>OZ023324.1:19206895-19376895 GCA_964007375.1 Ophion obscuratus
TCTCTGTCAGGGGCTGTCGCTTAGCGGATTTTTATTCATATTTTTTTTCTCCTCAGGTGGTGGATAAGTAAATATCGGGAATCGAATCGAATTTATTTTCGTTTATTCTTGCAATTTTCAATTCTCGTCGCTTGACGTTTCTTCTCGAATATCGAGCATTCACATGTGCAGCCCTATATATATATATATATATATAAATTCCAAGCCGTCCATTCGTACTCGTGACACTTATTGGAGTGTCCATTCCATTTGGCTCTCACAGAATTTCTCTTCGCTTCACGTTTTTTTTCCTCCTGCATTATTATACACCTTTTGTCCTTTATACGGTCTCGTTTTTATTCGTAGCTCTCGAAATTTTGCACTCGTACCTTGGGAAGAGCGCGCACACTAACAATGCCGGCAAAAATAAAAAGATCGAGCAGAATATTTTTACAATATGTATGTGTGTAACGAACGAAATGATGAATTTAATATAAAATTAGTTGAACGAGGAGAGACCGAGAGATAGACCCAAAAGAGGGATACATGAGAAAAGCTAATTTGGTAAATTTGTTCTATTTTATTATTATTATTAACATGATTCATTATTCATTATTCATTATTTATCATATTTTCAAAATGTCTTATTTGCAATTTGTTTATTCGTGATATTATTGATTTTTTAAATTAATAAACTTTATTGCTCCGGGCAACGCACTTCCTCAGTTTGCACTGGGAAACATTCACCTACCCCCGGGGGTTAGGCTCGGTCTTAATCTAGACCGGAACAATAACGCTGGACGGCACTCGAGGGTTCCGACATCACCTCGGCTGCCGCCCAGTCAAAAAGTCGCGCGAAAATTTCCATATATCGCTCTGCGATAGCCGCTCCCTCAAGCCGGAGGGTTAGCGGCTACCGCAGTCCACAATCGTGTTGCCTGAGTAAACGGAGGGACCCAAGTATGACCGCCTTCTGCATCTGACCCGCGAGCAACCGGACACCGGGTTTGCAAACCGGTATGCTAGCGAGGCCCGATACAAAAGACTCTTTCATCCCCCCTAGCGCGCCGATGATGAGGACAACGAGAGTTACCCTGAATCCTCGGTGCAAACGACGTAGCTCGGCCAGGAGAGGCTGATACTTGAGCCGTTTCTCCTCTTCCTTTCGCGACACATTCACTTCGGCCGGAGCCGAGAACTCAATGACGTATATCGTCTTGTCGTCGAAATCGAAGAGGACAACATCAGGCTTAGTCGCTTGAAGCGGCCCGATGGTCGCGAATGAGAAGTTCCAATAAATCTTGCACCTCTCGCCCACGACAACGGACTCAATATCTCCTGGTAAATAAGGCGGCACGGGCTCCCGGTCTATCCCATAAGAGTGTCGTAGATGATAGTACAACACTCTTAGGGCCGCGTTATGGCGATAGATATATCCGGAGACTGCATATACTGGGCAGGCCGACAATAGATGCATTAGTGTCTCCGGTGATTGTTTGCATGCACGACACAAAGTGGTCGGCAGAGGCTGACCCAAAACGCGACTGCGATAGACCAGGGTGTTGATGACTCCGTCTTGGCAGGCGCAGATAAACCCTTCGGTCTCGGACATCAGTCCAGCTGACCGCAAGAAGGAAAAGGTCAGCTGGGTGGACAGCCCCTGTTCCTCAATGTGGTGAAAAAACACACCGTGCATGGGTCTGTCCACGTGCTGCCGAGTCAGGACAGTCTGCTCGGCAGCCCTGATTGCCCGCCGACGTCGGGACTTGGGCAACCGAGCGACGGAGTCTATTGGCAAGGCGCCACGCCGGCGCCGGCGGAACTCCAAGCCGAGGGTCTCTGCCGCACGATCTGCCGCCTTATAAAGAAAAGCACCCGCCCCATGAAGCTCATGCTGGTGCACAATCTCCAGGAGCGGGTCCGAGCTCGTTATTACATCGCTTGCTATTCCGAGGACTATGCGGTCATGAAGACACTCCAATCCCAGGAGCCCACGCCCGCCGCTCTGACGCAGCATATAGAGGCGCGGGGCGGAAGATCGAGGGTGCAGACTCCGCTGGATGTTCATTATTTTGCGTGTGCCGATGTCCAGCTGCTTAAGCTCGTCTCTGCGCCATTTGACGACGCCAAAGGAGTAGAGCAGGACCGGGACAGCGAGCATATTGGTGGCAGTGATCTTATTTTTCCCAGACAGATCTGATTTCCAGATCCGTCTGAGACGCCGCCTATACTCGCTGCGGAGGGCCTCCTTGACACCCTCAGCGTCTTGTACAGAACGCTGATCGATGCCAAGGTACCGATAAGACCCTCCGGCGTCCAGGTGTTTAAAGACGCTCCCGTCCACCAGCCGAACATCAGCCGCGACACCCTCTGCTCTCCCTCTCCTGAGATGAAGAACAGCGCACTTGTCCAATCCGAAGTCCATTCCCGCCGCCCGCGTGTACGTCGCTACGATGTTCAAGAGGAGCTTGAGCCCCCCCCTCCCCAGGAGCGTATAGCTTGAGGTCATCCATATAAAATAAATGGGTGATCCCTCGCCCACGTGATATTATTATTATTATTATTTTTTTTTTTTTAAATTAATAGACTTTATTGCTCCGGGCAACGCACTTCCTCAGTTTGCACTGGGAAACATTCACCTACCCCCGGGGGTTAGGCTCGGTCTTAATCTAGACCGGAACAATAACGCTGGACGGCACTCGAGGGTTCCGACATCACCTCGGCTGCCGCCCAGTCAAAAAATCGCGCGAAAAATTCCATATATCGCTCTGCGATAGCCGCTCCCTCAAGCCAGAGGGTTAGCGGCTACCGCAGTCCACAATCGTGTTGCCTGAGTAAACGGAGGGACCCAAGTATGACCGCCTTCTGCATCTGACCCGCCAGCAACCGGACACCGGGTTTGCAAGCCGGTATGCTAGCGAGGCCTGATACAAAAGACTCTTTCATCCCCCCTAGCGCGCCGATGATGAGGACAACGAGAGTTACCCTGAATCCTCGGTGCAAACGACGTAGCTCGGCCAGGAGAGGCTGATACTTGAGCCGTTTCTCCTCTTCCTTTCGCGACACGTTCACTTCGGCCGGAGCCGAGAACTCAATGACGTATATCGTCTTGTCGTCGAAATCGAAGAGGACAACATCAGGCTTAGTCGCTTGAAGCGGCCCGATGGTCGCGAATGAGAAGTTCCAATAAATCTTGCACCTCTCGCCCACGACAACGGACTCAATATCTCCTGGTAAATAAGGCGGCACGGGCTCCCGGTCTATCCCATAAGAGTGCCGTAGATGATAGTACAACACTCTTAGGGCCGCGTTATGGCGATAGATATATCCGGAGACTGCATATACCGGGCAGGCCGACAGTAGATGCATTAGTGTCTCCGGCGATTGTTTGCATGCACGACACAAAGTGGTCGGCAGAGGCTGACCCAAAACGCGACTGCGATAGACCAGGGTGTTGATGACTCCGTCTTGGCAGGCGCAGATAAACCCTTCGGTCTCGGACATCAGTCCAGCTGACCGCAAGAAGGAAAAGGTCAGCTGGGTGGACAGCCCCTGTTCCTCGATGTGGTGAAAAAACACACCGTGCATGGGTCTGTCCACGTGCTGCCGAGTCAGGACAGTCTGCTCGGCAGCCCTGATTGCCCGCCGACGTCGGGACTTGGGCAACCGAGCGACGGAGTCTATTGGCAAGGCGCCACGCCGGCGCCGGCGGAACTCCAAGCCGAGGGTCTCTGCCGCACGATCTGCCGCCTTATAAAGAAAAGCACCCGCCCCATGAAGCTCATGCTGGTGCACAATCTCCAGGAGCGGGTCCGAGCTCGTTATTACATCGCTTGCCATTCCGAGGACCATGCGGTCATGAAGACACTCCAATCCCAGGAGCCCACGCCCGCCGCTCTGACGCAGCATATAGAGGCGCGGGGTGGAAGATCGAGGGTGCAGACTCCGCTGGATGTTCATTATTTTGCGTGTGCCGATGTCCAGCTGTTTAAGCTCGTCTCTGCGCCATTTGACGACGCCAAAGGAGTAGAGCAGGACCGGGACAGCGAGCATATTGGTGGCAGTGATCTTATTTTTCCCAGACAGATCTGATTTCCAGATCCGTCTGAGACGCCGCCTATACTCGCTGCGGAGGGCCTCCTTGACACCCTCAGCGTCTTGTACAGAACGCTGATCGATGCCAAGGTACCGATAAGACCCTCCGGCGTCCAGGTGTTTGAAGACGCTCCCGTCCACCAGCCGAACATCAGCCGCGACACCCTCTGCTCTCCCTCTCCTGAGATGAAGAACAGCGCACTTGTCCAATCCGAAGTCCATTCCCGCCGCCCGCGTGTACGTCGCTACGATGTTCAAGAGGAGCTTAAGCCCCCCCTTCCCAGGAGCGTATAGCTTGAGGTCATCCATATAAAATAAATGGGTGATCCCTCGCCCACGCTCCCCGGGGGGCCCCGCTTCGTACCCGCGTGCAGCCCGCAAGGCGATTGACAAGGGCAATAGTGAGATGCAAAACAGGAGGGGGCTGAGAGAATCTCCCTGGATAATCCCCCTCCTATACCCCACCACTCCGGTCGACACGTTGCCTTCACTAGTCTTAACTGTGAAGCGTGTCTTCCAGAGCGGCATGAGTTGCCTAATGCATCCCACTATGTAAGGACTCACCGAAAGGCGTTCGAGTAGGTGTATAATCAGTTTGTGACTGACAGTGTCGAACGCCTTACGGTAGTCTATCCAAGCGACTGAGAGGTTACGCTTGTGCTGGACCGCGTCTTGCGTGATGCAGCGGTCCACCAGCAGGTTCTCCTTACAACCTCCCAGTCCCCTCTTGGATCCCCTTTGTTCGTGTTATTATTATTATTATATTTTTTTTAATTAATAGACTTTATTGCTCCGGGCAACGCACTTCCTCAGTTTGCACTGGGAAACATTCACCTACCCCCGGGGGTTAGGCTCGGTCTTAATCTAGACCGGAACAATAACGCTGGACGGCACTCGAGGGTTCCGACATCACCTCGGCTGCCGCCCAGTCAAAAAGTCGCGCGAAAAATCCGATATATCGCTCTGCGATAGCCGCTCCCTCAAGCCAGAGGGTTAGCGGCTACCGCAGTCCACAATCGTGTTGCCTGAGTAAACGGAGGGACCCAAGTATGACCGCCTTCTGCATCTGACCTGCCAGCAACCGGACACCGGGTTTGCAAACCGGTATGCTAGCGAGGCCCGATACAAAAGACTCTTTCATCCCCCCTAGCGCGCCGATGATGAGGACAACGAGAGTTACCCTGAATCCTCGGTGCAAACGACGTAGCTCGGCCAGGAGAGGCTGATACTTGAGCCGTTTCTCCTCTTCCTTTCGCGACACGTTCACTTCGGCCGGAGCCGAGAACTCAATAACGTATATCGTCTTGTCGTCGAAATCGAAGAGGACAACATCAGGCTTAGTCGCTTGGAGCGGCCCGATGGTCGCGAATGAGAAGTTCCAATAAATCTTGCACCTCTCGCCCACGACAACGGACTCAATATCTCCTGGTAAATAAGGCGGCACGGGCTCCCGGTCTATCCCATAAGAGTGCCGTAGATGATAGTACAACACTCTTAGGGCCGCGTTATGGCGATAGATATATCCGGAGACTGCATATACTGGGCATGCCGACAGTAGATGCATTAGTGTCTCCGGCGATTGTTTGCATGCACGACACAAAGTGGTCGGCAGAGGCTGACCCAAAACGCGACTGCGATAGACCAGGGTGTTGATGACTCCGTCTTGGCAGGCGCAGATAAACCCTTCGGTCTCGGACATCAGTCCAGCTGACCGCAAGAAGGAAAAGGTCAGCTGGGTGGACAGCCCCTGTTCCTCGATGTGGTGAAAAAACACACCGTGCATGGGTCTGTCCACGTGCTGCCGAGTCAGGACAGTCTGCTCGGCAGCCCTGATTGCCCGCCGACGTCGGGACTTGGGCAACCGAGCGACGGAG
The DNA here is from genome assembly GCA_964007375.1 of Ophion obscuratus. Lineage (NCBI taxonomy): Eukaryota > Metazoa > Arthropoda > Insecta > Hymenoptera > Ichneumonidae > Ophion > Ophion obscuratus. Next base: position 19,212,844 of record OZ023324.1, read on the forward strand.
TCTATTGGCAAGGCGCCACGCCGGCGCCGGCGGAACTCCAAGCCGAGGGTCTCTGCCGCACGATCTGCCGCCTTATAAAGAAAAGCACCCGCCCCATGAAGCTCATGCTGGTGCACAATCTCCAGGAGCGGGTCCGAGCTCGTTATTACATCGCTTGCTATTCCGAGGACCATGCGGTCATGAAGACACTCCAATCCCAGGAGCCCACGCCCGCCGCTCTGACGCAGCATATAGAGGCGCGGGGTGGAAGATCGAGGGTGTAGACTCCGCTGGATGTTCATTATTTTGCGTGTGCCGATGTCCAGCTGTTTAAGCTCGTCTCTGCGCCATTTGACGACGCCAAAGGAGTAGAGCAGGACCGGGACAGCGAGCATATTGGTGGCAGTGATCTTATTTTTCCCAGACAGATCTGATTTCCAGATCCGTCTGAGACGCCGCCTATATTCGCTGCGGAGGGCCTCCTTGACACCCTCAGCGTCTTGTACAGAACGCTGATCGATGCCAAGGTACCGATAAGACCCTCCGGCGTCCAGGTGTTTGAAGACGCTCCCGTCCACCAGCCGAACATCAGCCGCGACACCCTCTGCTCTCCCTCTCCTGAGATGAAGAACAGCGCACTTGTCCAATCCGAAGTCCATTCCCGCCGCCCGCGTGTACGTCGCTACGATGTTCAAGAGGAGCTTAAGCCCCCCCTCCCCAGGAGCGTATAGCTTGAGGTCATCCATATAAAATAAATGGGTGATCCCTCGCCCACGCTCCCCAGGGGGCCCCGCTTCGTACCCGCGTGCAGCCCGCAAGGCGATTGACAAGGGTAATAGTGAGATGCAAAACAGGAGGGGGCTGAGAGAATCTCCCTGGATAATCCCCCTCCTATACCCCACCACTCCGGTCGACACGTTGCCTTCACTAGTCTTAACTGTGAAGCGTGTCTTCCAGAGCGGCATGAGTTGCCTAATGCATCCCACTATGTAAGGACTCACCGAAAGGCGTTCGAGTAGGTGTATAATCAGTTTGTGACTGACAGTGTCGAACGCCTTACGGTAGTCTATCCAAGCGACTGAGAGGTTACGCTTGTGCTGGACCGCGTCTTGCGTGATGCAGCGGTCCACCAGCAGGTTCTCCTTACAACCTCCCAGTCCCCTCTTGGATCCCCTTTGTTCGTGTATCTCCCGCCATGCAGGCTCGATCTCGCCCAGAACACGCTCATAAAGAATCTTTGTGAAGATCTTACAGAGCGCATTCAGACACGTTATCGGGCGGTAGTTCTCCGGATGAGACAGATCCCCTTTTTTGGGGATTAACACCGTTCTTCCCTCTGTCAGCCACGTAGGGATTGGCACCGTCCCATCGATGAACGACGAGAAGATGCGGGCCAGATGGGTATGGGTGCACGTGAATTTCTTCCACCAGAAGATGTTAATCCCATCCGGCCCGGGAGCGGCGTGGTTCCTCATGCTACTCACCGCCTTCTCCACCTCACCCCGCGTGACTGGAAAACAGTCGCCACGTTGACTCGGCTGTTGCCGGCAGTACGTGTCGAACCGTCCCAGAGCTGGAGTGCTTTCATCAAAATGACCCGCCTCGCTATACAGCTTTCCCCAAAACCGCTCCACCTGAACAGCTGTTGGCGCTGTGTCGGGGGCAGGCGTAGGTGGTTGGAACCAGCGGCCTGGGTCAGAACGGAAGAGGGCGTTCTCTAACGCCCGACCCAGCCGCCTCTCTAGGGATTGCTTCGCAACCCCCAGGTTCCGCACCTTCTCCACGTAGCGTTCCTTCACAATAAGAAGGATAGCTTTGTTCAATGTGTGGTGACGGCATTTCAGTTCCGAGCTGATTTTTCGGATTTTAGGGGTAAACGCCCTCCCCGCCGTAATGAAGTCTAACACACACTGAACACGGGATGCCTGCCTCCGCGCTTCATTGATCTTATTCTGGAGCTGTGCAACGCGCCGCCGAGTCTTAGCCACAAACGCCGCCTTATCATTGCGTGTCTGAGGCTTCGACTCAACAGCAGCGCGATACACAGCCCAGTTCAAGCTGAGGAGATCAGCGGTCTCGGGGATTGCTGCCGCGAGGGACTCATTTGCCGCTTCTAGGCAACCAGGCTGAAGAGAAAATTTCCCAGTGATTCTCTCCCTCCTTGTTCCCCAGTCCTCTGTCAAATCGACGCGCCAACGGGGGGATTCCGACTGCCGGGGGGTTCGATCTTGAGGCCGTCCGGCAGAGCTCCGTGCGGAACGCGCGGAAGAGCGCCTGCCGGACAGCTCTGGTGGTAGTAACAAGAGATCGTAGCCTTGTCGTCGCAAGCGGGCAGCCTGGTCTCGCAGATGTTGTTGCGAGAGGTGTGCAAGCTCTGGGTGCTCTTGGCTCCACAGGGCCTGCAACCTCGCCATGTAGCCCCGCCGCGACGGTACGCTATCCCTCCAGCAGCGGATGAGGTCTTCCTTGAGTTCCTCCGTCCACTCGAGGCGCCGATTTCGAGCCGTGGTCGTTACCGTGGATCCTGTCCGGGTGCCCCTCCCAACTGATCCTTGGTCCCCATCCGAGAGGGACCGGTTGTGGGGGGCTTGACTAGGTGGTGTTCGAACCTAGTTTTCGGCGTGCCAGGTGGTTGGCCTGGCACGTCGGTGGCTATTGCGGGGGAGTTGCGCTCCCCCGGGCGATGGGCACGCCAGCTTCCCTACGCCTAGTTATTATTATTATTATTATTATTATTATTATTATTATTATTATTATTATTATTATTAAAATGACTTGTTACTCATTATTCATTGTATATAATTTTTTTTATTACTTATTATTCACTATTCCATTCGTATTGTTATTATTATTATTATTTTGCCTATGAATCAATCATTTCGAAAGGAATAAAAGTAAAATGCATTACTTTATGAGTGTTTTTTTTCTTGTTTTTTTTTAGTATTTTTTTTTCTATTTCTGCCTAACAAAAATTCCCGAAATTCTCAACGATGAAAGTTATTTTTACTACAGTAATTTTTTATTTTTTTATTTCCATTTTAATTCGTTCTGTTACGTAAACACGAGGCGGAGAAAATCACAGCGGTTGACATAAATTGGAGGCTCGCGATCAACAACGTGAAGGTGCGCGGGGGTAGGTTGAAGGGGGGTGGCTTCATTATCCGGTGCACGCAATGCATAAATGTGGAAAGGGAATTGGGAATATAGGAAATATTAAAGTCAGATTTTTAGTTATGTGTGTGTGTGTGTGTGTGTGTGTGTGTGTGCGGGCGGGAGTATGGGTGTGATTCTCCCGAAATAATCCCTTTGTAGGATAACGAAATTTATAAACAAAAATATTTGTTTTTTATTTAAATATTGGAATTGACTTCAGTTTGCATTGCTGTGATATAATTGCCTGTGGATCACACTGATCTTTTACTTTTGTAATATTTATCATGATCGAAAGACATCATAGGGCCAGAGGAATGATGCAAACCTTTTGGTATCAAGTTTTTATTGGTTTATTTTATTTGTATGTTTTACTTTAATTATTGGTTAACCCTTCCACTACACACTGGGTCATTTTGACCCCATTGTTTTCCAACTGACTGGCTGCAGTGCGGCGCTCGAATGTGCCCCCACCCCTATTCTATTTCCATGGAAGTAAATAGGAAGGAAATAAGTCGGCTATGGAAGTTTCAAAAGTTTCAAAATTTTCAATAAATCGACGAATTATTTCGACATTTTTTTCTTTATTAAAAAGCGATTTTGCGTCAATTTTGAAATTTGTCTAGACAATGTTATACATTCTACATAATTTACAGTGGACTGTGTAGGCTTTCGCTGGTAGGATCTTGACAGGGGGCCGGGTTGAAATTCCGAACTTCGAATGCGCTGACGGTTTAAAATTCCTAATTTTAATGTTCCGAAATGACGAGGTTCGTCAAAATCATGCCAGCGAAAGTCTACACAGTTGACTGTTAATGATGCAGAACGTATAACTTTGTTTAGACACATTTCAAAATTGACGTAAAATCACTTCTTGATAAAAAAAATTCTGGAGATGGTTCGTCGATTTATTGAAAATGTTGAAACTTTCAAAACTTCCATAGCCGAATTATTTGGATGGTGTTCAGATTTTCGGAGTTTTGATCTTTCGAGGTAGTATTTTTTCGGAGTTTTGAGCGTTCTGATCATTCAAAGTTTGGAATTTCAACCCGCCCCGCCGTCAAACCTCCGAATAAATATTCTTTTTGATAAGATGGTCGACACGGTCTTTTTGGTCGTATCTGCAAAATTTCCTCTTAAAAAAAAACCCAGAGGACTTTTTTTTTAAGCTTCATGTAAGTACGAATTTTTCAACGCATATCTATCTTTGATTGGGCACTTAATTTTTGTTTTTCTTAAAAATTAAATTCTGGGCCAGAAAATAAGGATCATTGACTACAAAAAACATCGCTACAAAAAATGCATTCTCACCGAAATACAAACCATCTGAAAAACCTCTGGGGTCGGTCCGACCCCATATGCCGTCAGAGGTTCGTGGCGGAAGTGCGCAGTTGAATGGTTAATATCTTCTCTTCCTTTTTCTTTGAATATTGATCTCGTTCTTTTTGTTCCAACGTCTCTCTTTCTATAATATCCTGTTTAAGCCATTCGCATCTCTGTTTTTCAGCTTCTCTTTTCCCTCGAAGCCTTTCTTCTTTCGATAGCGGCATGGTAATAATATAAGAGAATCATTTTTATTCAACCTCATGCATATCCACACATGCGTAACCAAGATGGCGTCATCCCTCTGGTGCATCTATAATATAAACCAATAAAAAAAAACTCATCAAAATAGCCTTTTTTAGCGTCCAAAGTGAGAAGATCCCTTAAATAAATGTTCAATGGTTTCAAGGAAAGTTTTTTTTCTGATGTTTTCGAATTTTTAGTACGTCTTCGGCTTGCTACTCTATACATTAAGTCTGGATGGTTATACTGCAGAGGAACGATTTTTACATTCAAAGTACAGAAAAATAAAAAAGAAAACGACGATTTTGATGATAAATTTGTTTTGCAGGAAGATTTCGAAATATGTCAAACTACTATATTCCAAAAAAAAAACTACAAAGTTGTCGAATAGCATCTATTAAAAAAGCCCGGTTACATGCAAAATGATAATTGTGGGAGAATCACCCATATATATATATATACAGGGTGAGGCACATAAAATGTTACAGAGCAATAGCACTCAAACTATTGATCATATCCAAAAATGTTTCAGACAAAAGTTTCAGTGTCCGAGAAGGCCGTCATACTGGACCCCCCAATTTTTTTAATCGTTTGAGGCGCTAAAGCTACGTCAAGAGCCACTCCACTTTTTTAAATGGAACCATGTATTTTTTTCAATGACATTATTACCGATTTTAAGATGAATTCACCGACCTACAACACAAGGTCATTCTAGTCACGCGATGTATGAAAATAGTCGAAAAATATCGGTCTAATCACTTTCAAAGGATCCACTAACCTTGGTTTGGGTCTACCTGCAGAAGATGCTCAGAGTGATGAGCCTCGACTTGTAAGCACTTGTTAATTCGCTGATGAACAGACCATCTAACTTTAGCCAACATTTGTGGTGTAATTTCGGTACATGCTCGGCGTATTCTTTGTTTCATGTTGTCAGACGTGGTAGGTGCTACCGCCATTACGCGTTCTTTAACAAAACCCCATAAAAAGTAATCTGGTGATGTTAGATCTGGCGAACGAGGTGGCCAAGCTACAGGGCCGCCTCGTCCTATCCACTTTTCACCAAAAATCTCATTCATCACTTGTCTTGAACACAGAGCATAATGGGATGGTGCGCCGTCGTGTTGGATCCACATGTTCATGCGAACGTGCAAGGGTACGTCTTCCTGTAATTGAGGCAGTACGTTTTGCAGAAAGTTTGCGTAGGCTTGCCCAGTCAAGCGACCTTCAGAAAAATATGGACCAATGACGTGATCGCCGACAATGCCGCATCAACAATTAACGAACCACGGATGTTAAAATGGTACAGTTCTCATCCATCGAGGATTCTCATTTGCCCAATAATGCACGGTATGCCTATTGACATTTCCGGTATTTGTGGAGTTAGATTCGTCAGAAAAAAGCACATGACTCAAAAAATGCAACATCTGTACGCATTTTTCTACGAATCCAGTTACAGAAATTGACGCGATTTAGGAAATCATTGCCGTACAAATCCTGATGTAATGGCATACGATACGGACGGAACTTGTGTTGATGAAAGATTCTTAATACAGGATCCCTGACTAATTCCACTCTCTCTTTCCATTCGCCTGCTGCTCGCATGTGAATTTAGTGCAGCAAAAGCTAAGATAGCCGCATTATTTTAATTAACAATCGGTCGACGTTTGACTCGTATTTGTTTCACTGTACCAAAGCGACAGAAACGGTCAGCTAATCGCTTAAAAGCCATGTGCGATTTTTGTTGCCCATCCGGATAACGAGCCGCATACAAATCTTGGCCGTCTCTGTAATGTTTACGGCATTCCCCCAGCACCATAAAGATATCAAAAGATTCTTGAAAATCGGTCATTTTCGCGATCCGATGTACTCACATTAGAAGGTAATGCGTGACTAACTGACATGTCAACAGAAAATGCGTACCTGCTGCCGATAACAAACATTGGTATCGTAAGAAATGAAAACAGCGATCGAACAAGTGTTTACAAGTCGAGGGTCATCACTTCGAGCGTCTTCTGTAGATAGACCCAACTCAAGCTTAGTGGATCCTTTGAAAGTGATTATTCCGATATTTTTCGATTATTTTCATACTTTGCGTGACTAGAATGACCTTGTGTTGTAGGTCGCTGAATTCGTCTTAAAATCGGTAATAATGTCATCGAAAAAAATACATGGTTCCATTTAAAAAAGTGGAGTTGACTTCGACGGAGCTTCAGCGCCTCCACCGATAAAAAAAAGGGTGGTCCAGTATGACAGCCTTCTCGAATACTGAAGCTTTTGTCTGAAACATTTTTGAATATGATAAATAGTTTGAGTGCTATTGCTCAGTAACACTTTATGTGCGTCACCCCGTATATATATATATATATCGTATCTGTCAGCGCATTTCTGCTTCGCGCGACCCATCAACGAACGCTGTAATAATTTGCCCGAGCTAATAATTTCGTCGCTCATCTCACCCGATCGCCACCCGCCCCTCCTCACCGTCCCATGAACCCTCTACTGATTTTGCCCAACCCCTTGGATATGCGACGTCACAGGGCTTCGGGCGGAGGCAGGAGTGTTGGTAGGGGGTTTGCTGTGCGGCGTGGAAAAGGGCCGGAAGGGGCAATGTATTGTGCGTTTCGTATACGATTACGGGATAGTCGCTGTACAGGTGTAACGAGGGCAGCGGACACGAGGGATCGAACGCCCAGAGGGGATGATGGAGAATGCACCGCCGGAAGCGGTAGCGATGGACGGGGTGGGAGCTGGAGCGAGGGAGCGAGGCGAGGATTGGACGATCACTCTCTTGTGTCCATCGTTCATTCGCTGACTTTCGAAATTCCAATTATCCGATCATTACTACAATATATACATTTTATATTCATTGGGTTATTTATTTATTTGGTTATTCATTCATTTATGGATTTATTTATTTACGCGGAGATTTGTGCTCTTATTATCTTCGCGGAATATTTTACACGTATGTGTGAATGTGTGTAGGTGTGAATGCCGTTTTTGACGTAAGGCAGATTTCATCAATGTTTGATCTTCGTTCACCGGAATATTTGGGGCGTGCAATGACATTTTGCTTGTATAATTTTAATTGGGCGATAAAAGAACAAGAAAGTTCAAATTCACGCTTCTTGTTATACGTGTAGACAGGGTGTCCTGTTATGAATGACGTTGAAGTTTGCATCCTTAGAACGCAATGACTTTTTTTTTGTTTTTTGTCCATATATATATATGTAAAACCAAATCCACGCGCGCGCGCGTATGTCGAGGGTGTGCCTACGTGTTGATGGTCACACACGTAGGTATCGACAATATGCCCTAATAATGCCCAACAACGGGCAATTCGATTTCGTATTCGTCCGTTCGACATTTCCACCTCTAAGTCCAATTACCACCTCGCTCCTTTTTTCTTTCTTTCTTTCTTTAAATTCTCTTCTCTTTTTTCCGTTCTTTTCGTTCATTTGGTGTGGGCCCTGCGTGTTCCCTATATTGGCTTTCATTCGTTCGTTTACACACATGTAAATGTGTGTTGCGTGTGTGTAGGAAACCATTCGATTCTTCTCTCTCTCTCTCTCTCTCTCTCTCTCTCTCTCTCTCTCTCTCTCTCTCTCTCTCTCTCTCTCTCTCTCTCTCGCTGCCGAATCGTACGAGCGATCGTCCAAGCGAATGTCCTGCCACTTATCGTACGCCCGCGTAATTGCCATTTGCTCTCCCCCCTCTTAGCCTCCCTTTCCATCCACACACCGCTCCTCGTCGACTCTTACTATTCACCTACGCCGAATACACGTACACTCGTGAACGCACCAACCCTTTTTTAAATATCATTCTATATATATGTATATATGTTGCATATATATATATATATATATATATATATATATATATATATATATATATGTATATATGTTGCATATATATATATATATATATATATATATATATATATATATATATATATATATATATATATATATATATATATATATATGCAAACACTCTTTTGTAATACGTGTAATTGCAAGCCTCGCCCACGTCGCTTCTCTCTTTCTCGATACTTGGTCGATTTTTTTTCGATCTCTCTCTCTCTCTCTCTCTCTCTGTCTCTGACCCTCCCCACCCCCGTTCGCGCTCCGCCGTCCCATGTCCAAGCGCCCTCCTTTCTCTACTTCTTCTTCTTCTTCCTCATTCTCCTCCTCCTCCTCTTCTTTCTCTTCTTTTTTTTCATTCTCCCTTCACTATTTTGTTCCCTTTTTTTCTCTCGCGTTCACCTTCGCCCCACGAGCGATCGCGTTTTGTACCGGAACTTATCGCGTTTTTGTAATTACAGCTATCACACACGTACACTTCTCGCACGCGCATATATATATATATATATATATATATATACATATATGTATGAGTCACGTGAAAAAAATCGTGATGCAAAACTCTGTTTGTTTAGCGTTTGCCGCGGTCGGCTAGCGCGAATGCGTTTCCACTTTGAAAGAGATGAGAAGAGCATGAAATAAAAAGAGCCGAACGGTCGTGGCGGCGTATGGCGCCGCGAAGGGGCCAAGGGGTTGAAGAGAGAATGAAAAAAGGATGGGGGAGAAAGTGAGAAAAAACCATGCTACGGCGTTGATACATGTGTGTTTGTGGGTTTGTGTTATGTTACTGTCCACTATTCGTTATCTTGGCTTCCGTCACGAATATCTGTGTAGTATATGTACTCGAGGGCCTCATTGTTGGATCATAGTTTCGCACGTTATGCGTGTCTACTGGTGGGTACACAATGTGTGTGTGAGTGTATATATATTGAGATGTTAAATAAGTTCTCGCTGTTTTTTTTTCGTGGAAATTAATGCATTATTTGAAAAAAAAAGTTCCTTATGCTTTGAAACATTTCGAAACTGTGATGTGATCAACTCCTACCCGAGTAGCAATGGTGCTAGCCTGCTTGAGTCACGACCTAGTAACTGGCTAACCAGTGGTTGCCTCGCTGTGAGCTAGTAATATTTTCAATGTTTTGTTATCCAGCCCTTGTCTAGTCACTGCCCTGCCGAGCTTGGCCGCAAATGGCAAAGTGAGGTTATGTGACTACGTGTAGATCCATCGAGCGATTGGCTCATGGCTGGCTAATCAACTTTAGATACAGATGGCGGTGCGAATGAAAACATTCTCAAGTAGGTATCTCCTCGCCATAACCCAGCCGACACTATAGCTAACTGCGGCTATGCACCCCTTGGCTAATCACTGCCTAGCAGATCTTCGTCGCAAATGACGAAGTGTGGTTTTTTAATGAACCTGAATTTGGCGCCCGCTTAAATTGCCGCCCGTGGCAGATACCCTGGTTGCCCCCTCCCCCCCCCCCCCCTAGACGCGGAGTTGCAATTTTATATAATGATTGTGTGTGTGTGTAATATTACACACACACAACTTCAATGTATGTCATTTCGCCGAAGTGTAAACAACTTTTGTTTCGTCGTGTTAAATATGTCAAATTTCGTGCCAAAAAGAGTATTTGCGGGGAATTTTACTGCATTACGTTACTTTAAGAGGCATTGTGAACGCCGAAAATTGGGGTTATTTTCGGGAATTTTTTGGCAGAAAATACTCAATCAAATCTTTCGGAAAATTGAGAATATATTTGGTTTTATTTGACCTATATTACATAGTTTTTTTCATAGAAAAATATTGAAATCCAAACGACGTATGCGCTGCCTTTGGAGGCGGCAAAAAAAAAATTCCTCCACTGCTGACATGATTCCGGCCGATTGAGTAGCTGACACCGAAGAAGGAAAAATGTCATTAAACTGGAAGGTATTTCCTGTACAATGACGTAGGATTTTCGAAAAATATCAAAATCTAACACAATGGCGTAGTTATGAAAAAAGTCTGTTTTCTTGCCTATAAAATGGTCATTTTTTGAATTCCAAATCGTCAATTTTCATCCAATCAGAAATATCCTACGTCATTGTAAAGTAAATAAATCCAAGAGTACTCAGTTCAAATTTTAAGTCAATCGGATAATTGCTCTTTGAGTTACAATTGAGAAATCTCATTTCTAGAAAAACGCGTTTAAAGATTTAATTATCGATTTTTGCAAGATAAAATGATATTGATATTTATAATATAAATGATAATGATATTCATGAAAGTATAAACTGTCGAAAAATGCAAAAGAATCGATTTTTTTTAAGTGTCACACTAGTACAGTCCCTTAAAGAAATCTGCAGCTGAAGTACACAGAATTATTATTGAGACTTACGGCGACATGCTCTGTCGGAAATAACATGCAGAGATTGGTTGAGGCGCGTAAAAAATAGTGATTTTGATGTGTTCAATTGGAATACCTCCAATTGAACACATCAAAATCATTATTTTGTACTTCACGAAGACTCACGTAACTCATCACCACCTAGCCACAATCTAGTGAAGTTATGTTTCGAAACGCCATTCCCTAGCCATTTTAGCTAATGACTACTCAGCCTTGTACCGCTTTGGTCCTCTAGTGACTGAATACAACAAATTAGATGCCGACTAGATAGGACGAAATATCTCATGGCTGTATGATATTTCTGACCTAGCCATGACCAAGTTTTTTCAGCTAGTGACTGGGAACAAAAAGTGACGACTAGATAAAAAAAAGTGCGGGTATGTATATATATTAGGGTGGCCCTTGATATGGGTAAAAAAAATTGATCGCGCCGCCCTCCAAGACGGTTCCAAATAATAAAAAAATCTACGCGAAGCTCCAGCTATGTCCGTTAAGATGGAATGACACCTCATCGCGGTCGGTATGGTAGAACAATTATAGATACCCAAAAATCTCTGAAACGGCTCTTCAGATCCCGTCGAAACTTTGCCAAACGACGTCAAATATATAGACGAACAGCTGTCTGCCCCTTAAATTTTCTGAATTTGAGAAAAAAAAATGTAGATTGGCTAATGATAAGTCAATCTACGTTTTTTCCCTCAAATTCAGAAAATTTGAGGGGCAGACAGCTTTTCGTCTATCTATTTGACGTCGTTTAGCAAAGTTTCGACGGGATCTGAAGAGCCGTTTCAGAGATTTTTGGGTATCTATAATTGTTCTACCATACCGACCGCGATGAGGTGTCATTCCGTCTTAAGAGGAAGGCGTGCCTGTAAGCATGAACTTAAATTTAAATATCAATTTTTCTTCATGATTGGAGAAATTTCGATTTTTTAAATCTATTTTATTTGTCAATTGTTTTTTTACTTTCCGAAGCTATTGTATATTGGCATTCAATATACAGATCAAACAATAAGGTCCTCCATACTAGATTTGATGAGCGTTCAGTTTTACCATCCTATTATTTTGGAACAATAGTTCGATTTAGCTGCTATCGAACGCTTTTAATCACATCAAAATCAAACTTTAAATTTGCATCTTGTCAGAAAAATCTATTAAGTACGAAGGATATAAATTCACGATAAACCATTCACATCGAACTCTTCCGCATTGGCCAGAATTTTTTTTTTTTTTTTTTAATTTTGTCAGAAATATTCCTTGCGTGCTGAGATACAAACATATTAATATTTCACTGAGATCAGACTTCCAGTGCTGTGGATATAAAAAATGTATTTGAAAATTACTTTCGCAAAAATGCATAGGGACATTTTAAACTTGGCAGGATTTTAAACTTGGCGAGCTTTGCGAGCGATAATCGCATAGAATTACATAACGTTAAATTGTGTTGGGGTTGTAATTTTATATAATAATGTGTGTGTGTGCGTGTGTGTGTGTGTGTGTGTGTGTGTGTGTGTGTATTTATATTGTAACGATGCGTTACGAATATCAAGACTATCAGAGAATGGTAAGGTATGCGAGCTGGCGTAGCTTAGTGGTCAGAGCAGTCGACCGGCAATCGAAAGGTCCCGGGTTTGAATCACGGCTCAGAAGCGCACCGCATTTTTTCCTCGGACTGTTCTCTTGGAGTTTTTTTTCACACGCACACGCAGACACACAACACGCACACACACACACACACACACACACACACACACACACACACACACACACACACACACACACACACACACACACACACACGCACACGCACACACACACACACACACACACCAAACACGCGCGCGCGCACGCGCACATATAGTGGTACAAGCGAAACATCGCTCAAATGGACAAATATCCATTTGAGGGATGTTTCGCCTGGTCATTTAAAAATGCGGCTCCAAGCACGCGATATTCCACTGACTGCTCCAATCCTACCTTCCTCTCGCCACGGTATTCATTCTTCTTCCTCATTTCCCTCTCTCACTCTCTCTCTGCCCCCTTCGCCGCCGTTCTTCTCTGCCGCTCTTTGCCTCTCGCTTTCTCCTTTTTCGTCGTTCGGACTCGCGGGGCCGCGAACCGGAAGGACTACCGTTGTACTCGGAAGACTACGGCCAAGACCTCTCGCAGTGCGGACTTCCGGCTACTCGTTTCCGGCCAATCTGCCCACATATTTGCACACCCTCCCGCATATATGTACCCATTTACATATGTGGATTTATATACATACATACATATACAGGGTGTTCCATTTTGAAAAAGGCATCAAATTAAATCGAAAAGACGAGGTCGCACCAAAAAGTGTTTTGTACAGAAGTTTTATGGTTTAGAGGGGGACATCCGATGGTAATATGAAAGATTTTTTTGTCAACACGTCCACGAGATACCGTGGTAAGATGCAATTCTTCTTAGAGATGTATTCAACGAGGAGAAAACAATTCTCTAGCTCGAAAATCAAGGAAGTTATGTTGGTTTAATATTTTTGGAAATATTTCACGCTACATACCGTTAAACAGGGTTAAATTAACATTAAGGGTAACTTTGACAGTTTTTAGGGCTACTTTGACAGAGCGCCAAAATACAGTTTGAACGTGTGCGCATTTAAATGTGTTTAAATTTGCTGTTCAAGTTTATTATAATGTTGCTAAAGTTGATTGTAATGTTGCTCAAGTTGATTTTGATCTCAATGATAATAAGACTGATTAAGTGCCTGTAATAGTACGCTAGGTACTTGATTTTTTTATATAGAATGTTTCCTTAATAAAGATGAATATTTTATTGTTATAATAGTTGTTTTAAATTTAATTCCATATTTAATGCATAAAATATATTTTTTTAAATCAAAATTATATCAAAGTAACCCTTACTTTTTGACATAAGTTGCATTTCAATGCTTTGTCAAAGAAGCCCCACACTCAAGGTTATTTTGAGACTTTGAAAAAAAAATGTATTCGGGTGGGTGGGTGCTTGAGATTCTTATACATTTGATAGCTGAAGGGCATATTGTTCTATTCCAGCAAAAAAAGTTGAAATTTTGAATGTAAAAAAAAGTTACCTACCAAAAAACTTCCAAAACCCGTTCGAAGTAACCCTACTTTACGGTAGGTCCAGAGTGGGATCAGTGGCTCATTTTTTTCAGAGGTCTATAGCTAGGCAGCTATAGACCTCTGTTTGTGTGAGCGGTTAGGCAACCGCTCACACAATCTCAATGAAACCTTGACTAAATATGAGGTGTATTCAATGACTTCGTTTTGTTAAAAGACCCTAAACGGCCTAACCCAATAGATATTGAGATAATAACCATTAAAAAAAGGGATTGGATCCACTGTGTACTTGGGGGTGTACACAGTAAAACGTGCCTAATTTCACAGTGAAACAAAATTTCAAAATCAACCAAAATTTGAAGGAAATTACCTTGATGCACTGTACCATTTTAGGTCATGGAGTGCTTTTCTCTATACAATGGGGAGTATTGTACAGTACACTATTGAAAAGTTAATTAAAAAACAGCTTATTATGGGATCAATCACAATCATTTATTGAATATTAATCAACAATGAGCACCTACCTAATGAGGGAGTACCAGTATCTATCTGCCCGAGTAGAAATTGTTCTAGCCTGTCTGAGTTACGACCTAGTAACTGGCTCGCCCAATTGAGCTCATACGAACTGACCAATGGTTGGCTCGCTATGAGCTAGTAATATTGTGAATGGTTTGTTATCCAGCCCTTGTCTAGTCACTGCCCAGCTGATCTTGGTCACAAATGACAAAGTGAGGTTATGTGACTACGTGTAGTTCCATTGAGGGAATTACTAATGGCTGGCTAGCTAACATGAGTTTTAGATGGCTTTGCAAAAGAAAAAAATTCTCAAGTGGGCATGGCACCATGGGCTAGCGAACACTAGCTAACTGCGGCTATGCGCCCCTTGGCTAGGCACTGCCCAGCCGAGCTTGGTCACGAATGATAAAGTGTGGTTATTTGACTATGTGTAGTTCCATCGAGCGACTGGCACATTGTTGGTCAACCAACTTGAGTTACAGATGACGTTACGAATGAACAAAATCCTCAAGTCGGTATCTCGCGATGACCTAGCCAACACTTCCCTACTGCGGCCGCACTAGCTTGCAACAAATGATCGGACAAATACAATTTAAGGTTATGTAATTCTATGCGATTACCGCTCTCAATGTGAACGCAATTGAGTCATTGATCCGATAATGTTATTTACATTTGTTAATCCACCCATTTTCCAATAATCTGACATTGTGTAGTGTAACATATGTAGACAATAAGAAAATTCCGAAATAAAACAAGTGGAACTGGCTCAGTGGACAACGTCACAACTCATCACCCAGAGGTCCCGGGATCGAAACCACGTTACGGCGTAAGCGTTTGTCTGAGATAATTTGAATTTGAACCATTAATATATTTTCAGCACAAATATCATAACCCTAATTAATGAACAACAAAAAATATCGTAAAAGGGTCCAATGATGTAAATAATGTGCAAAAAAATCACGACAATATAAATATATAGCCGCAAATTTTTTTAAGTCTAATCGCCACCTAATTTTTTGTTCCCAGTCGATAGCTGAAAAAAAACTAGGTGATGGCTAGGTCAGAAATATAATACAGCCATGAGATATTTCTTTCTATCTAGTCACCATCTAATTTTTTGTATTCAGTCACTAGAGGACCAAAGCGTCAGAAGGCTGGGTAGTCAATCGCCAAGACGGCTAGCTAATGGCGATTCGAAATATCGCTTTAGTAGCTTGTGGTTAGGCGGTGATGAGTTAAGTTCTCCACTCGCGATTATTACGGTAAAGAAGTTTTTCATAATTCAAGGAAGATGGCGTCGAAGTTTTCACCGTTGGAATGCAACTTGTTTTCTTTCGTTTTTTCTTTATTCTTTATTATTATTCGAAACCCTTTTTTTGCAACTCGAGATCGTAGATCTGTTCATTTTTTTAAACCTGAAAACGTTCGAATGACTTCCATAGCCTAAATCGGCTAGAAAGAAATTTTATCAAGGAAAAATAATTAATTCCCAATGGGTTCCAATGATGCAAACTTCAAGATCATCACTCTTTTGATCCGAGACACCATTATAGATAAAAATCGATCTCCTTGGCTAAATAACGTCCGAATGAACTTGGGACTAGAGCATTCAAGATCACTAAACGATTTTGCATCGAACAAGACCCTCCTCAATCCATTCCAGTGAGAAATGAAAAACACCACATCAAACTTCATCTTCGAAGTTTTCGTAAAATAGATTGCATTGTTATCGAGAGAAGCAAAAAAATAATTCTCGACAATTCAATCAATTAAATTATTAAGAGTAGAAGATCAGAAATATAAAATTCATCATATAAATTTATTATATAATATAAATAAATGTAATCAATATTGGCCCATCTCAAATTTGAAAAAAAAAAAAAAAAATGCTTTACGGAACTTTCGATGCGTTTCATAGATGCAAACATCATAATAAGAGGCTACCATTTGTAAAGTTGCAATCCAAATTATTACAATTGTAGATAATTGCCCCAGTGAGAGAGAGAGAGAGAGACAGGAAGGTGAGCAAGCTCGAGCTTTTTCAATTTTGCCCGTTCGTTTTATAAAACCGGAAAGTAGCGAAAAATAGAAAATAACAAATTGAAAAAGAAGCTCGCGTTTCATCCATGCAAAATACACACACACACACACACACACACACAAAGATATATATATATATATTTATATATATAAACATAAATGGGGGCTATCGTGCGGGTTATCGCTCAATCTTATGCAATTGCAGCGTCGAAAATGTGGATCGCCCGGTTGGGGCGGGGGATGGCGCCCGCACGGATCCCGGCCCACGACGACCAAGTCCGCGATATTAACCGTGCGATAAGGGTTATCAACGAGCGCACGAGAACCCGAAGATAGGACGTATTTGCGCTTAACCCTTTCCCCCTAACGCCACCACCCGACCCTATACTTTTCTCCGTCAGCGTGCGTGGTTTCGCATACCGCAAAACCCCCGACGGGCTCGCACCCTCGTGAGGTTCGCCAAAAGGGGCTTGGGGGGTGCAAGAGAGATATTCAAACAGGAATAATCGACCGGAGCATCTCGCAACCGATATAGAGAGCCTCGTCGATATTTTTTTTATCGATTTCACCGTCACGTGATTTTTCCGGTATAGCCGAATATTATATTCGTTCCACCTCGTACCTTCTTTTTG
Organism: Ophion obscuratus; assembly: GCA_964007375.1. NCBI lineage: Eukaryota > Metazoa > Arthropoda > Insecta > Hymenoptera > Ichneumonidae > Ophion > Ophion obscuratus. The sequence goes on from OZ023324.1 coordinate 19,230,060, forward strand.
GTACAACCGCTTCCTTTCAATTCATTGCAATAATTAATTGAAATATCTATTTTTATCAATTAATTCCAATAATTAATTGAAATATCTATTTTTTTAAATTAATTCAAATAATTAATGAAAATTCCTGTCTTTTTAATGAACTCACATTGCTTAGACTCAATTCCAATCATTCAATTCATTTTCATTTTTTTGCCATTTATTCGCATATATCTGTTCATTCTTATTTCTGTCAATTAATTTCAATAACACAATTTATACTTATTTAAAAAAAATAATTTCGATAATTCCATTCATTTTCATTTCTTTCAAACAACTCCAATGATTCAATTTCATTCTCATTTACATCAATCATTTCATTCGTACTGTATTGTCCATTTTTCGAATTTATTTCATAACCATTTATTAATTCCACAATTGATAAATTGTCCAATTTATTATATATTCTAATTATTTCACTCGTTTAATTGACTTGTTTAATCGTTCACTACTTTGCTTGACCCCCCACCCGCGATGCAGATCGTCCTAAAATTTGCATCCTTAAAATGCACCATAAATCCACATCTATATTTCCGCCTCTTTATTTTTTTCTGCGACAGAAAATATTTTTTCAAAAATCTCCCGCTTGTCTAAAAAAATCCTTCGACAATTTTCCTACCTAAAATGACTGATCCCAAAAAATGCCGATCAAGTCGAAAGGAAAAAAATACTTTTCATTCCACTCCGACGGTGCAAATTTCAATTCCCAATCTCATTCCATTAATTTTAATCTTTTTACTCATACGATTCAACTATCATCTTCATACGCCCGGATTATGCTCAATGTGAATTACCAAGGCGCCTCGAAATTTCAATTATAATAATAATATTCGATTATAATCAAGCTTCCCACCACAAGAGTGGGAGGAAATAGTGAGAAGACGGCCAAGGGATCGGAAAGCAAATCGCCCCCCTCCCGTGCATGGGGGGGGGGGGGTATTATAGCGAGGCTGTATGGTTGACGACAGCGAGGGTTACGAATTGGAAAACGAAGCTTACGGGAAATGGGAGCGCGTGATTTAACGTCTCTAAGTTACCAATCGTACACATATATGCAAGTCTGCATGATGTGTGTATATATATATACATCCATAATCTACTTCGTTGAGTGTAGTGAGTGCCTAAACCTTGGTAGAAAAGGGATAGTCGAGAGTTTCAGAAGCTTCCATGCTAGGGTTTCGGTTTCACTGATTGTCTACAATCACGAATAATCTTATATACCTGCCTACATATATACACATATATACAGGGTGTCCTGTAATTAGTGGATAATCCTACAACTGTCGATAGGCCAGATCATGTCCTACTACATGTTCGAATTTCAGTTCAGTAAATGTCCCTCGGTTTTTGCGTTTTGAGACTTGGTGAGCTGTTTTGAAAAAGAAATCATCTAGTTTTGGTTTTTCGCATGCCATTTCGGCAAATGATAACTTTTTTGCCCGGTTTTTTGAAAAATACTCTTGCAATTTAAATCTGAAATACACTTGGTTATTTGTTTCACCTAGAAAAGTGTTCTTTTTAACCTTAAATATTTAGGAAACTTTTTGCAAAAAGATCTTATGCAGAACTTGCGTACAAACCAATTCGAACATCTGACTTAGATAGTCTGCAGTGTTAAAACAAGTTCTCTGTGTAGTACATTTTTTTCCACCGCGTAAAATTACTTTGAAAAGTTGCTTAGTTGCTGTTGATTCGTATCATTGGTAGGAATAGCACGCGAAAAACCAAAAGCAGATGATTTAGAAAAAAAAAACAACATGAAGCCAAAAATCTCGTAAACCGTGGGACTTTTACTAAACTGAAATACCAGCATGTAGTAGGACATGATCTGACCTATTGACAGTTGCAGGATTATCCATTAATTACAGGACACCCTGTATATGAATATATATATATATATCACGAGAGAACAAAGCTTTGAGTTCGCAAAGACGTAATATGAGATGAGTGTACCGTGAGTTGCAAACTGTTCCAAGCTATATGATCGAGAGAGGACTGCGCTGCAAATTACGTAGATATATATGGGGAGGTAGCTGCGGATGTCTATGGTTTCGGCGCTATTCAGTCAACTATAAGCGCATATGCTTGCGCATAGGATTTCAAAAATGCATGTTAATGTGTGTGTGTGTGTGTGTGTGTGTGTGTGTGTGTGTGTGTGTGTGTGTGTGTGTGTGTGTGTGTGTGCGTGTGCGTGCGTGCGTGCGTGCGAGTGTGTGTGTGTGTGTGTGCGTGCGTGTGTGTGTGTGTGTGTGTGCGTGGTTGTGTGTGTGTGTGGTGTCTCAAACTATGAATCGTGGCACACTTTGGTCGGATCAATGACTCAACTTGAGTCATTGATCCGATAATGTTACTTACATTTGTTAATCCACCCATTTTTTAATAATCTGACATTGTGTAGTGTAACATATGTAGACGATAAGAAAATTCAGAAATTAAACAAGTAGAATTGGCTCAGTGGACAACGTCACAACTCATCACCCAGAGGTCCCGGGATCGAAACCACGTTACGGCACAAGCGTTTGTCTGATATAATTTAAAATTGAACCATTCAGATATTTGCAGCGCAAATATCTTAACCCTAATTAATGAACAACGAAGAATATCGTAAAAGGGTCCATAGATATAAATAATGTGACAAAAAATCACGAAAGTATAAATATACATTTATATATAATATTAATATATATTTAAATAATATTTTTATCTAATCGTCACCTAATTTTTTGTTCGCAGTCGCTAGCTAAAAAAACTAGTTCATGGCTGGGTAAGAAATATAATACAGCCGTGGGATATTTCTTTCTATCTAATCACCATCGAATTTTTTGTATTCAGTCACTAGAGGGCCAAAGCGTTACAAAGCTGGGTAGTCAATCGCTAAGACGGCTAGCTAATGGCGATTCGCAACATTACTTTACTAGCTAGTGGCTAGGCGGTGATGAGTTACGTTTTCCACTCGGGAATGAATCGAATTTAATGTCGAATTTTGCATCTTTGGGATGCAACAAAAATTAATTGTATTTCGCACCTCTTCTGATAGACCACGATGTAGTTACCCCCACTATGCCCGAATCACCACACGCTTTGCAGTCAACAAAACTCTTTTGTTTTTAGCTGACCTCTCCTGTTCTTACGTTCATTCTTCTTCTGTGTGCCGAAGAAGTCACACGCGATTCGTAAAATGACATCGGATAATTCAAGTGATAGTGAAAATACGGAGAATTTCCTCGAAAAAAGATTGAGAAAACTCGAGAAGATAGTTAAGAGGAAAAAACATAACAAGAAACGAAAAAGTAGGTATTTTAACCCGTCTGCGTTCTTTTGTAGATTGGGCCGCTACATGGCCGTGATCATGGCAACGTTTTTTCCCGTTCCGTCTCTGATTCATTTTCGACTAAGGCAACACCTTGTCACTCATGTAGGCTCTAACCTACACGAGGAAGAGTTTTTCTCGGACACAAGCGTAATTTCGGAAGCCTCGTTGACTCTGACAGACGCTAACCTGTGAGAGGCGTACTTTCGTTGTGTCAGGCTCTAACCTGCACAACGTGTACATTTTATGTACGGAGTTCTGATGTTGGTACCGTCCTTGCCAGGCCATCGTCGTCGCTCGAGCTCGTCAGAGCCAGATCGTGGAAGGAAGAGAAGAACGTCGGTCAGGCAGGAACCTCGGGACGGCGATATTGTCGAGATTCATGGTTTGTCATATGCTGAAGTACCAGTCACACAGAGGACCCCCGTCCAGATAATGAACACATCGGACGGCATGCCGCGCGAGAGTAATACCGAAATAATCGCCAACCACGGTCATCTCGGCGACAGCGCGCGGGAAGGTATTTCGCCTAACGAAATACCTGAAGGCGAGTTAGCAATCGATGCTCACATTCTTGAGCTGATGGGCAAAAGAGTTTTAGAAACTCGTGAAATGGGCGATGCAATTCCGACTGAATTGGCAGTAAGATGGGAAGAAGTCCTAAAGGAGGGCCTTCCTACCCAAGAGGTATCCTCGCTCATCAAAAAATACTCCCCGCCGAAAAACGCGGTTTTTATAGATCCACCGCTGATTAATCCAGAGGTGAATACCACCCTTTCGGAACCTAATAAGAAACGAGACGAGAGGATTGTTGCTAAACAAATCAAGATTACTGCGTGCCTCTCCGCCGTGGGGAGGATGTTTCAAACAGTACTTTGTGATAAGCAAGAAAAACTCTCCCTCTTGGAACATCTGAGCGACGTTGGCCGCCTCCTGGCAGATCTCCAACATGACGAAACGGCGGTTCGAAAAAATTTGATTCTCGCAAATTTGAACACGCCTTTCAAGGAGGTTTTAGCGTCGGCAAAGGCGGATAAATTTTTGTTTGGCGAGAATCTGGATGGACGGGTCAAAGCTGCGGAGATGCTTGAAAGTGCGTCTCGAGAGCTGAAACCTGGTCTGTCAGCATTCAATTCCAAAGTTTTAAAAAACGCGAAAGACCCGCCTCGACGTCAGACCGGATCACAGTTCCTGAGAACGTCGGAGGCGGGCGGGAAGAAAATGAATGTATCAAGGAACCTGAACAACACGTCGAGGCAGAAAGACAATCGGCGTCGGGAAGAACCCAAACGCCGACAGGGTCATCGTCACTACCGGAAATGGTAGTTCAGCCTGTAAGCACGGTGGCAGGTAGACTACGCTTGTTTGAGGGCGAATGGCATAAAATTACGTCAGACGAGCGCATCTTGGCTTGGGTTAGCGGATATAAAATCCCTTTTTTATCAACCCCATACCAGGCGGCCGGTCCGAAGGAACGAATTGTTCGGGGTAACCGACGCGGGAGCTCACGATATTTTTGCGAGGCGCTTGCTGGGGTTGTAAGTCCCAGTTATACCTGTCGGTACGTCGATTTCATCTCCCGAAACTGTTCCTGACGACGAAGTTGACCCGAGAGGAACGATGGGAAAAAATGAATTAAGATTGGGATTTACACTTTCTTTTTAATTCACTATATACTTTAATAACAAGAAGAAAACAAAAACTATTGCTGATGACAAACGGTTGTACAAAATAATTAGTAATTTGGATCGTGTGATGTGTTCGTTCGAGTCAGGGATCAAGATGAGTTCTTGTCCGTGTCGAAGTTCACGAGTCGAAGTTAAAAGGTTTTGTAGGCGAGCAGCTAGTTGTGTCTGTCGCGCTTGTTGAGTTAAGACTGATTTGAACTATATAGAAAATGCAAACTCTCGAACTTTTAGCTCTCTCGTTGGAGGGAGGTAAAGATGGCCCCGAGAGTTTGTATCACGCATTCCTCATTGGTTGACCCTTACATTACGAGATTTTGCAAATATTCATTGGCTGAAAGGGGTCGCGTCCCCCGCAGGTAAGCACGAAGCGTTGGGATGCAGTGCTCACTCGGAGGTTCGCGCAAAAAAACCCTGACGGTCAATCCGTCATAAAACATTTGGTCGCCAGACGCCGTACCTTGGATTTTTCGACAGTAAAGCGATCTAGCAATCCAACACTTGGTCGCCAGACGCCGTGCCGCGGATTTTCCAATAGTAAAACTATTTAGTAATACGACATCTGGTCGCCAAGGGTTCCTTCGCGGATTTTCCCATTGAAGCCGCGAAGGGTAAGAATGTAAAAGCTAAGGGTTCCTCTGAGGCTATGCGATTGTCAGTATACGATATTTCCAGAACATGAATATTGTCTGTAGGTATAGCGCGTGTGGATTTGTCTGAGATATAGATATATATATATAAAATTAATCTACGCTGCATTCCGTGATGCTGAGAACTGAACATCTTCCCCCCGTTGAGAGATTGTATTCAATTGATCAACGATACCCGGCATGTAATACCAATTATTATACAGATACTTTTCTGCTTAATGTTCTATATTGTTTTTCTCTGCACCGTCACTTTCACTTAGTAATGGGGCGAGTTTGCGGATGTTTCTATCGAATTCACCCGTAGCCGTCTTCACTCTGACTGCTCGAATGACTCCGTCATTTCCAGGATACACCTTGATGACTCGACCCAGAATCCATTGCCTCGGCGGTAGATTGTCTTCTCGAAGGATCACAATCGTGCCCTCTTTGATGTTGTGATGGCCGCTGGTCCATTTCGTCCTGAGGTTTTGCTCGTTGAGGTACTCCTTGTGCCACCTTCTCCAGAACTCTTGTTGTTTTTTCTGGATTAGCTCCCAATTTGACAGCCGATTGGATGGCACTGACTCGAAGTTGGTTTCTGGTAAGCTCATTAAAGAATCGCCAACAAGGAAGTGACCGGGGGTCAGAACAATTAAATCGTTGGGATCAGTGGATATGGGAGTGAGAGGACGAGAGTTCAAAATTGCTTCGATCTCAATTACAAGTGTATTGAACTCTTCGAACGTAACTAAGTCATCGCAGATTCTTTTAAGGTGATGCTTAAACGACTTTACCCCAGCCTCCCATAATCCCCCAAAGTGAGGAGAGAGCGGTGGTATGAAATGCCATGTGATTCCTTGCGTTGCGAGATGTCGTTGAATCTTTTCGTTGTGTACCCTTGACTGGACAAAGGAATATAACTCCTTTAATTCATTATTGGCGCCGATGAAATTGCTGCCGTTGTCCGAATAAATGTTTCTCGGTTTTCCTCTTCTTCCTATGAATCGCTTTAGGGCCGCCATAAAACCTTCTGTGGTGAGGTCTGTGACGATTTCCAAATGTACCGCCTTGATGGCCAAGCAGACGAACACTGACACCCATACCTTTACGCGATTTCTATTGCGGTGTTTCTTTTCCTTCACGAAGAATGGGCCGCAATAATCGATTCCCACGTTGCAGAACGGTCGAGATTCGGTGACTCGATTTATCGGTAAATTTCCCATCACGTATTCGCTGACTGGTGGATTCGCTCTGATGCAAGTGGTGCAGCTCCTGATGATTTTTCTCACCTGCTGTCTGCCATCAATCAACCAGTATTTCTTTCTGAGTGCATACAGTGTAGTCTGTGCTCCAGCGTGATAGTTGGTGAGATGTTCGTTGCGTATGAGTAGTGTTGATATGTGGTTTCCTTTCGGGAGTAGTAGCGGGTGTTTCTGCGTGTAAGGTAGGTACGAGTTTCTGAGTCGCCCACCGACGCGCAGTAATCCGTTTTCATCGATGAAAGGATCGAGTGCCTTGAACTTGTGGTTTTTGGATAGTCCTCTACCCCTTTGCACTTCCTTTATCTCTTCGGCGAACGCAGACCCTTGCACGACCTTAATTATCGTATCGTTCGCCAGGCCCAATTCATGCGCTGAGAGTGGCCCCTTGAATTTATTATTTAATTTGAATCGCAGTCCATACGCAACTATTCGTTGCAGTTTGCCTATCGACGAATATTTTTGGAAGAACGATGGATCAGGACTCCTTGTTTCTTCGGCGGTGAGGAGCATGCATTGTGTTTTGCGCAATTCCGGAAGTTCTGCTGGGATTGTTAAACTGCTCACTGGCCACGAAGTTTCGTCGAGTGACAGCCATGATGGACCCGTCTTCCAGTTCGACTTCAGTAAGAACTCGGTCGGAAGTAATCCTCGCGAAATGTGATCTGCGGGATTGTCTCCAGAGCGGACGTGTCGCCACACCGAGCCTTCAGTTTTTTCTTGAATGCTAGCTACTCGGTTTGCAACGAATACCAACAATTTATGTGGAGGAGTCCTTATCCAGTGTAGCGCTACCATTGAGTCTGACCAGAAGGTCGTTTGGTCGATGGGACGATTAATTGCCTTTTTGGTTGCCACGTATAAATCGGATAATAGTACTGCGGAGCACAATTCTAGACGAGGAAGCGTCACAGACTTAATCGGTGCAACACGATATTTCGCGCACAAAAGTCGTGTTAGTATATTGCCGTCGGTGTCGCTGGAGCGCAAGTAGATGCAAGCACCATATCCCTTTTCACTGGCATCGCAGAATCCGTGCAATTGAACATCTATCGACCTTGGTATTATCACTCGTCGATCAAATGAGACGTTGTTTAGCTCGATCAGTTGGGCCGCATATGTTCTCCATTCGGTGAGTACGCTCAAGGGGATGGCGTCATCCCATCCGGTTTTTTCCAGCCAGAGTTTGTGGAGAATCATTCTGCCCTTTAGTATTACTGGACCAAGAAATCCCAGTGGATCGAATATTTTTGCAACCTCTGAGAGCATGGTTCGCTTGGTTATCTTCGACGGTTGTTTGATAGGCTTTACCGTGTACACGATCGTATCCTTTGCTGAGTCCCAGTGGAGGCCTAACGTTTTTATTTTCGCGTCGCTCGAAGTGTTCAGTTGTAAGTTGACGCTTCCGTCGGGTAGTCCTTCTAAGAGACGAGGCTCATTAGAAGCCCATTGTCGCATATTGAGACCTCCCCTTTTTAATAGATTGGAGATTTCATCGTGGAGTGCTTCTGCTTCTTCATACGAATCTGTTCCGGTAAGAAGATCGTCAACGTATAAGTCTCTTTTGATGACTGCCGATGCCAGCGGGAAGTGAGAAACTTCATCGTCTGCTAATTGATGGATGCAGCGAATGGCGAGATATGGAGCGCATGACAAACCAAATGTGACTGTATTCAGTTGATACGTCTTTTGGTTGCCGGCTGTATCTCTCCACCATATTCGCTGGTATTTTCTATCCTCTTCTCGGACCAAGAATTGCCGGTACATTTTCTCTATATCCCCGGTCAGGACATACTGATGGGTGAGAAAGCGTGTTAGTAACGAGAATATGTCGTCTTGTATTGTTGGTCCGGTCATTAAGGTATCATTGAGCGATGTTGGATAGTCGTCGGTTCTCGCCGATCCGTCGAACACTACTCGTAACCTTGTGGTAAGGCTCGCCTCTTTTATGACCGCGTGGTGAGGCAAGTAGAATCCGTGTTCTCTTGCGGACTCTTCTGGCACTTCAGACATGTGGCCAAGATCAATGTATTCTTGCATAACGGCAGTGTATTGTTTTTCAAATTCGCTATTACGTTTGAATTTACGGAGAAGTGAGTTGAACCGTTTTTCGGCCAAGTGGCGACCATCTTTTAATTCTGGCTGACGGCTGTTAAACGGAAGCGCGACTACATATTGGCCTATCGGTGTGCGTGAAACATGCCTCTCGAAATGCTTCTCGCAAGCTTGTTCCTCTTTCGACAGGTGTTTGTTCGCATTGATGTCGTCCATCTCCCAGAAGTCTCGCAATTCTCGTTCGGCGCTAGCGTAATAGTTTTGAAGCGATTGTTTCTTCGACGACGGTCCCTTTGACAGAGCATTTCCCCCGATGATCCAACCGAGTTTTGTCTCTTGCATAATTATGTCGGGCGCATCGGGGCCGTTGAGTCTAATCTGTCCCTGACAAAGTAGCGAAAGCGTTGTGCCGGCGCTCAATAATAGATCTATCGGCGCTGGTTGATCGAATTTCGGATCGGCTAATGCCACGTGCTTCGGAATATCGAGACGGCCTCTATCTATCGGTTCAATGGGGAGTGCACCACCTAAACTTGTGACCGTAAGAAAGCTGAGCGTTCTGGAGTATCCGGTGATTCTTGAATCTATTGTGGCCTTTACCAGATAATTCGAATTCGATTGAGCGTTGTTAATGGCTTCGATGGGGACATTGAACTTCTCCAGTGGAAGTTTTAGCCTTTTAGCGAGAGATTCCGTCATGAAATTAGAGCTGGATCCGGTGTCTAATACTGCGCGGCATTGAATAGCTTGTTGCACGTTATTTCGTATGAGAATAACTGCGGTGACAATTATGTCTCTAGTAGGGAGGGTTGCTACGAGTGCTGTAACCGCTTGCGCGTCTGAGGCTGTGATCGGCTCTAGTCATGCTGACGACGTCCTTAACGCGTTCAATTCTTCTTCCGTCAAGTGTAAGAGTGTGTTATGACGCTTCAAACACGTAGAACAGACCGGCGATCGACAGTGACGAGTCTTGTGGTTAGACTTCAGGCAATTCAAGCACAAAGATGCCTTCCGAGCCTCTTGGATTCGCTGGGATGTAGCTAATGACAGGAATTTTTGACATCCTGTGATTCCATGCTCTTCCTTGCACAGCGGACAGGATTTTCCATCCGTGGAGGTCAGGAGTGCCTGAACCTTTTGATGTCTCTGACCTTCATTCCCTCCTTTGGGTTTTCCTTGCCATTTTGGAGTCGATGGCGAAGGCTGGTTGCATCCTGACGGAGCCATGGGTGTGAGTCGCGTCGCTTCTTCTCGCAGAAAGCGCAACATATCTTCGTATCTAGGCATTTTATTGCTATGGATTTTCCTGTTCCATTCTCTCGCAGTGTCCTTGTCTAATCTTTTCAGAATGGTGTGCACGATCGGAGTGTTCCAGTTTTCGATCCTTTCTCCGAGTGCCTTCATGGCAAGGATTTGCGTTTGAACATTATTCAGTAATTTCCTGATCTCGTCGACGGAATTTTTCTTCATTGCGGGAGTTTCCATCAATAATTCATAATGACGAAGAATCAAAATGTACTCTATGTCGTACGTGGATTCGAGTAAACTCCAGGCTACTGCGTAATTTTCATCTGTCGCTTGAAAGGCGCTGATCGAGTTTCCGGCTTCGCCGGCGAGCGTTCTTTTTAAATAGTCGAGACGTTGCGCGTCTGATAAGCCGTTTCGATTGTGGATTGTCTGAACAAACCAGTCCCGATACGTTCGCCAATCTTCCAATTTTCCGTCAAATTTTTTCGCGTCAACCCTTGGTAACGATACGAAGTATTCCGCTGATGCATTTGATACGGTAGATGTTGGTCGCTGATCGGGGTTTAGAACTTGTCTGTCTACAATTGCTCCACGGTTTGGCTCTCTAAATTTTCGGACGAGCACGAGCATTTCTTCGTATTCGTCCATTACAGTTTCTTCCACTGCGTCATGATCTATCATAGGTTCAATGACCTTGAGCGCCTCTTGGATGCGTGGGAGGTCCGCGATGGCTTCGTCAATTTTCTCGAGATTTTTACTAATGTACTCGGTATTCGCATGCGGCCCGGACCTTTCGAGATAATTTTTTAATTTTGTGATTCTCGTTTTAATTTGACCACGCGCTTGTACAAGGGTTGCTCGTTGCGCCTTCTGTGCTTCCGTCAACTCAGTTCCCGGCATTTTGTTCGAAATCGAGATGCGATGCAAAGGTAAAGGAAAATATAATTTTTTGGCGACTCTTTATGTAATGAGCTTACCTTTGACGTCCGGTGAGTTTCGGTGTAGGTAGGTGGATGCGATGATGCTATCTCAGCTCCTCGTTGTTCACAGATTGTGGATGCTTCCTCGAGTAGTTGGGTGTGGTGGATTGATTCCTCTCACAGCACGCACTCTCGAAGTGTTTCCTTTGATTTTGTGACCGGTGTTGGGTTTCCGCGGTAGGTGATGCCTTTTGGCGTTTTCAGCTCCGCTCCGTTCACCGACGTTACGATTCTTAGCGTAGTTGGGTTTCCTGGCTCAAGGCTCTTCAGGATACGCACTCGCGATAGGTTTTTGTTTCACTTTTCACTTCGAATGACTGTTTTATTCGCTAGCGATCCGGCTCGAAGGACCATTAAATGTTCGGGGTAACCGACGCGGGAGCTCACGATATTTTTGCGAGGCGCTTGCTGGGGTTGTAAGTCCCAGTTATACCTGTCGGTACGTCGATTTCATCTCCCGAAACTGTTCCTGACGACGAAGTTGACCCGAGAGGAACGATGGGAAAAAATGAATTAAGATTGGGATTTACACTTTCTTTTTAATTCACTATATACTTTAATAACAAGAAGAAAACAAAAACTATTGCTGATGACAAACGGTTGTACAAAATAATTAGTAATTTGGATCGTGTGATGTGTTCGTTCGAGTCAGGGATCAAGATGAGTTCTTGTCCGTGTCGAAGTTCACGAGTCGAAGTTAAAAGGTTTTGTAGGCGAGCAGCTAGTTGTGTCTGTCGCGCTTGTTGAGTTAAGACTGATTTGAACTATATAGAAAATGCAAACTCTCGAACTTTTAGCTCTCTCGTTGGAGGGAGGTAAAGATGGCCCCGAGAGTTTGTATCACGCATTCCTCATTGGTTGACCCTTACATTACGAGATTTTGCAAATATTCATTGGCTGAAAGGGGTCGCGTCCCCCGCAGGTAAGCACGAAGCGTTGGGATGCAGTGCTCACTCGGAGGTTCGCGCAAAAAAACCCTGACGGTCAATCCGTCATAAAACATTTGGTCGCCAGACGCCGTACCTTGGATTTTTCGACAGTAAAGCGATCTAGCAATCCAACACTTGGTCGCCAGACGCCGTGCCGCGGATTTTCCAATAGTAAAACTATTTAGTAATACGACATCTGGTCGCCAAGGGTTCCTTCGCGGATTTTCCCATTGAAGCCGCGAAGGGTAAGAATGTAAAAGCTAAGGGTTCCTCTGAGGCTATGCGATTGTCAGTATACGATATTTCCAGAACATGAATATTGTCTGTAGGTATAGCGCGTGTGGATTTGTCTGAGATATAGATATATATATATAAAATTAATCTACGCTGCATTCCGTGATGCTGAGAACTGAACACGAATGTGGTCGCATAAGGAGAGCCTAATAGTTGGCGATCTGATCAAAACCTTGCTCTATAAGGGCGCGATAGAAAGATGTCAGCAAAGTAAAGGACAATTCCTTTCCAACATTTTTCCAGTTCCAAAATCTGATGGGGGCTTTAGATTGGTTTTGAATCTTAAGAAACTCAATGCATTTGTGCAAACGGAGCACTTTAAATTAGAGGATAGAAGAACTGCGATAAACTTAATGAGCGAAGGGTGTTTTCTAGCCGCCCTAGATCTAAAAGACGCGTATTATACTATCGCAAAAGCCAAGACTGAGAGGAAATACCTGAGATTTGATTTTAAAGGCGAGCTTTTCCAGTTTACATGCTTACCCTTCGGTCTATCTTCGGCGCCGTATGTTTTTACAAAATTATTAAAACCGGTAGTATCCTATTTGAGAGGAAACGGTTTTTCATCAGTTATCTATCTCGATGATCTACTGTTTATCGAAAGCTGTTTTTCTCAGTGTAAAGAGAATGCACATGCCTCAGCATCCTTGTTGGAAAGGCTAGGTTTTTTGGTTAATTATAAAAAGTCACAATTAACGCCAACTAACAGGTGCAAATTTTTGGGATTTTGGCTAGACTCAAAGAAAATGACGATAGAGCTACCGGAGGAAAAACAGATGAAAGTAATGGGTCTAACTCGAGGATTACTGCGTAAAAGCAAAGTTAAAATTAGAGAATTTGCGACTTTTGTTGGAACTCTGGTTGCATGCTGCCCAGCAGTCCCGTATGGGTTTGCTCATATTAAGGAGTTTGAGAGAGCTCAACTGTTGGCTCTGAGAGATAATAGTGGTAATTTTGACGAGAGTATGTATCTGACTGTAAAAATTAAGACCGATATTGATTGGTGGCTAAGAAAAATTATAAAGGCAGAGAACTCGATAAAGCCTCCAAATTTCACTATGGAAATTCGAAGTGATGCATCAAAATCCGGCTGGGGAGCGGTTTGTGGAACGGAAAAGACGCATGGATTTTGGAACACCGTAGAGAGAGAGGCATGCATATAAACTTTTTGGAACTTTCGGCAGCGTTCTTTGGCTTGAAATGCTTCGCAGACCAGTTACATGGTTGTGACATATTGCTGAAGCTGGATAACACGACTGCAATCGCATACGTAAATCGGATGGGCGGAACGCGTATTCAGACCCTAGCAACGTTAGCGAGAGCGATATGGGATTGGTGTGAAGAGCGGCAACTAAATATCGTTGCATCCTTTATTGGAACTAAAGAAAATGTCGAGGCCGATTATGAATCCAGGAAAACAGAAAAGGAGTCCGAGTATGCGTTGGCAGATAGAGCATTCGAAGAAATTGTAAACGCTTTCGGAAAGCCGGATATTGACCTTTTTGCGTCTCGTATCAATGCAAAGTGCGAAGAATACGTTTCGTGGTCGTATGACCCGGAATGCATGGCAATCGACGCGTTTACGATTTCTTGGTCTAGATTTGCGTTAGGCTACGCTTTCCCTCCCTTTGCCTTGATATCGAGAGTTTTAAGGAAAATTCGAGAGGACAGAGCGTCGGTTATCTTAGTAGTACCGGACTGGCCATCACAGCCGTGGTACCCTAGATTCCGCGAAATGATTCCTGGTCATCCAATCGTTTTTTTTCACCAAGCAAAGACTTACTTTGTTCCTCTAATAGGGAACCTCATCCACTGTGGAAGAACCTTTCCCTGGTGGTCGGGAGGTTATAGTGAGAGCGTTTCAAGCAAGGAATATCCCGGAAGGAGCATTGGAATTGATGATTTCTTCACTTGGGCCCTCCTCGCTGAAGCAATATGACTGCGCCCTACGAAAGTGGTGGTCTTTTTGTCTAAAGAGGAATATCAACCCTCTTGAACCCTCGATAGAAGAGATAATTGAAGTTCTCTCTGAAGAATTCAAGGGCGGAGCAGCACATGGATCGCTTAACTCCCTCAGATCCGCGATTTCTTTGGTAGTCGGTCCTCACGTGGGACAAGATTTTCGTATTCGGCGGCTTTTCAAAGGGATATCGGAGCTTCGTCCATCGAAACCGAAATACGAACATACATGGGATCCCAAGCTTGTTTTGGACTACTTTGATAGTTTAGGCGACAACGAAGAAATTCCACTGAGGATATTGTCGGGAAAACTCGCCACTCTTTTGGCTCTTATAACGGGACAACGAATGCAGACGTTGTCATTGATTAAAGTGCAAAACATCGACCGAAACCAAGATACGGTACAAATAAAAGTTCCAGATTTGATTAAAACGTCGGGCCGCAATCGCTCCCAACCACTACTCATCTTACCAAAATATATTTCAGATGAGAAAATATGTATCTGAAAAACTTTGAGCACTTATTTACAGCGAACAGAACACATACGGGGTCAGGTTGACTCATTGTTTATTTCGTTAAAGAAACCGGTTCGAAAAGTTGCTGCTGGAACGCTAGCGCGATGGACAAAAGGTGTCTTAAAAGCGAGCGGCATCGATACCCACATATTCTCGGCGCATAGCACGCGTCATGCTGCAACCTCGGCTGCCAAAAGGAAAGGTTTGGGCATCGAAAGTATTAGGAAGGCGGCAGGTTGGTCAGAAAAGTCCAAAACATTTGCTCGTTTTTATGATCTGCCAATCCTACCGGAGAACACAGCGTTTGCTAACGCGATTTATGAAAATGTTTAAAAAACTGATGATTTTCGGAGGAAAATCTTCAATCTCAAGTTCAGTTGAAACAAAATGTTGATCCAGTTTGGTTGCGTTGTGAACACTTTTATTGTATTGTATGTAGATGACATTGCTACGATTATAAATGAGTTACTGAGCGCAATATAGGCTTGGTTGTCGTTTCTTTAAATATCTACATCGTGGTCTATCAGAAGAGGTGCGAAATACAATTAGATGATTAAACGAACTTACTTGTAAGTGAAGTTCGATCATAATTGTATGAAGCATCTCTTCTGATAGACCACTTCCCACCCTAAAATCTGTCTACTAGGTCAGCTCCCTAATTCATCCTAAAGATGAACCCTCTAACGACAACACTTTGAATATATGAACGTAAGAACAGGAGAGGTCAGCTAAAAACAAAAGAGTTTTATTGACTGCAAAGCGTGTGGTGATTCGGGCATAGTGGGGGTAACTACATCGTGGTCTATCAGAAGAGGTGCTTCATACAATTATGATCGAACTTCACTTACAAGTAAGTTCGTTTAATCATCTAATTCTCTAGAATTGCTCAATTTTTTTCGGCCGATTCAGGCTGTCAAAAAACACTCAAACGTATTTACGTCCTCTATTCAGAGATTTACAACTTCAATTTGTAAAAAAAAACGCTTTTTAATAATGTTAAAGTGACGAAATGAAAAACACAGGAAAACAATCGCTGCATTCCAATGATACAAATTTCAACGTCACAAAATTTATACAACTCTTATAAATAGTTTGATACTATGAATTGAGCAAAATTTACACTTCTTTTTTTTTAATTTTCGTATGTATCCTCCTCCCGCGTGATCGATATTCCGCGGTCCCGTAAAATATGAAATCTCCGCAAAAAGGGCAATCGCCCAAGAGTGCGAGGCAGACGAGAGTCTTGAAAAATGGGCGAAAAAAAGTAAATGAAGGATCACGTAAAACGTTCGCGCATGTGTGCACGCGTAATAGTGAACGAAGGAGTCGCCTCTCGACCGACGGCGAGCGAGAAAGCGAGAGAGAGAGAGAGAGAGAGAGAGAGAGAGAGAGAGAGAGAGAGAGAGAGAGAGAGAGAGAGAGAGAGAGAGGATGAAAAATTTTGTCGATCACGTCAGAGCGCTCGGTTCTATGCATGGGTATTTCGTCCTACAGCCCCGGTGTGCAGAAGAGCAGGGCCTCTCACCTCAGTAACAGAGGGGGTTGAAAATATACTCTATATAGATATGTTTACAGCTCGCCCGAACGTGCATGTGTGTGCGAACGAACGCGCTTTCCTACCCTCGAGGAAATAAATTGGAACTGTCTTTGTCGACGTGTTACGCCATTTATTGTCATTTGTTCGTTATATAGGGAAGAAGAGGACGGAAAATGAGAGACTAGACGAAAAATTCGTGCATATATATGCATGGATATGTATATGTGTATGTATATATATATATATATATATGGGACATTCCACGCTATTTCACCCAGCCCGTGAACCCGACCATCTTTGGTTTCCCTGATTTGTTTTGGTAAAATTGTACCCCTCGAAAGGAACGTCCGTACTAATTTTTAGATTTTCATCTCTTCTCTTTTAGGAGATATAATTTTCCAAAAAATTTCGATTTCGGCAATCTTGGAAACGTCTAAACGCTGATAACACCTGAACTCATTGAGATATCTACAAATGTCATTATATAACGATTAACGATTTTGTGATTTCCCATTCGGCTTCGTCAGGCCTAAAACAGGTTATTTTCAATTTGTGCTGAATTAAACGAAAAAAAAATCTTTTAAAAAATATGATTATTTCGAAAAAAATCAAATTAAAAATGGGCCCACAATGAGACGTCTCCAAAATTATAGAATAAGTCACTCTGTTTTAGAGAATTTTTAATTTATTATTGAATTAGAAAAGGCAATCATTTTTTAAATAAACTCTCTTCACGTTAGAAGCAAGATAAAACGTTGACATTGATCATTGATAATTTTTCCATATTTTAAAATGAAAGTATGCTTTAAAATAAAAAATTATATAGCGATAATCAGTTCAGGACGTATCCGCGCTTAAACGTTTCCAAAACATCAGAAATCGACAGTTTTGAAAAATTATCACTCCTTAAAGAGAAGAGATAAAGATTAAAAAAAAAATAATGTGGATATTCCTCTCAAGGGGTACAATTTTACAAAAAAAATCAGGGAAACCGAAAATGGTCGGGGTCACGGGCTAGGGGAAACGGCGTGGAATGTCCCATATGTATATGTATATATATATGTCGGTCAACATGCATACAGTGTAGGGATGAAAAAATATACGATATCGATAGATTAAAGGGGATGCACCAAACTCTGCGATAAATCCCTCCCGTAACCCAGATTTATATGTATATATATATATATATAGAAATACATGAGGTTGGTAAAAAACTCCCGTCTTTCTGTGCAAATACATGTAATTGCATGTGACTGTTCGAGCGTCTGTCGATTGTCAATATGCAACGTAGAATCCTTGTAACACATAGCCAAAAAACTCTGTCCTTTCTCTTTTCATTTTTCATTTATTGTTATAATTATTATTCATTTTATATTTTTTATTATTATAATCAATTATCTGTTATCACCTCTGTCTGCCTCTGACCTGTCTCCGCGGGGTGGCAACACGTAAGTACAACTTCACCCCCGCGGGACCTGTCCATCGTCCGTTTCGTGCCGTTTGTCAGACCCAAGGATCCCGTTCATACATCACCTTTCATTCCTTTGTCATTCATTCTCATTCACTCTCCAGGCATCCGTCCTTTTTCTTTCCTCTCAGAACCGCCTCGATAAACGTGGCGACGAGTGTCCAGCTGTCTTCGTCCTGTAGCATCGTTCCAACTATGTTATCAGGTGTGATAACGCCTGTCCTCCGTTCCAGTTGTTGTCTTAGTGTCGTCCATCTGTCGCACGTGAAGAACGTGTGCTCCACGTCGTTTAGTATGTGTCCGCAGTACTGACAGTCTGGCGTTTGTACCCGTTTCATGTCGTGTAAGTACTTGCGGAAGTAGCCATGTCCGGTGAGGAATTGAGTTAGGCAGAAATTTACCTCCCTAAAACCCCGCTCCATCCACCGTCTTAGGTCCCGTGTAAGTCGTCTGGTCTACCTTCCTTCCGTTTCGGTCGTGCAGCGTATGTGCCAGTTCGTCAGGGTCCTTTCCCTTTCACGCGTTGCCGCGTCAGTCCTTTCTGTCTTTTCGTCGCGTTCGTAGATTCGTTTGCGTACCGTGGCTAATAGGTCTATAGGAATCACGCTCGCCACAACCAGAACCGCCTCAGCTGAGACAGTCCTGTATCCGCACGCTATCCTTAATGCCCTCTGTCTTTGTACGTACATCATTGCTTTCCTGTATTTTTGTACGGCGAGCGCGTCGGTCCAGATCACTGCGCCATACAGGATGATCGAGTGAGCCATCACTATCAGTAGTCTACGTATCCATGGTTTCGGTCCGTATGTATTGGCCATCAGGCGGGTAAGCGAAGCAATTTTCACCGCTGCCCTCTCGGCCGTCCGTTTTGTGTGGCCAAAAGGTCAGCTTTGTATCCAGGGTCACCCCCAAATACTTGGCCTCCCTCCTAGTTGCCGTTCGTTCCGTCCCGACTGTAATCGGTATAATCGTCGGTATCCGTCGTCTGGTGAACATGAGGATCTCTGTCTTGTCTAGTGTAAAAGTCAGTCCGTGAGCCGTCATCCATCTATCGATGCACCTGGTTGAGTGTCAGCTGGGCCAGATCTGGGTTGCGTTCCACGATCACCGCCGCCGAAGCCGTATCGGCGTAAGCGACGAGCGATGGGTTTCGCGGCATTTCCAGTCTCAGCAAGCTGTCGTATGCAACGTTCCACAAGTCCGGTCCTAGTATGCATCCTTGCGCAACCCCCGCGGTAATGTTACGGGTCACCGGTCCTTTCTCTGTCTGGTCCGTGATGTGTCTGTCATTAAGGTAGTCCTTCAATGCCCGAAGGAGGTAGGGGGAATCTAGAAAGTACCTTCCAGCACCCCCAAGATATTGCCCAACCTAGCCGAGTTGAAGGCGTTCCTCACCTCCAGTGTCAGCAGTACAACTAGGGGCCTTGCCGCGTCGCCAGCTTCGTCCGTCTCCCTGACGGTCTCAGCTATCTCGCGGATCGCCCCTATCATCGATCGCCCTTTGCGGAACCCGTACTGTCTGTCTGCTAGGCCCCCGGCCGCACTTATGGCGTCCGTCAGTCTCGGTCTAAGAAGGAGTTCGAAAACTTTGCCCGTCGTATCCAGGAGACTCAGGGCTCTGTAGGAAGACGGCATATGGGGTTCCCCTTTCATTTGCTAAAGAAGACCAATCTAGCCGTCGTCCGGTCCAGGTGCTTTCCCCGTCTTCAGAGAGGTAGTATCTTTGGTAAGCTCCGCTTCGGCAAAAACGGGAATGTCGAGTTCGTCGTTCACGTTCGTCGACTCTCCCCTCGCCGCATGAGTCGGGAAGAGTCCGTCAACGATCCGTCCCATAGTCGTTGCGTCTTTGAGTTCCGGTGAACCTCGGGCCCCCAGCTTTTGGATCACAATCTTGTAACCCAGGCCTTAGAGGTCCCGGTGCATCTCCTTGCATAGCTGTCTCCAGCAGCGCTTCTTGTTGTTCTTTATGGTGATTGTCAGTGTCCTCCGTGCCGTTTTGTATTGCGGCGTTAGTGCGGCCGCGAAAGGCTTGTCTCTTTCCCGGGCTCGGTACTTTCAGCGTTTCGCCTGTATGCAGTCTCCGCAGCTGGGCAATCTCGTCCATCCAACAGTATGTCGCTCGTTTGTTTTGTCGTGTGCTATTATGCGGCATTGAAGCTTTGCATAAGCGTACCGTTAGTTTTGTTGTCTCGTAAACGAGTCGTTCGGTCCTTCTCCGCCCTCTCAGTTCGTGCGGAACTGCCTCTGAAGGTGGGACTGTTTCCAGTAACACCCTCGAGAACTTGTCGCTGTCCAGTTTGAGTACATTCCACCGCGGGGGTCGTTCCGGCCCTTTACGTCGCGTCACTGTAAGTCGTGCCATCTCAAAAACGATGTATTGGTGTTCGTTGGCCGTGTAGTCATCGATCACCGTCCATCGCCTCATTAGTAACAGGATATCATCCGAGATCATTGTCACGTCCGGTATCGAGGAGCTCACCGCCGGTCTTATATATGTCAGTACTTGTCCCGTATTGGCAACTGTCAGCTTCAGTTTTGCTGTCATTTCTAGCAGCAGACATCCGCGTCTGTCCGTTTTGGTCATGCCCCACGCTCTCGCTCTCGCATTAAGATCACCCGCGACCATCAAGTCCCCGGGCTCAATCCGTCTTCCAACGTTCCTATTTTCATTACAAATTCTCCAGCGGAGCAGTTGAGGGTCAAGTAGACGCTCACGTACGTCAGAGCGCCCACTGCCACCCAGACGAAATCGTCTCTCGCTCCGCCGTCGAGAACGCGCATGCCATGGTTTTCAACCCATATGGCTGCCGTGCCCGCGCCGTTTTGGAACCACGTCAGGTTCGTCGTGTACCTGTACTGTTTGCTTAGTATGAGTACGTCAGCGTTATGTTCCGTCGCGATTTGAGAAAGCAGGAGGTGTGCTTCCTCGCATCTGTGCATGTTTCCTTGTAACACCGTCACGTCTGTATCTTTTTCCTGCACTCATTCAGCGCCGCCCTTAAGACAGCACATGCCCCGGAGTCCGGTCCGTTGCAGTGTGTCCTAGTATGTCCGTACCCAATGCACCGATAGCACCTTGTCACTTCCGTCCTAGGTCTGACGCGGCAGTACACCCATCCGATCTTCAGCCGTCCTTTCTTGAGTAAGGCGTTTGCGGCGCCCGCCTCAAGCTTGCATACAGCCATGCACTGTCCCTGTTTATTGGGCCCGAAGATATGCACCTTCGGGTCCCTCGTGTCCTTTGTTTCTAGTTGAAGTGCCTCCATCACTTCCTCTTTGTCAGTAACACAGTCCAGGTCCAGTATGTCCAGTCTAACATTGAACGTCATATCTCGTACCTGTGCGTTCGCCCCCAGGGCTTGCCGAAGCTTGTCCTGGAAGTTCTGTCGATCTCCCGCCCCGCTTTTGACGCGGAGCAAGACACCTCCGTTCTTTGTCATGCGATAGCTGCTGACCTGCACCTTTTTGGTCGCAGGGTCAATGGCTTTCATACGTCGCAGTGTCTCAGCGTATTCCTGCTGGGTCTGATGAGGGCCACCCCAGTACCAGTTTTCCGGGCTGGGCGGCTCCCATCCCTTCCCTTCACCGTCGGCGTCGCAGTTGTTGCCGTTGGCGTCGCAGTTGTTGCCGTTGGCGTCGCAGTCGTCGGCGTTTTCGTCACCTGTTTGTTCTGTCCTTTCTGTTTCCGCACGACTGTTTGCCACGGGGTGGGCTCCGCCCCCTCCGTCGACCGTTTGTCCGGCGTCAGGTCCCGGCTTGAGCCCGTGGTCTCGCGCTTTCGTTTCATTTGTGGCGTCACTTGTTCATTCGCGCCACGCTGTCCTTCAGCGGTCCCGAGCACGTGCATTCTGTCACATTCGTGCCACGCCTCGTCTGCCGCTTCCCGGATCCTTGCCATGTTGGTCGTAATTACGGTGCTTATGTTCCGTTGCACCCGCGTCTTTTATTCCATTTTCACCAAGCATTCCCCGATGAACTGCAGCTGGGCCCTGATCTTTGCCTCAGCCGTCTCCGCTACAGACGTGATCGGTACTGTCTTTTGTCCCGTTCATCCGTCCGTTGGTTCCTCTATCTGCGTCTTTGTCTTTGTCGTTGTTGTCGGGGTTGGGGGCCCCCTTTCTTTTGATGCGTTAATCGTTTTTCCTTTATGTTGTGCTGCCATGTTTGTTTCTCCCTTACTCCCTTTTGTTTGTGTGTGTGAGTGTGCTTTGGGATAAAGATGCCGCGGACCGTCCCTGCCGACATATCCCCGCTACGGGCCGCCCCAGAGAGGACACCTGTGGCCTCATCGAGGCCCCCCCGCTACTGCTGCAGGGCACGTTCCGGGTGCCACTCGGTACTACAACAGTATGGGGATTATACACTGGCTGATGGAGCAGCCGGGTCCATCCGGCTAAGAGGACCCGGGCCCCTGTACTATCCAGCGGCCCAGGAGCATCGAGCCTGGCTTAAACTCGCCGTACCCTCCGGCTGTCCGCGCCGAGGGCGCCTGCCGCAGCGGACGGCAGGGGAGTCCCAGTGCCGTCCCCCGGTGTTAAGTGTGTGTGCCAGTGAGTGGCTGCCTTTATGACGTATACCGGTTAATTTACTCGCATTCATCCAATAGTCATACAGGAGGTGCTCAAAACTTGAGCCCTCCGACATTTGTACGCGCACTCACTCCCATTCGCTTTTCGGGGGAGCCCGTTTATAGGGGCCCCGAGCATTCGCTTTTCGGTGGACCCCGTTTATAGGGAACTCCTGGCATTCGCTTTGTCAGGATAACCCGTTTATAGGGTCACCTGATCATTCGCATCACCGTTATGTCCCTCGGACGTGTTTGAGTAGGTGTTTGTGCTTTGTGTGTTAGTGCGTGTTCTCGACATAACGGGTGATTAGCCCTGCACACCGATGGCTATTGCGAGAGCGCTCTTCGCACTCCCGGGCGGTACAACAAAAAAATTGATAATGGTACTAACAATATCTGTAATAAAGCTTATTATCTTTGATACAGATATTGTTAGTACTAATATCAATTTTTTATGTATAAACGTTTGCCGGATGAAGAGTTTTGGTCCGACCGCGTTTTACCACCTGGCAAATTTGTAATCAGCGGATAATTTTACATCTACAAGGATGTTAGGGACGGGATTGGACCGCTGGTTCGAATTAAGTCGTGGGGGCGCCACAGGACCCGAAAATGTTGCATTTTTAATTTCTCGTTGAAATGGTTTGGGTCAGCTTCTATTTTATGCAAAATCGTTAAATGGTCACCGCTTTTGTAGTCTCGCTCTCGTGCAAGCCTTATTTGGATCAGTTTTCATGCGATGAAGTTTTACCTGAAAGATACGATCTTTGTAAATTTCCACCACCACCACTGGCACCCCCTCAATAAGGAGAAGGTATGATGTTGAAGTTTCCATCGTTGGATTGCAAGGAAAGTTAATTTTTCTTCTATTTCTCACTTTTTGTTTCGCCAATCTAGAATACGAAAAATTCAATGCTATACGGGTTTTCTCATACTGATATGAGATCCTCGATATTCATATATAAAAAATTAACGTAAAAAAACTTCAAAAACAAGCTTTCATTCAAAAGGTACTGGAATAAAAAGTAAAACATAATGTTTATTAAAATGGAAAACCAAAACAGTAAAACTACAAAAAAGTCCCTTCCTTGGTCACTTATCCTAGCTGCAAGTACACACAAAGGTATATAACCGGAAATATTTTTGAAATATGAAATATAAATTTTAGAAGCTTGAGGCTTTTTTAAAGAAATGTTCAAGTAGTTATGACGTTCGACACCTCAGCTTTCAGAATTTATATTTCATATTTTTAACATATCTATGCTTACGTACTTTTTAAGGGGTTAGGCCACTCTAGAGGCCGAAAAGATAGGCTTTTTGGGTTTTTTTTTCAGAAGGACCACAAAATAAATCGAGATTACAAAAAAGGGTGTTTATCATACATATCAGTGACTGTATATAATAATTTTCTTGTAGAGATTTATTTTAATGTGGAGGCTGAGGAGCGTTTATCTCAAAACTGCATTTTTTAAGTTGGCCGGTAACATAACTCAGACAATTTTCAATCGATTCAATTGAAATGTTGAATATATCTTGAAAAATACATTACCTATGGAAGTACGTAGGACTTTTTTATATTGCATAATTCATTTGTTATTAACGATTTTTTAGGCAAATTTTTGGAAAGTTTAAAATTTGCCTTAAAATCGTCAGATAATTGTTAATAACAAATAATCTTGATTTATTTTGTAGTTTTTCCGAGAAAAAATCCCCAAAAAGCCTATTTTTCGACTTCTAGAGTGGCTTAAGGCCTTAAGTACTTGCACCCATGATGAGTGACCAAGGAAGTGCCTTTTTTGTAGTTGTACTGTTTTGATTTTCAATTTTACTGAATATTATTTTTTACTTTTTAGTACAGTACCTTTCAAATAAAAGCTTGTTTTTAAAAAGTTTTTTTTACGTTTAACTTATTTTCTACTTTTTAGTATTAGAATTTGTTTATTTATTTGCCATGCGAGACTCCCGTGCCATTCAGACATCAACGTAATGAAAACCTTGCCTTAGGTTATAAAGGTTTCGTGAGAAATTTTATAATAGTGTTATTATGTATAGTGCTCAAGTCAAAAAAGTCAATGAGCCCAAACTCGATACCTCACCATTTGCCATTAAGACATTTCAGTTCCTACCTCCCACCTCCATTATCAGACCAGCTCCATGGTACCATATGCTTGCATTGCCACCGAAGTTACACAGGTATGCCAAATTTCAGCTCAATCGGGTCCCAGCAAGTGCTTGAAAAATGGAGTACAAATTTGTAACTGGACAGACATACGAACGAAGCACGTTAAATAAAGGCTTGTAAAAATTATAGAATGTCATGAAAGTGAAGAAATATAAGAACTTTCGCTGCATCCTAAAATGTAAGAACTTCGAAAAAAATGCAAGAACTTTCGCTGCATCCCAACGACGCAAACTACAACAACATGAAAAGTTTCTGTTTGTCAAAATCCTTTCAAATGTCCTGTACGAACTTGGGGAGGTCCCTATAGAAGAGGCATTTCCTAGATATGTCTCAAAATTTGAAATTGAAAAAAATCTGTTTGGTTCGTAACCATGCCAACGTCAGACTCGTATTCCCTGATACTTTGATCAGACACATGTTCTTCTCTTGTGTCTACCTTTTTCTCTTTTTCTTCGTCAACTTGCCCCCACCCTGCTCTCTATTTGTCTCACCACTCCACCTCACCACCGACCTTCTTATCTAGATTACTTTTCGCCGTCTCGACTCGAATCGACTGGGAGAGATCCTCATCGATGCAGAATTACTTAGTGGTCACGAATCTTTCCACTTCAAAAATTCAATCGGAGCAAAATCGATTGTCCGGCTGGTTTGAGGGTTGACGAAGTTGGCTAAAGAAAAGGTATTTTTTTGCCTCGTTTGTTCTTAAGGGGTAAGGCCACTGTAACGGCCAAAAAAAAAGGTTTTTTCACTAATTTTTTGCTCCCGAAATTGAAGGTATTTGAAAAAAAAAAGGGTGCGTGTGGGTTCGACACGCAAAAGAAGTGAATACGTATGCAGAGAGAGAGAGAGAGAGAGAGAGAAGGGGAGGAGAGGAGAGGTGAGGAAAAGTAAGTGATCGAATTATGAATTGGCAAGCAAAATAAAAAGTAGCCTGAATGTTTATATTTTACTTTTTTTAATTTTATTTATCAATATGAAATGAAATATGTATGAAATGAAATATTTCGGCAATGGTGTCGTCATCCTTTAGTCTTCGGTGTGTTACCCCGATTGAGATGGAACTGAAAAAAAATTATTTTTTATTTTAAATTTTTGCCATCTCTGTGTGTGCCTCTGGAGACACAACGGAGAGGCTGAGGAAAGGCTTGCAGAGAGCCAGCAGAGAGTTAGCGGAAAAGCAATAGAGAGTCAGCGGAGTCAGCAATCTAGAGTCAGTGAACTGAGCGGAGAAGGAATAGAGAGTCAGTGGAGTCAGCGGAGTCAGCAATATAGAGTCAGCGAACTCAGCGGAGAAGGAATAGAGAGTCAGTGGAGTCAGCGGAGTCAGCAATATAGAGTCAGTGAACTCAGCGGAGAAGGAATAGAGAGTCAGTGGAGTCATCGGAGTCAGCAATATAGAGTCAGCGAACTCAGCGGAGAAGGAATAGAGAGTCAGTGGAATCAGCGGAGTCAGCAATATAGAGTCAGTGAACTCAGCGGAGAAGGAATAGAGAGTCAGTGGAGTCAGCAATAGAAACTTGTAAAGGGGCAGCGGAGATTATATAAAAGTTTTTGTATTGTGCAAGTTATTTACGAGCCATGCTGACTCGTACGTAACCTCGCCTCGAACCCCTTGAATATTGTTTAAATATTTTATTATTTTATGTATATTATTTTTTCAATTTTTATTCAATTTTTATTCATTTTTGAGTATTAATTTGCGAAATTTTATATATCTGTGTGTGTCTGGAGACACAACAGAGAGGCTGAAACTGAATGTATATAGAGAGGCATTCCGGGGCACGTGTATCATGCGAGGTTATGTACGAGCCATGCTACTCGTACATAACCTCGCTTCGAATGGCTCGAATATTTTTGTTTCTTAAAACGTTATTTAAAACGTTCAAATATATATCAAGAATACATACCTTCGTTAGCTGGGGGGTTTGTCGACGATTTATCCACTGCGGGATCCATTTTTTGGGATTGTCATTTATTCCCGCATTAAAATAATACACTACCGCAAAGAACTATCAAAAACAGCACCAACAAATAAAAATAATATAATTCACTTTAAAAATTCGCACTGTTTAACGGATAGCACAAAATTTGCCACGAGGCACGACGACACAGTACGAACTCGCACACACACACAGAGCTGTGCCAGCTGTGGGCTCACACGTACACGGGCAACCGCTGCGAACAGAACGGCGCGCATGCGTGCACGCGATCCTACCCCCTCTCTGCATTGACTCGCTCGCTCTCACTCGCACTCACACGGCTCATGCATCATTCTCTCTCTCTCTCTCTTCTTCTATTCCTTCATTCTCTTGTCCGGTGCTACAACGCGGCTGGGGGCGGGGCCTTATACAGTCGCATTAGAAGTATTCACTTCAAAAACTTTTAATGGTGTTATCGGGCATACATTAAACTTTATGATAAAATTTTTTTACAGTAAAAAAAAAACAAAATGGCGGTTCCACAGCTATCTTCCCGGGACATGTTTTGCTTCCAGGGCTCCGCGGCACGCAGCACCACTGGTGCACTTTTGAATCTAGAACAAAAAAAAACCATTAATCTAGAGGGCTATAGCTAGAGAATGTCGATCGGATTTTAAAAAGTATCAATTTTTGTGGACTTGGCGTGCGTTTGAAAAAAAAAATTGATTTTTGACGAAAAAAACGGCAAGTTTTTTGTTAATAAAAAATCAATAAATAAAGTTCTTGAAAATTCCGATCGACATTCTCAAGATAATGTAAATGTTCACATCTGGTTAAAATTTCAAGTAAAAAAAATGAAAATTGTTCGAGTTATGCTGCGTGCCATTTTGAAAAACCATGTTTCGAGAAAAACGCGTTTAAAGTTTTGCGAATAGTTTTTTATTGGAAAAAAATTTAAAAAGAAGTTTTTTTTATTAGAAGAAGACTTCTTTTATAGAAGAAGACTATTTTTTAAGCCAATAAAAAAAAATCGATTTTTCAAAAAATTTACAGTGGCCTTACCCCTTCATGCGAGAAGTTTTACCACGTGAAATCAATGAAGTCGCAAACGACGAAGAAAGGGAGAAAGAGATGACTGAAAGTAGAGAGAGAGAGAGTGAGAGAGAGAATAGATACCGTCGAGACGAAAACGATCAGGGGAAGTCAGAGATGAAGATTCACCTTCTATACAGCGGAGCAAGCATTTCAAATATATATATATATGAGGTATTCCACGTTAATCCGGTGGACGTCTTCCCTGACCCCCGCCAATTCGATTATTTTTTTTAACCGACTTCATTGACTCTAAAAGACACCCTGCATTTTTTAAACATTTTTCGAGACAACCCTAAATAAATAAAAATCTCCGAAATTTTTTTAATTGGGGCGTTTTTTTCGTAGATTTTTTTTATCAAGGGTTGTTTCGAAAAATGTAAAAAAATCAGCGTTTCTTTTAGAGTCAATGGAATCAGATTAAAAAAATCGAATTGGCGGGGGTCAGGGAAAAAGTCCACCGGATTTACGTGGAATACCTCATATATACTCAGGGTGTACCTTAACTACTAGTTTTTCGTTCGTGACCATATACACCCTATATGGGTGTATATGGTCTCTTTCTAAGCGAAAAGCTTTTTTTAAAGGACGGGCGACAGAAATTAGCCGAGATATTTACGAGTAAAGTCCAACGGTGAGTAAATAATGAAACACTACTTTCGGCGTCCAAACGAAAGCGGGCACAGGTTCGAATACACGTTCGGGCAAAAGGATTTTAACTTTCAATTTTGAATTTTCGACCTTATCCGGTCGCCCAAATAAATTATTGAAAGATAAATAAAAAATGTTAAACAATATTACCCATTGTTTACTCGAGAGATCTTCAGATCTTTCGAGTTATTAGATCTTTAAATCTTTCGAGTAATCCCTTACCTCGGAAAATTATGATGGTCCCGTCCTTGTCGAAAGATACAGGGTGCGCCAGAGAAACTTACATATTTGAAAGGTCAATAAAAACAAAAGTACTTCAATTATTGTTTTAAATTTTTTTTTTATTTGAGAATACAATATCCCAATTTTTTTTTCATGCAGTCTTGAAAATGACATCGGATAAATGGCGACCCCCATTGCGCATACACTGATGAAGTCGATTTTTGAAATTCGTATCCACTCTTTGCAGCATATCAATCGGTATGTTGGCAATGGCGTCGCGAATGTTGTTCTTGAGGTGTGCTATGGTCCGTGGTCGATCGACATAAACCAGAGATTTGAAATAACCCCATAAAAAGAAATCGCATGGAGTCAAATCTGGAGAGCGTGCCGGCCATTGGAGATCGCCTCTAAGAGAGATGAGGCGGTCGGGGAAATGTTGTCGCAACAAATTCATTGAGTCTCGTGCTGTGTGTGCTGTGGCTCCATCTTGCTGAAACCACACGTTCCTAACGTTCATTTCTTCGAGTCTTGGAAGAAAAAATTCCTCGATCATGTTCCTGTAACGAGCTCCATTCACGGTAACTGTGCGTTCGTTTTCTTCAAAAAAATAAGGACCAATTATTCCCATTACCGACATCGCACACCAGACAGTAACTCGCTCACAATTAAGTGGCTTCTGGTGAAGCTCACGTGGATTTACACCACACCAATAACGCATGTTTTGCTTGTTGACGCAGCCGGAAATGTGGAAGTGAGCCTCGTCACTGAAAAAAACGACCGCGTCTTCAGGCAGGTTGTCAACCAGCATTTCACATGCATTTTGACGGGCAACAAAATCGCGTTCAGTTAATTCTTGCACAACAGCCAATTTATAGGGATGTAATTGAAGGTCTTCATGGAGAATTCGTCGAACAGTGGTGTCAGAAATTCCCATAGCAGCTGCGTGTTTGCGAGCCGAACGCCGGGGAGAACGCACAACTGACTGCCTCACTCTTTCGACATTTTCCGGAGTTCTGATGGTCCGTTGAAGTCCATTTCTGGGTTTAGCGACACTTCCACACTCCCGAAATGAGTTAACCCACGACAGAATCGAATTACGGCCAGGAACGAGTCTGTGAGGAGGAATTTCAAAGCGAGCGCGGAAGGCACGTTGCGTAGCAACAAGTGAGCGACCGTTAGAAAAGAAGCTCTCGACGGCGAAGGCCCGCTGCTCTCTAGACCAGAGCATGATGGCAACTGACTGGAGGGAGAAACAAACTTGGGAACTTCCCCCTCAAGATGCGCCCCCTCTCGCCCTTCTACCCGCCCAACTCACCGCGCGGGAATTTTTTCAAATAAGTAAGTTTCTCTGGCGCACCCTGTACAACGTTTATCTGACGCTTTTTTAGATATCGCCAATAGTTGGAGTGCCATTGCTCTGTAACACTTTGAATGCTGTATATTGGCATGGATAAAGGGGTGTACTCGGTATATTTGCGTAAATGCGACAGTTGGAACGTAAAAACAACACATTATGGTAGAACGAGAAACGCGTGTGTCCTTTCCGATTGGTCAGGAAAATAAATTGGACATGCCAGGTTAGTTATACAGCCTCACTGCCTCCCTCTCTGTGCCTTTCCCTGTATCTCTTTTCTCTCCCTCTCCCGATTCTTTTTTTTCTTCCTGATTCTGGAATCGACTAACGACACCATGAAAATAGCGCCTTTTTCTATTTTTCTATACACTATTTTACCCCCCCCCCCCCCCCACCCCACACACATACGCCTACACAAACACTCACACACGCATGCACCTACACACCCACTCACCCCCCACACTCACACGAGCGCGCGCGCTGACACACACACACACACACACACACACACACACACACACACACACACACACACACACACACACACGCACACACACACACACACACACACACACACACACACACATCGGGGCATAAAATGAGCGCTAGAATTGGAAAGTTTTTGAGAAGGTATAGAAATAATCCGAAAATATCGAGCTATAGGGATCGAAAAACGTTTTCCCTTTTTTTTAGACCAGTACACATATAGAAAAAAAATTATAAAAAAATGTGTGCACTTGCTCTGGGTTATTCATGATTTTTTCCCTATAAGTTCCTCGTTATTTATTCATTAATTTGTAACATTTTTTCTACAAGTTCCTTCTTCTTCGTTGATTTATTGTTTTTTCTTTGAGTGAAAATGGAATCCCACATTTTGCTTTCGATCGTGTCGAAAACTCGAACATGCCTTAGACTCTCTCTCTCCCTCCCTCTCTCTCTCTCTCTCTCTCTCTCTCTCTCTCTCTTTCTCCCATATTCATCTAATTATCTCTCCCCCTCGTCGTAGGTACTTTCGTCTGTTCCATCTCGTTCTCTGCGTGGTCGTTACCACGAGGGGGCGTGTGTCATAGTAGCAAAACCGTTGATGTATGCATATAATGTCAGGGAAATACGTCATATCAAAAGTTTTGATTAGACCGACACAAAGACAGAGAGAGAGAGTGAGAGAGGGATGGGGAAAGAAAGAGAGAGTGACAGCGGCAGCGAAAGGAAGCACTAAAATAAATTGGAAATGCGTGCGTCGATGCGCGACAAAACTTGGCGTGTCTTTCCTCAGGGTTTTCACTGTGGAGCTTTATGACATATGACCCCCTTCACCGCCTCATTTTTTCATCCCCCGTGGATGAAACAAACTTTTATTTTCAATTTTTATTTATTGTTCTTTTATCGTTTTTTCTTTTCTTCCTTCCTTTCCACTTTATCATTATTTCTACCTTTACGCGGAAGCCTTGTACGTCCCCAAAGGGGATAAAAACGACTTTCTCGTGCGTATATGTGTATATATATACATATATATATAAACAGCACAAGGTATATCGATATATCGTCGATTGACCATTCCCTTGATGTACGCCTCAAGACCCCCCCTGCCGAAGTCCTTTCGCTCTGGTGTATGACGTCGGGAGACGAATGAGAAAGGATCAAAATTGGCGGAAAACATGTCGCCGGATATTGCGGTGCCGCGTAGTCCCCAACGTATTATGGCTGAGTACTACGGACCCTAACCACTTCATGTTCCGTCCTCATTTTTTACCATTTCTTTCTCCTACTTGTCTTTTGCTTCTCTCTCTCTCTCTCTCTCTCTCTCTCTCTCTCTCTCTCCCTCTCTCTCTCTCTCTCTTTCTATTGTAATATCATGATGACCTTAAAGTTTGCATCCTTGGAATGTAACGAAACTTTTTTTTATTTTTCTTATTTCTTCATTTTCATGACAATGTACAATTGTTTAAAAATTAGGACGTTGAATGAGATCTCGCTGTTTTCCGACAGATGGCGTGATCACAACGGCGTGCGTGTAGTTTAAGATGGTACCGCCTTTATAAAAAAAGTGCCTACTATAAGCAACCTTGAAATTGAGTGTATGTCATTTCGCCGAAGTGTAAAGGTAGGTTTACACTACGACACTTTGGTGTATACACTCAATGTATACATCGAGTGTCTGTGTGTGAACACCACTGTCTGATCTCGGGACATTTATTGCGACATCTCGCTCGGTGTCGCGTCGAGCGCCGTGTGAACAGGTTGTGTCGGAGTGTCTGCGGCAGTGTCCAAGTTTTCGAACCGGCGCGAAATTATCCAGACACTCGCGATCCGCGTTAAATCAAAATGGCCATTACGTGGAGCAAGGAGAGCATTAAAAATTTGATATTTTTTGTGGAAGGACTGCCTGAACTTTGGCAAATATGTTGTGCTGATTATAAAAAATAGAGTAAAAAAACAGGCAGCACTTCAATGCTTGGCGGAACAGTTTGGCACAATATCGGCTAAAGTTGACAGAAAAATGCATAATTTAAGAACACAGCTTAAGGGGCTATACCAGTGTGAACGCTGGAAATTTGGGTCATTTTCAGGACTTTTTGGATGAAAAGTACTCAATTAAATCTTTTGGAAAATTAAAAATATGTTTGACCTATATTAAATAATTTTTTCATAGGTAAATATTGAGATCCAAGCGACTAATGCGCTGCCTTCGCAGGCGCAAAAAAAAGTTCCTCCACTGCTGACATAATTCCGGCTGATTGACTAGCTGAAACCGAAAAAGGAAAAAAATGTCGTTAAACTAGAAGGTATTTCCTGTACAATGACGTAGGATTTTTTAAAAATATCAAAATCTAACAAAATAGCGTAGTTATGAAAAAAGTCTCTTTTCTTGCCTACAAAATGGTCGTTTTTTTCAATGCCAAATCGTCAATTTTTATCCAATCAAAAATATCCTACGTCATTGTAGAGTAAATATATTCAAGAGTTCTCAGTTCAAATTTCAAGTCAATCGGATCTATTTGAGTTACACTGTCAGCATATTTGAAAAATCTCATTTCGAGAAAAATGCGTTTAGAGATTTAACTATCGATTTTTGCTAGATAAAATGATATTGACATATATAATTTAAATGATAATGATATTCTTGAAAGAATAAACTGTCGAAAAAGGCAAAAAAAATCGATCTTTTTAAAGTGTCGCACTGGTATAGCCCCTTAATAACAGCGCACGAAATTACGGCTGCCGCCGCACGGCGTTTCTCCATGGCGTCCGAGCGGGTACTGCAGCTGTGTCAGTAGTTTTGTGTGTGAACACCTGAGACACTTGTGTAGCGACATCACAGTACAGACACTTTCTGGGACACCGAAACCGTCTTATGTGTGAACAGAACGGACATTAGTGTCAGACATTTGTGTCGCAATAAGTGTCGTAGTCTATGCAGGCCTTAAGAACATTTTTTCTTCATACTCTTAAACATGTCAAATTCCGTGCCTAAAAAGAGTATTTTTGGCAATTGTATTGCACTACTTTATTCCAAAAAAATCTGCAGCTGAGTCATCCAGAATTATTGTTGAGATTTACGGCGGCCAGGCTCTGTCGGAAACAAAGTCAGTCAGACGCTCGCTGAACTTGCAGAATCATTAGCAGTTGATCACCCAACAGTTTTGAAACATTTGAAATCATTAGGAATTATCTTTTTTTTTTCAATAAAGCATTAATTTTTACGAAGAAAAACAGCGAGAACTTATTCAACATCTCAATACATTGAGATCGTGGATCTTTTACGAGGATAGGAAAAACCGTTTGAGTGATTTTTGGTTCCTCAAACGGCGAAAGAAAAAACGTGAGCAATAAAAGAAAAATGAAAATTGATAATGATTCATTTATTAATGCATATACATACTCGAGTGGAGAACGTAACTCATCACCGCCTAGCCACAAGATAGTAAAGTGATGGTTCGAACCGCCACTAGCTAGCCGTCTTAGCGATTGACTACCCAGCCTCGTAACACTTTGGTTCTCTAGTAACTGAATTCAAAAAATTAGATGGTGACTAGATAGAAAGAAATATCTCACGGCTGTATTATATTTCTGACCTAGCCATGACCTAGTTTTTTCAGCTAGCGACTGGGAGCAAAAAATTAGGTGGCGATTAGATTTAAAAAAACGTGTGGCTATATATTTATATTTGCGTTTTTTTGCACATTATTTACATTATTGGACCCTTTTACGATATTCTTTATTGTTCATTAATTAGGGTTATGATATTTGCTCTGTAAATATATTAATGGTTCAATTTTAAATTATCTCAGACAAACGCTTACGGCGTGACGTGGTTTCGATTCCGGGACCTCTGGGTGATGAGTTGTGATGGTGTCCGCTGAGCCAGTTCTACTTGTTTAATTTGTGAATTTTCTTATCGTCTACATATGTTACACTACACAATGTCAGATTATTGGAAAATGCGTGGATTAAAAAATATAAATAACATTATCGGATCAATGACTCAATTGCGTTCGCATTGAGAGCGATAATCGCATAGAATTACACAACCTTCAATTGTATTTGTCCGATCATTTATTCCGGCTAGTGCGGCCGCAGTTGGGAAGTGTTGGCTAGGTCATCGCGAGATACCGACTTGAGGATTTTGTTCATTCGCAACGTCATCTGTAACTCAAGTTGGTTAACCAACAATGTGCCAGTCGCTCGATGGAACTACACGTAGTCACATAACCACACTTTAGCATTCGTGACCAAGCTCGGCTGGGCAGTGACTAGCCAAGGGGCGCATAGCCGCAGTTAGCTAGTGTTGGCTAGGTCATGGTGTCATGCCCACTTGAGAATTTTTTTCTTTTGCAAAGCCATCTAAAACTCATGTTAGCTAGCCAGCCATTAGTAATTCCCTCAATGGAAGTACACGTAGTCACATAACCTCACTTTGTCATTTGTGACCAAGATCAGCTGGGCAGTGACTAGACAAGGGTTGGATAACAAAACATTCACAATATTGCTAGCTCATAGCGATCCAACCATTGGTCAGTTCGTATGAGCTCAATTGGGCGAGCCAGTTACTAGGTCGTAACCTAGACAGGCTAGAACAATTTCTACCCGGGTAGATGTATGTATGTCTCTCTCTCTCTCTCTCTCTCTCTCTCTCTCTCTCTCTCTCTCTCTCTCTCTCTCTCTCTCCCCCTCTCACCGTCTGTCCGATGCTGGAACGCCGGAATCCGGCAATTGGAAATTCGTCGCCGAGTTTCTCGTATAACGCACGTTATTTCCTTACATTTGGAACTTTGGGATTGGGGAGCCCGGCACAGAGCAGTGGGGCACACTGTCGGTTGTCCGCCGTTCACGTGGAAGACCGTGCGAAGAAGGCGAGAGAGAAAGAGAGATGGGGAGAGAGAGAGAGAGAGAGAGAGAGAGAGAGAGAGAGGGAGAGCACACATACACTCGAGGTACCTCGCGAGGAATTTCGATATCTCGAAAGTATTCGGGGGGTCGGTACGGAAAAACGTACGTGCATTATAGTATCGGGAAAGCAAGAGAGAGAGAGAGAGAGATTCGAGTCTCTGCGCTTAGACATTTTCCAAAGAGAGGTCGAAATGGATCTGATTTTTTTTGCACGTACAAAAATATAAATGTTAAGCAAAAAACCAAGCAAATATCATAATACACCGTGAGTCCCATTTTAATCTTACAAATGATTTATCTCGAAAACTACTACTCTGATCAAGTTGGTATGGAGTGCAGTGGGCCTTGTAAGGGGTTATATACAGTCAGGAGGCCCAAAAAGATTCATTTTCCATTAATTTTTCTTGAGAAGACCTTTAAATTTATTAACGTAAAATTTTGTACGCATATTATGGTAACTTTTAACTTTTAACTTTTAACGGTTAAAATGATGTATTTTGACATTTTTTATTTGTAAAAATAATTATTTTGAGAGCAGCTATAGCTTATCTCCGGGAGGACCTCTAAAAAATACGTCTTGCGGTGAACATGATATCTCTGGACTGGATCATCTAAAATGAAAAAAAAAAAAAAAAAAAAAAAAAAAAAAAAAAAAAAAAAAAACCAAAAATATTTCATTAATATAATGGATTATTTTGTAATTGATCGAAGGAATAAGCGAAATAATATTTTTTGACAAAATGGCGGCTTCTAAAAAAAAACGATTTCTGACAAAATTTTAGGCTTTAAATTGTTTATAAAATGGCAAATATTTAACGGCGAGGAAAAACCTTCGATCAATTACTAAAAAATATACTTGAAAACATTGTGTTAAAATTTGAGACTGATCGGTTCTGCCGTTTCCGAGAAATCTTGCTCACCGACTTTAAGGAGGTTGAAGCGATTCAGTTGAGTCAAATGACGGTTTATTCATTTTTTTTTTCAATGAACCTCAAAAAAAGGCATACGAGGTACAGATTTATTCTGTATATTCTAATTTTTTTTAATTTATAATTAAAGCGCAAAATTATGCATTTTAACATTATTATTACGTAAAGTAGAAAAACTTTTGTGTTGCTACCAACTTGAAAAAGTATAACATTATCGTTGATTATTACGAAAAAAAATACGACAACGAATGTTTTATATAATTCAGAATGAAATTTGGAGTAATTTATAATTATGCCTATTCATATTTACGTCACGAGATTATTGGTCCATGGTTTACAAAGGGCAAGATGACGATTTTTTTTTCTAAATGTTTACAAAGGTTCATCTTGCGTTAATCCATTGTTAAAAATGGTTTATCTTGGTGCTAAACAACAACAAAAATTACATAACCTTCAGTGTGAAAGTCTTGGCCATCTAACCGCATGTTAAATTACATACATTAAACTATTTATTATCTCAGGTGTTTGGTGGTGAAAAAAGTTTAAAAAATTCGTAAAGACTTAGTATAGTCTAAACTATAACATGTATTTCTTATTAAATTTCACCTTGGATTGTGGCTAACGCTCCAACCTCCTTAAAAGCACCGTTTTGAGCAAAACGCGTTTAACGTTTCAAAAGCACTTTCGAGCGCTTTGACACGTCATTACAAATGTGCGTATAACTCCGAGAATATTCACCGGATTGACAAGAAATGGTCTGTGTGTGTACTTAAATATATGTACATTACGAGAAAAAAATGTTTAAATTGATTTTTCGAAAATGTCAACTGTATATACCTTCAGGTTCGACGGGGCGGACGTTAAAAAATTTTTTTAGTCCAAAATGGAAAAAGGCAATGTTAAGATGGTCAACATGTTGTTTTTAAATGGGAACATGACTTTTTTTACTATAAAATTTGTCAGGCCAAAACTAACAACTTTCTTCGGAATTTTATTTGATCAACTTCATCATTATTACGATAGAACACCATTTTTTACTATTTTAGCGCTACCCAGGCTGTACCACGAGGAAGTTAAGTTTTTAACACCCCAAGAGTAAGTGTGCGCGTGTGCGTGGTTGTGCGTTTGTTTGGGTTTGTTCGAAAACCCAAACAAACCCCAACCAGGATTAGGTCTCTGCCGCTCGTCACTTCCGTTACCAAACAAACCCAATCAAGTTCACATCCACACATACACGCACCCTTACACTTGGTATATTAAGGCCTTAGGCCCCAGTAACGGGTACAAAATTATGTGCGAATTTAATCATTTATTTTGCGTATGAAAAAGTGATTCACTCATAAAATTAATTACACATCTATTTAGTATGAATATCAAGATGTTAGAACATATATATATATATATATATATATATATATATATATATATCTTTTTTTATGTACAAAATGGCCGACTAGTAATATTTTCTTTTGTTATATTTTTTTCGGCGGTCCGCGGCGTGACATTTAGCATCCACAATTTTTTACCTGGAACAAACAAAAAATTCTCGTCAATCTACATTAGAGTACCTAGCATGTACGGAATTTAAAAAATATTGTTTTCTCCAAAGTTGTAGGTATTTGAACTTAGGAAATTAATTTTCAGCGAAAAATCTCGTTATAACTGCTCATTCCCAGGTAGGAATTGACGATGAAAAAAGGGCTCGCCAAGCTCTGAAACAAGGCTCACATTTTTTAATTCAGGCTGAGCACCAGCCTGATTTCAGGCCTAGCTGAATCTCTGAATGATAACGCGGTTTCAGGCTCTTGCACACAGGCTTGACCAAAGGCTGGTAGAAAAGCCTGTACTAAGCCTGAAACGACGAAACAACAAGGCTCAAAACGAGCCTTAATGAGGCCTTCACGAGCATTTTTATGACCAGGCTTATCCCAAACTCTTCTCGAGGCTATATGAGGCCTGTTTTTAGTTTTCTATATTCTACATTGGGGTAAATTTAATACATTTGTAAAGAATTCATTTTATTCATTATATATACTTATTATTTATTATATTATTTGTTATAAAATATATATAAAAAATATTTTTTAAAACAATACTTTATTATATTTGTTGTTTATGGGACACGTAATACACAGAGTGTACGCAAACTCCAGAGAGTATATACGAAATCTGTGTGTGACGAGAAAAAAAGACTTTTTTGTGTACCTCATAAATATCGATGAGAGCATATGTTCAAATGTTCTGAGCTGCCTCCTTCGCTTTCGTTTTTCGTGTCGTCGCACTCGACAAATTCATTGCAAAATTTTTTTTTTCACAAAAGTACAGAAAAAATATTATTTTAAACTTATTTTATTTTATCACAACCTGAAACAAGCCTGCATCCAGCGTTGATTTTGGAGCCTTAAAATTCACCGGCTGAATAAAGCTTGAAATAACCCTGAGTTTAGGCTAAGCAGCCAGTCTTGGTTCCAGGCTGCGCCAAACGATGCAATGAAACCAGGCCCAGATCTGTCTCACTCAGGTTCGGTGAAACAAGGCTCGCACAAGCTTGTTTCCATCGTCAGCCTTTTAATGCCCTACCTGGGTTGACTGCTCATAAAATGAAAAGTTTGTGATTAATCAGAAATTCCGTACGTATTTCTCTGCGAAATGCAATTAAGAACATAACTTTTCAATTTGAAACAAATCGAGTGAAAATTGTTGAAGTTATTTGTCACGCCAATTGGAAAAAAGCTGTTTCGAGAAGTTTCGAGTAGTCGGCCATTTTGTACATCGAAAAAAGTATATATATTTTCGAACGGCTTGATATTCATACTACATAGATATGTAATTAATTTTATGAGTGAATCTCTTTCATACGATTTTTTTTTTAATTCGCACGTGATTTGATACCCGTTACTGTGGCCTAAGGCCTTAAAGGCTTTGCTTCCTCGTGATACATCCTGGATGAAGTTAAAGTAGTAAAAAACGGTGTTCTAATCGAAACATTATGGACTTTGTAAAACAAAAAAAATCCTCAAAACTTGTTAGTCTTGGCCTGACAATTTTTATGGTAAAAAAAAGTCATGTTCCCATTTAAAAAAAAACATGTCAGCCATCTTAACGGCGCCATTTTGAATTTTTAACCAACAAATATTTTTTCTCTGAACGTCCCCCATTGAACCCTAAAAGTTTTACTATACTCAATACTTGATCGAAGAAGTATTTTTCGATATAAATCAGGTGTAAGATTAAAATGGCACACCCGTTATACATGTCTAAAGTGAGGGAGAGGGAGAGAAATCTATGGGATTAAACACTAGGTTGGAGGACAGAAAAATATTCATGTCGCGTGAGGGATATCCTACACTTACACACACACGCACATACACAGATATATATTATCTCAAGAAGGGCGTAACTCGGTTCTGAGGGTACGTGGCAGCTCGAACGCGAAGCGACCCCCCAGTTTTTCAAGCCCTTGATGTGAATCCCCCCCCCCCCGCCGGAATATTATTCGATCACGGTGTTCAATATCGAGAAACGAGATAAGACCCAAGGAGGTTGAGAGGCAGCGGACGAGCGGTCGGCGGAAGG
The DNA here is from genome assembly GCA_964007375.1 of Ophion obscuratus. NCBI lineage: Eukaryota > Metazoa > Arthropoda > Insecta > Hymenoptera > Ichneumonidae > Ophion > Ophion obscuratus. Next base: position 19,269,847 of record OZ023324.1, read on the forward strand.
GGGGCGCAGGGCCGGGGGTAGTGAATAGAAAAAGGGGATGAAAAATATACCGCATGGACAAACGAAAAAACTGGTCGAATAAATTCACGATACCGTCGACAAAGCTGGCGAACCTCAAAAAAGAGGGTACGAAGAAAAAGAAGCAGAAACGAAGATACAAAGGGTTCTGTCGGGGGCGGGGGGTGGGGCTCGAAATAATCGCGGTACGAATTTATGCACAAACTCGTGATATATATACTTATGTATTGATACTCGTGTCGTATTTGGTTGTCACACGAGAGCGACCCCCCCCGACCACCTCGCCCGCTGCCCCCTCATCGTGTGTCGTCGTCGTCGCTTTTTTTTTCTTTTTTTGTCTCTTTGCTTTGAGCCGAGAGCGTGAGCTGGATTTTTCATCCCTTTAAATATTCATAGGGGGATACGGTAGGGTTGCGGCAGGAGGGGGAGGAGCAGTAGAGGAGCGCGTTGCGAAAAGAGACCGCGGAGTTGATGCGTCGTTGCGAAATGGATCTATCTAGAGAAATCGAAAAACCATGTATGGGATGATTTGGCGGGGTGGCTTTGCATTCCCGTGTGCCATTAAGGGGGTTATCCCATTTGACGGCAATTTTTTTTCGCGTTTTTAGGAATTTTCTTTGATAAACCATTAAAAAACACTATCTTTAAATTTTTACCACTCATTTATCAACATTTTACAGTCACTCAGTATTGTATGAAACAAGAATAGCGAGTTGAATCGACTTTACACTGTGCGGAAGACACTCATGTGTAAAAAAAAGTTGTTTGACGGCCGCCATGATTCCGGCGGTTTTGCTCATCAGAAATGAATGAAATTAAACGGCATTTTAATTTAATCAGACCTGAGGCTATCGTCGGAACGGAAGTAAAGTACAAATATCGAAAATTGAATTTTTTGCACCGTTTAAAAAATTACGTTCCAAGTTTCCTAATTTTTATTCGATTTTTTCAGCTTAAAAAAACTATGGCAAATATCAGGAACATTCTAGTTCGGGTGAGAACTATAGATGTGCTGACTATACCATAAAAATTTGAGCCGAATCCGTTCAATGGTTTTTGTGATATCATGGAAGCCAACTTGAAAAACACAGTCTTGAGAAAAACGCGATTGAAAGTTTAAGTACGATTTACACTAAGAAAATGTTGACTCACCATTAGTCCTACTATTACTACCTACTATACCGGGTCCATGTGTAGGAGCAGTAACAATAATAGCGGGCAGGGCCACTGGGCCGTAAGTGTGTATCCAGATCCAAAGGTTCCATTGTTCCATCCCGCCCCTTTTTAAGGGGCTATACCAGTGTGAATGCTGAAAATTTAAACTTTTCGGCCTGGCTACACATGCTCGTAACCCTCTGAGTTTGTCTCTGCCGATTGCTTATGTGGGGCAGCGACACAGAATGTGAGCACTGCTCTCCTCCTTCTCGCACAGCTGGCATTCTATTTACTTGGTTAGTCCGGGGTTGGACAGGTGAAATCCAAGGGTAATCTATCCTGTTAAAAGTCCTGCTTAGAGCCAGGAGTTTCCTAGCTCTGCCTGACCGCACTTCCTAGCTGCAAAGAGAACGCCGACTACCTGGTGGTCCGGGGTGACTTCTGTTCCCTTTTTCGCCAGCCTGTCCGCCTCCTCATTGCCCCGGAACCGTTAGTTACGGGAATCCTCGTCAGGGTTACTTTATGCTATCCCTCTACTGCGTTGATGGCCTGCATGCAGTCCCAGACCATCGATGAATCAGCGTAGGGACTTGCGGGCGCTTCGATTGCTGCCCCGCTGTCAGAGTATACCAGGATACTCTTACCCCTGCCCCCCCCCCCCCCCCAGACAGGCACATCCTCATACCCTCGGCGATGGGCAGCAGCTCGGCTTGGAAGACCGTTGTTAGCTCACCCATTAGAAGACTAACCCTACGAACGGTCCTAGGGTTAAAAACTCCCGCTCCGTAGCAGCCATTCGCTCCAGAACCATCCGTGAACCACGAATCACCCTTCGGGTGGTTTAGAGAGTTGGGATTATTCCAGTCCGCCCTTGTAGGTATTTTTATCCCAAAGGTCTTGCTCACCGGGAATTTTCTCGGAATTCTATTTTGCTTTAATGAGAATGGGTGCCTCCGTGAAAGCCCTAGGCCGGTATGTTCTACCCCTGTGCTTTTCCAGCTGCCCATGCTCATTAAGCTGTAGTGACAGTGAAATGGCTTGCCCAACGACGTTGAAGCTCAGCGGTACCAGGCGGAAGGCCACCTCCAGCGCCGCTGTGGGGGTCGTCCTCATGACCCCAGCCGCCGTCCTCAGGTAGCTTCCTCATGCCGGCTCTCTTCACGGCCGGACAGCAGACGATAGCCGCGTACATTAGTCAGGGTATTCCAGTTAAGTTTCGGGTTTAGATAAACTCCAAGGTACCTAACTGCTGTTCAATATGTCACTTCGCCTCCACCGAAACTGATTAGACCGATGGCGGCAGGCTTATATTTCCTGTAAAAAAATATCGGCCCTCTTCTACCTTCGACACTCGCACAGAACTCCCATCAGCTTTTCTTTTTCGCTGAGAATATTTCCCTGCTATACCTGCGTTGGAGGGCTCTAAAAGCCTCCCACGCTCAGGCTTTCCATTTCTTTTTGCCTTGTTGAAGGCTTTTCTTACCTCTGTCCTGAGCTTCGCTAGAGCCTTGTTCCACCACGGTGCTCCGGCCTGCTCTCGTCTGAGCCTTAACGGGCAGTTAGCCTCGTATGTGTCTACAACAGCGTTCCTGAGTTGAGTTGCTGCTGCCTCTAACTCTTCTTTGTTGTGGAATCCAGTGGGGATTCTAGGTACTCAAGCCGTCCGAGCGGCCCGGTACCCCTCCCAGTCTGACTTCAATAACCGTTATACCAATAACCTCCTGACTCCTTGCGTTTTTGAACATGGGTTCGCATCCCCTGCTCAGTATGTTTAGCCCGGCACTCATGAGGAAGTCGTGTAGTCTTTCACCTCTGGTTGACGTTTCAGCTCCTCCATCAATAATGGTGGGACCATCGCAGCCAATCAGGAGCTCCAGTCCTCTTTCCTCCACATAGGCTACTAGTTTCCTAACTTCTTCCTGGGAGGGAGGAGGTCCTCGGAGTCATAAAGTATATATGCTGAGCCTATCAACACCTCTATCGGCCTCCCGTTCTCATGGTTCGTTTTTAGGAAGATTACCGTAAGGTAATCGGTACTCACCTGGGGCAGGAAAGTTGCGTCCAGTCCGTCGGTGGCGATGCCCGGCCACGGTCTTTCGCTTGATGGGGCGTTGTATATGCTTCCGCATCCTTCCAAACCTCTTATTGCTCCGTGCAGTTTCCATGGTTCCTACACCAGCGCTATCCCCGTCTGCTTCATTGCCATATCCCGGGCCAGTATGGCCGAGGCCGCTTTACAATGGTGCAGATTGATCTCGGATAGTCGGCAGACCGGGAATGTTTATTGCTGGTCCCCCTCATCCCCTCCTGATGCCGTCCCGGGCTTTACGCCTCGGTCCTTCTCGGTGACCTTTACTGAAGCGCGGACCAGCCGGCAGAACGGTCTGAAGCCATACTTCCTTAGAGCCTCCAGAGACTCATCGCCTACCAGGCATTCGAAGTGGGCGCACTTAGCTTCCTTGCTTCCAGTACCATTGGCGACTATCCAGTCACTGGCTGCCAATCCTTCGTTCTGCCTGTCGAGGAGCTGCAGAGCTTCCTCGCCGGCCATATCGGGCTCCTCCACGTGAACAACCACCCGGTCTCACTTTGGCAGCTCTCCAACCGACCCCGTGACGGTGGCGGCTTTTGTACCCTTGGGTAGTCCGAGGATGCGCCCTCTGATCAGCTTTCTGATAGTTTCCATCTCCTCCCGGGTCAGTTTTCTTCCAGGGAAGGTCTCGGCAACTATTGCCAGCTTCACCAGGCCGTGGGTCGCCTGGGCATACGAACCTTGATCCTGGGTCTTGGTCCTTTTGCCCTGACGCTGGTCGGAGGGGCTGGGAGTATCTTGCTCCGGCTTGTTACGTTTAGTCGCCCCTCCCTTCACACTTCTTTTTTGGACCTCCTAGCTCGTGGAGAGATGCGTGCCTTCCGGCTTTCTTTCTCCGCCCGGAGTTATTTTTTGAAGCGGCGTCTCGCCGCGCCACTGTATCTGATGTGGGTCTTTGTCTGGTCTTGTGCGTGCCCAGCTCCCGCCTGTTCCAATCCTTGTGGTTGTTAGCTTCCTAGGGAAGCTATCTCCTGAAGGATCTCCTCCTGGTTTTGGGTTGGTTTTTCTTGGTCCATTTGATTCCCATGTGTCCCACGGTGATTCGGTCTCACCCGGTCAGAGCTGCGATTGCTGGGGTTTGGCTAATTACTTCCGGATGTCGCCTGGTATCTGGGAGGTACCAGTACGCGACGTAGCATCCCATGCGCCATGCAGCCTTTGGCACGTTAGCTAACACCTTGGCTTGGGGGTCTTTCTTAGGCCACCGCGTCCAGACCCCCCGAATGGGCGAAAGAATCCATCCGGGAACCGCCGGACGCGAGCCTCAGCCCCACCACCACGACAAGGTGGAGACCATCGAGGGGGCCGGTCCATATAATACGAAAACAATTTTTCCAATTTGTGGAAATATTTTTTTTCGTTTTTTTTGCACCTGTCATATGGAATGACCACCTTGAACGGTGCGAGAATCTCGAAAAAATCTCTACTCTTCCTCCTCTTCTCAGACTTAGATGCAACGAAGAGAGAGGAAGAGAGAGCGAGAATCAAAGGGGATGAAATCACGTGGTCCTTGTACGACCGCGCACCTCCATCGCATTCTCCATCCGTCGCACTGTTTCGAACAACGCGCAAATGGTATCACGTCTAGGGGGTTGTTCGTCAATGGCCGAGATGTCATGGGAGGAGGGGGGGGGGTAGTAATTTCCGTTTCCGTTAGCAGAATGACTTCCGGTCGATATCAGGTGTGTGTGTGTGTGTGTGTGTGTGTGTGTGTGTGTGTGTGTGTGTGTGTGTGTGTGTGTGTGTGTGTGTGTGTGTGTGTGTGTGTGTGTGTGTGTGTGTGTGTGTGTGTGTGTGTGTGTGTGTGTGAGAGAGAGAGAGAGAGAGAGAAACACGAACATGAAGTGAATGTATCGTGTCCTTTATGCACCTATACATTTCATGATAGGGCACCCTCTCAGGAAGAAAAGCACTCCCTCCAAAAGAGCCCAGCTTCCCCCTGGTCCATTAGCCTCTCATGACATACAATCTCTGGTCCTATATTTATCTTTTATTAAAAATTAAAAAAATATTATTTCCATTATCGTCACGATTATTATTATTAAAATTGTGAACAACGAGTGGATAATAATTACCACAAAAGCGCGACGTAACAATAATAGTAGTAATAGCAATTACCTTGATGGATAATTATTATCGGTACAATAATGAAGATGGTGGTGATGATGACAACGATAATAATAATAACTCCCATCATTTTCGATAATAATAATGATTTTAATAATTATAAATTGTTATTAATTAAAAATTAGCAATAAATGTAGTAAGAAATAATTTTATAATAAAAGTAAAATAAAAAATTATTATTATTATTATTTTGGCTCGCCAATAATTGTTAGTATCATCACTATACCCTCATGAATAAAAAAAAGCGTACAACTATATGAGTCTGATCGAACGCTAGATGCTTCTACTGGCAGGAGATACACATCTTGACGAAAGAATTATCGAGTTTCCTTTTTTTTCTTTTTTTGCCCATTTAACTTCATATAAGTTGTTTACTTTCTCTCTCAGTTACGGTGTGTGGATATATATATATATATATATATATATGTCTACCAGTGTATAAAAATGTTCGTGATGAGGGTCGTTGCATCGGGTCATTCGGGATTCAGGATATGTATGTACATACGAACGGAAATAAAAGGCAAGTGAAATTCTCTGTGCCATATGACTGTGTGTGTATTAATATTCGCACGTGTGTCGTACAAAGGGATACGGGATCATAAATAGTCCCGGAGGGCAGAAAATCGTTAACGGACTAACGACCCGTTATACCATTCTATCACGGGGCTGACCCCCTCGAGGGTGTAGAGGAATTGGGGGCCTCTCGTTGTTTGCCTCCTTCCAGCCCTCGTCTTTTTTGCCTCTGACTCCCTCCCTCTCTCTCTCTGTCTGTCTGTCTGTCTCGAACTCTCACTCGCACTTATTTCTCCTCCCTCTCCCTCTCTTGTACCTAAGCTTAATAGGGTTCGCCAGATAGAACCCTCGTATTTCAAGGCCCTGAATATTTGACCGAGCCTCGACGAGAGGTCGTAAAGTTATGGTGACCATTTACGCTCGATGCCCAAACAATTTTGGCTGAACCTTGCGGTAAATTTGCTGCACCGTGTGTGGAGAGAGGGAGGGAGAGGAGAGAGAGAGAGAGAGAGAGAGAGAGAGAGAAAAAAATGATGACTTCATATGATGTTCAAGTTTGCATGTCGTTGCAATGCAACGCAAATTAATTTTTTTTAATGTTACTCATTTTTTTTCTTGCTATGAAAATCACGTTTTTACGTATTCTTATTAGAGATTTACGACAGCGATTTGCAATAAAGGCACGCTTTGGATAAGCACGATATAATGAAATGAAAAATTAGGAAAAAAATCGTTGCATTCCAACGATGCAAACTTCAACGTCGTTGATTTCATTCAAAGCGTTGTTTACCTGCGTAGAAATTTCGATGGGGCCTAAGTCAGGGCCCGTTCAGGTTGCTTGACTGCCTTGGTAGGTCACTAATACGGCAGCCTGAAAGGGCCATACTATTGGACTTCTTTAGTTGGGGTTTGCTGAAAGGGAAAAGTCTGTGCTAATGATCTACAGATCGTTTCCGCGCTCAACAAAGAAATGGGATGCACCATTACTGACATTAGTCGGCAATTATGTCAAAATGTTGTTGAAAATTTCGTCAAATGAGTGAACGTTTGCAAACAGGGAAGCCATTTATCGGATATTGTGTTCCACATATAATGTCCATGTTTGTACCTTATAATAAAATAAAAATATTCATACTTTTCGAATAAATAATACATTTTATTAAAAAATAAAAATATCAAGTAATTTTGAGACACCCCATAGACATACGTTTCACGAGTAATAATTCAGAGCAAATTACGACCGTTTCGTACCTGACTTGAACCTCGGAATCTGTCAATCGGAATACCAATCTAGATTTAAACGTTGCTGAACTGTGGTTGGGGCCTCAGAACGCTTCTGAATCCAGAAATAAACAAATTGAATGCATAAATCATTGAAAAAATAATTTATTGAGTGAATATGTTGATAGATAAAGTAATGAATAAATGAATAAATGAGTCTACGAATAAATGAAGAGTTGAAGAAATAAATTAATAAAATAACGAATGAGTGAGTAATTGACCCAATTGTCGAATAATTAACCAAAAAAACACTCCGATGAAATAATAAACAAGTAATTAAATAATTAACCAAACAAATGAATGAAGAAATAAAATGTTCCTGAAATTTGCATCGTTGAAATGCAACGAAATTTCTTCTTCTGTTTTTATTTCCGCATTCCCAGTATTTCTAGAGTTATATTTTATAGAGTTTATTATTCTGAAATTTAAATACGACAAAAAGTTTGTGGGATAATAAAAATGAGGAAATAAAAATATGGAAAAGAATTTTCGTTGCGTTCCAACGATCAGAACTTCAAGTCCATTAAATAAAGTAGTAAAACGATAACGAAACCCCACTAAATCGAACGTATGAAAACAAAAGTAAATGATGATGTTGAAGTCTGTATCATAGGAATGTATCGATTTTTTTGTTCAATTATCAATTCTTTATTTCTATGCTCATAAAAAGACTTCCTTCTTGCAAATTGAAAGTAAATCTCTAATAAGAATGCGTAAAAACGCTTAAGGGGCTATACTAGTGTGAACGCTGAAAATTTCGGTGATTTTCGGGAATTTTTTGGAAGAACATTACTCAATCAAATGTTTCGGAAAATTAACAATATATTTGGCTATATTTGACCTCTATTACATAATTTATCCATAGAAAAATATTGAGATCCAAACGACTTATGCCTTCGGAGGCGCCAAAAAAAAAGTTCCTCCACTGCTGACATGATTCCGGCCGATTGGGTAGCTGGAACCGAAAAAGGAAAAAATTTAGTTAAACTGGAAGTTATTTCCTGTACAATGACGTAGGATTTTCGAAAAAATATCAAAATCTAACAAAATGGCGTAGTTATTAAAAAAGTCTGTGTTCTTGCCTATAAAATGGTCGTTTTATTCAATGCCAAATCGTCAATTTTCATCCAATCAAAAATATCGTAGGTCATTGTAGAGTAAAGATATTCAAGAGTACTCAGTACAAATTTCAGATCAATCGGATAATTGCTCTTAGAGTTACAATGTCAGCAAATTTGAAAAATCTCATTTCGAGAAAAACGCGTTTAAAGATTTAATTATCGATTTTTGCAAGATAAAATGATATAAATGATAATGATATTCTTGAAAGTATAAACTGTCAAAAAAGGCAAAAAAGAAATCGGTTTTTCGAAAGTCTCACACTGGTATAGCGCCTCAAATGATTTTCACCGCCAACAAAATCGACCGATTGAAAATACCTGATTGCCGTAGCGCAATCGTTGGAAGGAAACGAATGTTCGATAGGTCAATTTTTTTCGCTACATTCAGGCCTCCTAAATCGCTTAAACTTTTTTCAGGATCCTTATTCGACATCTCCAGTACAACTACGTAAGAAAACTTTTCGCATCACAATGAAAATGAGGCGCAAAAAAATTAATTCTCGTTGCATTCCAACGATGCGAATCATAAAGGATGAACGCACGAATGCGGATGGTGTTAAAGTTTGTAAAATTCGTTTTGTTTATTCATTTCTTCATTTTCGTTATAATCTAAATTTTTTTTGCTGCCTTTGGCTATACATTTTTAACAAGGATTCTCAAAAATATTTCAGTGACTTTCTCAGCCTAAATGTACTAAAGAAAATACGTGCATACGAGAAAAATATATTTTCGTTGCATTCCAACGATGCAAACTTCAATACCATTGAATGCGGAAATAAATAAATACGTAAACGAGTGAAGGAATGATTTCGATTGACATTATTCATCGATGTGCTTCTTTCTTCACTAGACTCCTCATACATTTTGTATTCGCCCTCACACGAATCTACAAACACACACCCGTCGAGAAAAAAAAAACGTTCGCGGAGCGTGCAACGGGAGAAAAGTCTTCTCCGTCAAAACAAAAAATAAAAAAAGTGTAAGACGTTTCTTCTCTTACCCCTTTTCACCTTTGATTTCGTCGCGGTCGAGAAAGGTCCTGGAGGTTCGACCCCCTTCAAACACCCAAGAGCCATGGCGAGTGGGTAGCGGGGGCGGGGAGAGGAGGACAGAAACGGCGGTGGCATGTGTACGAGCGAACCTCGCCAATTGCTGTCCCTCACACTGTCGCTGTAGCACAGATTCACCCCAGCCCACCCTCAGCCCATCCCAACCCACCCCACCCCACCTTCTCCCTTTTTATCCGTTTCCGATCTTTTTTCCATCCTTTGATGTTTATGGCTGTGTGCTTGGCGGTACCTCCGCTTCTCCACTTGCTCTTCTCCATCTTACATTCGTACCAGCGAACACACGTACCCCTACCGGATCGTCCTTGTGCTCTTTTGCCTCCCCCCTTCCCATCCTCCCAAACGGTTGTCCTAGATGAAGTGGTGCCTACTTTTCCTCTTTTCAAGAAGCACAGCCGGAGGAGGCAGGGAGGAGCACTTGGGTGTTCGTTCGACAACGTGACGGTCCTTCCGGTTCAAGATAAAATGAGGGTCTCTCTCTCTCTCTCTCTCTCTCTCTCTCTAGATGGCGGTCCATCCTCTACCTCGAACCTCTCCTAAGAATGTTTATGAATGAGCTGGAGGGAAGAAAATCGTCCTGCCTTATATATATATATATATATATATATATATATATATTTACGACTCTGTGCAAAAGCTCCAATTGAGAAAGGTTTCTCTCTCTCTCTCTCTCTCTCTCTCTCTCTCTCTCTCTCTCTCTCTCTCTCTCTCGACTCGATGAATTTTCGTTCAGAGTCTTCTGGCCCCACAAGAAGTCCGATATGCCCACTCGGAGGAAGTAGAAACTCGTTTGCTCAGCCTCGATACACTTTCTTCTTCTTCTTCCCTCCGCATCCTCTTCCTTTGTACCAGCCTCCTTTCTTTCCTCCTCTTCGTTCTCAATCTTCTCGTTTCTCGGTCGCACGCGCGCGCGTAATTCCTCTTTAAAAGTGAATTGAGCGGCTCGATCGAATGAGAAATCGTTGAATTTAATGCGATTTTAAATATTCATGGGCAGAACGGCGACGAGAAAAGAAGGGGGGAGAAGTGGGATAAAGATGGGACCAGAAGACAAAAGAATAAATGAAAAAGAATGGAACGAGCGAGAAATAGGTGGAAATAATATGAAAGAAGAAAAGAAGCATGGAAGATTGCAGGGAACGCGACTGCTACTCGTTTCTCGAGTATTTCTTCATACACGGGTATTATGCGTTGTACAAATTTAGTGTATATATATATATATATATATATATATATATATATATATATATATATATACAGTTGCATGAAAAGTGTCCGGCCAAAGATAATTTTATGATTAAGTAGCGTTTGAAGGATGCAAAATGGAAACGCAAATATATCATCGTAAAGTTCTTTTATTATGCAATAGAAAAATGTAATTAAAAAATTGTTCATAACGATTAACAATTATTTGTAAGAAAAATAACACGTTTTGCTGCTTCATAAATGTCCGGCCAAATTGGAAGAAGATAGTTTCGCTTCGCTTTCTTTGCGTTATCAGTCGCGAAATCGTGTAAACATTAGGAGCTCGGTTCCTTTTGCATCGTACGATCAGTAACACTCAGTCAAGATGTCGAAACGCACGTCTTTAGATATACGTAAAGTGGTTATCAAGTTGCACAACGAAGGCAAAGTCTCACGTGAAATAGTTAAAATTTTGGTGATTGGAAAATCGACTGTGAACGATATAATAAATAAATTCAATACTACAGGTACTCTAGAAGATAAATACTGTCCTGGGAGACCTAGGAAAACAACTAATCCTGTCGATAAAGTGATCAAAAGAAAGGCTGTCGCAGACGTAAAAAAGAATGCTGCAATCATCGAACGTGAATTACGCGAAGAAAATTTGGCTGTCATCAGTCAAAGTACTGATTCACGTAGACTGACATAAGGGGTTACCCCCACCTGCGATTTTGAAAAAATCGATTTTTTTTATTGCATTTTTTTTTAAGTATAAGTATTTGAGAATATGTCCTGAAAATTTCAAGTCGATCCGAACAAAATTGACTGAGATATGAGCGTTGAAAGAGAAGAATCCGTTGTGTAAACGACCGGAAATTGAAACTTAAAAACGCGTTTTTCTCAAAATGGCATTTCTGAAGTCGGTGACCAAGATTACTCGAACACAAATGAACCGATCTTCTTGAAATTTTGCAGGCTTATTTAATACATAAAAATATAGTCTTTAATCGTTCGATTTTTTTTTCGAAAAAATGGCCATTTTATAGCCAAAAAACGGCCGTTTTTTTTTCCGTTAAAATCGAACCATTAACTTTGACTGTCCGCCATTTTGTGAAAAATGAATATTTTTTAAAATCCTTCGATTAAAGACTAGTTTATACTTATATTTGACTAAATCCATCCGCATTTTTTTTTTCAGATGATCCACTTCGCCGCAATGTTGGTCACCGCAAACCGTGTATATGAAAACATTATTTCATTGACGGCCATTTGCCACTAAACAATGTAATATTTTTCAATAAAAAAATTACTGAAAGTTCTTCAAGATGTGTTCTTTAAGATGGTATATTGATCGATCGGTATGATGAAAAAGGCCTTTGTTTGCGCTACAAGTGTGGGTAACGCCATAAGTGAAACTTTTTGGACGTGTTGGAGTTAAAAAATCGCCCATCAGTAAAAAAAAAACAAGAAGGCCAGATTATAATTCGCGAAAAAATACTAGAGCTTGGACTGTTGGAGAAAAGTGCTGTTCTCAGACGAAACTAAAATTAATTTGTTTGGGAATGATGGGAGAAGGTCCGTTCGACGACCAAAAGGAACTAGAAATGATCCGCGATATCAAACACCAACTGTGAAACACCGTGGAGGTAGCATTATGCCATGGGGTGCATTCTCTTGGAAAGGCTCGGGTCCAATCTTTAAAATTGAAGGCACTGTGAACTCTGCTATGTATAGAAATATTATATTAAAAGAAACACTGCCTTATGCTCGTCAGAGCATGCCACGAGGATGGATTTTTCTGCAAGATAATGATTCAAAACATCGATCAGAGCTCCTTCAGCAGGTTTTTAGCAAGAAAAAATATTCGAGTTTCAGAGTGGCCGAGTCAATCTCCGGACTTGAATCCCATATAACATTTATGGCAAGAGTTAAAACAAAGAGTAGGAACTGAAAATTGTGCCAATAAAGCTGCTTCGTGGGGAAAAGTTCAAGAAGAGTGGAACAATATCTCTTAAGATAGAATTGTCAAACTTATTGAATCGATGCCTCACCGATGTGCTGCCGTGATAGCTTCGAAGGGCACGGCTACCAAGTATTGATAAAAATCTTACATTTATTACCTTTTTCAATTTTTTTTCTTGAGTTGTGATATTTTTTCTTTGTATATAGTGCGTAATTCGTACTTGGCCGGATAGTTATGAAAAAGCGAAAATTGTTATTTGGTTATAAATAATTATGAATAGTTATATATAAATTTTCAATAACACGTTTCGATTGCATAATAAAAGAACTTTACGATGAAATTTTTGCTTTTCCATTTTGCATCCGTTAAACGTTACTCCATCATAAAATTATCTTTGGCCGGACACTTTTGCATGCAACTGTATACAGATAAATATACATAGTAAATTAATATTTAAAAAATGATTATATACACTTGAGGGGTTAGTTTTACCATCGATATATATATATATATATATATATATATATATATATATATATATATATATATATATATATATATATATATATATATATATATATATATATATATACACACACACACACACACAGATACTGATAATGACCATCACTTTTTTCAAAGTAGCATTGAATCATTTTTAATAGAAATTAAGGGTTTTGTGGAAATGTATGGTAAATTCGTATTGAGTGGACGAAAAAAATACATCAATAGGGAATTATTTTTGAAAAATATCAAGAATTCATTTTTCCTCCGCACTGCGATTAAAAAAAAGTTTCTTTACTCAATCGCCACTCATTTCGTTTTCGTTTCGAATTGAAACTCCGTTCTGCACGACTTCTCTTCGTTATCTCTTGATCTTTTTAATGCCACTTGATTCATCGAGCTCAGATGATTCTTCGATTTTTTGCAAAATTTCATGTAATATGATGTTTAGACATTGTAGACCATCATATACGTTTTTTCAAATCTCTGGGGGGAAGGGGATGCCCTTTGGCGATGCCATTTTGCAGAGATTGGTTTAGATACTTTAAAAATAATGATTTTGATGTATTGGGTTGCATTTACTTGATGAAGGCTCATGTCAGACGCTACCTGAACTTGCAGAATCATTTGGGGTTGATCACACAACAGTTTCTAAACGTTTGAAAGCATTAGGAATGATTTTTTTTAAATAAAGCTTTAATTTCCACGAAAAAGCAGCTAGACCTCATTCAACATCCCAATGTATATAGGTATAAAAGTTGATGTGTATTATACGCGTATAGCGTAGTTCCCTGTTCGCTGCAGAATCCGTACAGCGTGCACCGAACGGTATTGTGCACCGAACCCCCATGAGTTATTACCCCCTTCAGTCTCGGAGCTTATAGCATCGTTCGGTCCTCTCTTCCTCCCCTGGCCGCATCTCTCCGGCCGCCAACTTCCTTCCTCACCGACGCGGACATAATTCAACACTCCATACACAACCAGCCCTCCTCCTCGCCTCACCTCCCCTCTGTATCTCCCGCGCAGCTTCTCGTAGTGCGCCTAAATGTTTTCCATTTTTTTCTTCTCTTTCGCCTCGCTACGATAAGACGATGTCTCTCTCGTTTGGCTGTTTTCCGGCTTCGAGTTCCGGCCAGTTTGGAAATGATTAACGCGGCGTCTTTAGTGAGGCCAGCGGGGCGCTGGAGACCCCTACCAAGAGGTCGTTGCGATAGACGCTTTACTTTAGGGCCTCCATTTTTTCCTCTGTCACTTTATATGCAAACACAGAGTGGCCCGTAGAGTTACGTTCAAAAGGAGAATCTAGATACCGTTGCATTGAAGTTTGCATCGTTGGAATGCAATTTTTTTGGCCACGTTTGGTCTAAGCAAGTCAGTGAAATATCTTTGAATATCCGTATTAGGGCTCTGTAACCTAAAAATGCAAAAGAATAGCATCTTTTTGCATTTCCTTTCCTTTTTGCGTGATATCGTTACTTTTATCACTACATTACTATATAGTGATAAAAGTAAAGAAGTATTTTAGTTGCGCTCTAACGGGGCAGACTTCAACCGGATTATATAGCACTTATCAATAGCTGAATCACCCTCATTGATGTTGTATGATCTTTTTCATTTTTCGAGAAAAAAAACCATTGTCCTCTTTCATGTATGTACTTTCTTCGCGGTTTTCTTACTTGTGTTATCGTAACGAGGGGCACTGTTTAGCAATTAACAAATTACCAACTGATCACTAACGCCGATTGTTTAGAATTTGACCGAGGGTTCAGAAAATAGGCTTGAGAAGATCAGTCAATGAAGTTCAGATGATAAAAAAAAACACTTGTACCACGGATTGGCGTTACTTTGATCAATTTTGAAATGGAAATCAATATATTTTCTCATAAATCGCAACATTTTTTTAAAAGTGGGAACATCAACTTCTATTAGTCTTTTTATCTTCCAAATTACAATTTAAAATATTTAAAATCAAATGAGGGGAAAAAAATTAGTTGTGATCAAAGTTATACTGAGATTGGGATTACTTTGACACCCCTTTTTTTCTTAATGAGAATCGGAAGTAACCCCGTAAACGAGCATTTTTCCTAAAGAAGATGAAAAAAACTGCCAACGGGATGGAAGGTTACAACGATTGTTATCGTTTTCTGGTTACTTTGAACGAACAAATATTACAGCTTTACGTTTCAAAATCAACTTTATTGATAAACAACTGGTATTTTGTATTTATTTATGCTGTAACACATCCATAAAATTCGAAACATTAAAAAAAGTAGCAAAAACAAGTTGTAATACTCATGTCTACCTAGGTGTCGATATCACAAAACGAGATCACATTGGTTTCATTAGGAACGTGTTTCACTCGAAGTAGGTCACGTACCAAATCACACTAATTGTAAGGCAAAAAATAGGAAATAACAATTTGAATTTTTTTGTCTTACTTCTACGTGATATTTCTGAGTATACAAGGATTTACCGGAAAAATCCATTCAAATATTGCTGCCTGGTATTTCGCCTACGAATTTCGTGGATTTTCGACATTTCCGCACCACTCCTAGTATTGTAGGGCTCACGCGCCCACACACAAATTACAAATGTTTTCACCCAATGAAAATTGAGGATTCGAAATCATGCCAAGTAAGGAATTCCTAGCTGAGGACGCTACACTTCGATCAACGACGAGAAAAGCCAGTTGTCGCCAAACATTCGACCGAACACATTGTCATATTGTAAAAACCAAATTTAAGGGACAACACCACTGTGACCCCCTGTTTTTTTGCCATTTTTCAAGAATTTTTTTTGTGAGAAAAAAAAGATATTCGAAAATATTTTTGTTTGTTTTGTTCGTTGTTTATTGAAGATACATAAAAAAAAAATTTCAAATTTTTCACGCCCCATGGTGACGCTGGGGAAGCTCCCGCGTCAGGTACTGTTGCCTCTGCAGTGGTTCGCGGCACGCAGCAGAACTCTCTTCAAAGTCGATCTGAAAAAAATACCGAGTGTTTTCGTTAATAATATGATATTTTGAAGAGAAGTACATAGGGATTTGAAAAAATATTGATTTTTGAAAAATAGGCACGCTTTTGAAATTAAACGACGATTTTCGAGCAAAATTTCTCGTCGAAAATAGGCTATAACTATTTTATTATTGAGATATAGAAAAAATCCTATGTACTTCTTTAGAAAATCTAGTTTTATTGATGCAGTCCCAATTTGAAGTCGATCGGATAAAAATTGCTCGAGTTCTGCTGCGTGCCGCACTCAAAAAAGTGGTTTTGAGAAAAACGTGTTCAAAGTTTTAGGTTTGTTAATTTATGCGATAAATAGGAAAAAAAATGTTTACCTTTAATCAGCGATGCCGGCACCATATAGCTGGCCTCCAAGAAGCAAATCATTGTCCCTAGCATCTTTTCTCGAACTTGTAGAGGCTCTTTTTGCCTCTTTTGCAGCGTTTGTGAGCGAGCGCTCCGGAAGCTCGATCCGCGCTGCGTCGGTTTCAACGCAAAAATTGAAACAATTTGAGCCGATAGTTATCCCCAACGTCTCCAAAACTTCCATGAGGCTTCTCAGGCCATCATTGAATAATAATACCGCGATATCAGCTGCAATATCGACGATTGACGATTTACGACTTGAAAATTTTTCAATTATCGCCACCTATGGCTTTTTTTCGAAACTATATTTATAACAATAGCCGGTTTTTGTGAAGGAAGACAAAAGAATACCTGCGAAAGACCCGCAGGACCTGGGAAAGGCCCGGTATACCTGCCGACCCTGAGGCGCGCAGCTGCGCGGGACCCCGAGCGTCACGGAGCGCTGCACCACTCCACAAAATATTCAATATCTCCGAAAATAATTATTTTTTCTACCTGGGTCCAACGGCATTTTAATCTTAAATGTATTTTAGATTTTTCTAGATGGTTTTCAAAAAATCGATTTTTCGAAGCCGTCACAGTGGTGTTGTCCCTTAAACACTTAAGGGGCCAGTCCACTTTGGCGCCACGACAAAAGTCTGTTTCGCGATTTTTTTGAGGATTTTATAAAATTCATGAATATAAAAATTGTTGGGCTTGATAAATAAAGTCTTGAAATACATTTTGAAAAAATGTTTAATTCATTTTTATTCATTTTTTAGTACAAAAACTATAGTTTACCATAACGCCTCAAAAATAGGTGGGCTAGGTAGCTCCATCACAACTCGGCAACGGCTCGTCTGAAACAAAAAAATCGAAGTCCATTAGATCCAGTATGACACCAGCTACAAAATGACCCTCGGATATGAAGTTTTATCAAAAAATAGAAAAATGGCAGATGAAAGACGAAAAAAAGGTAAAAAAACGCGTTTTTTTCGCAGTTTTCACAGAAAAGAGTAAATATCAAAATTTTAAAACCATCGAGGGTCATCTTGTTGCGAATCATGTTTACTTGTCTTCATGCGAATCTTGTTGAATCTTACTTACTTCATGCGAATCATGTTTACTTACTTCATGCGAATCTTGTTGAATCATATGGTTCAAATTTCAAGAGAATCGGTTTATTAGTTTTAGAGATGCGATGGAGCTAGATTTTGAAAATGTTGTTTCGAGAAAAACGCGTTTGAAGTTTATACTAAGAAAAACTCTTACCTAAACTCAATCGGCAATTCCTGCACCGTACAAAATCCCTTCTGACTGCTCATCATCGTCGATTTCTTCGTCTTGCTTGCTTTGGATTTTTGGAAATTTTCGAAGTCGACTGGCCCCTTAATTCTGAATATTGTTTTACTAGATTCTCCGTGTAAAATTTATAGAATAAAAAACTGTATTCCGTTTTATTTTGAAATATTAAAAATTGTATATTTTATTCCACATCAGTGTCTAGTCACTTTATTTCTACGAAAACGGTTGCACTCTATTAACTTAAAGTGTGACGTACCCGGCACGCATCGTCGCCATCACGCGTTTCGGAACTTATAACTCCGAAAGAATTATCAAAGAAATTCGCGGTGCTCACGGTACACTAGTCTACATGGCTTCGAATCGCTTTTAAAAACTTTTTAGAGTAAAGTATATATACAAAAGAGAAAGATAAATGAAAACCTGTACTACAGGAAAACTCGAAAAACATTTTTAAGGGCTTAGGCTACTGTGATCACCCGAAAATGGATTATTTAAAGAAAATAATTTTGAACAAATAAGTAAGATGATTGAAAAATCGTTTGGACATTCATTTGTATTTTCATTAACAAAGTCGAGTAGCAAATTTCATTAACAAATATTAATAGTTAAATAAGTTATAAACAATCTCGTGACGGACCTTCAAACGTGAGGGGCTCAACGGTGTACTTGATTTTGGTCAACTGGTTCATCTGAAAAAAAAAACAAACGAGTTTCTTCTTCTTTAAATAGATAATGTTTACTAAGACGTGACGGGGCTTTTGTTTTCATTGTTGTGTTTTAATCGTCAAACGGACATGTTTTAATTTCCATGCGATGCTTTGAGGAAAAAATGCATGACTATTGTTCATACCTATTGGAAAAAAAATATTAAGAAGAAAAACGTCGGTCAAGACTAAACTACTATTACACTGAATAAGTGTAACAAATTTCAAGTCAATCCGTTTATTAAATGTCGAGAAATCGAGTACACCGTTTTGAAAAACACAGTTTCGAGAAAAACGCGTTAAAAGTTTTACTAGCAGTTATATCGTTGTAATAATAAGTTTATCTTCAATCTGCGATTCATGCACTATATGTTGGACGTTTAGCTTCAATTTTTTAGTTACTTCAAGCGATGAACGAGCTTCATTTTCACAGTCGCCTAACTTCTCAAATGCTTTTTTTCTCGAAAAGTAAGAAGGATCGTAGAACATACATGGGGGTTATTCGAATAGGTATCGGATACGAGGCATCCAGATTTTCCTCTTGAACGTCACTTTTCGGGCCACTCGCTGTGTCAGTATATATACAGGGTGTCCTTCTACAAGTGATAACTTTTTTAACACGATTTTTCAAAAAATACTATTGGTTATTTGTTTTATCTAGAAAAGTCTTCTTTTTAACCTTAAATGTTAAGGAAACTTTATGAAATAAGATCTTATACAGTATTTTCACACAAACCTATTCGAACATCTGACTCTGATAGCCTGCGCAGCAAAAAAATGTACTACGCATATCGTGCCAATTACTTAAAAGAAAGTTGCTTAGTTATTGTCGATTCATATCATTTGTACAAATGGTATGCGACAAACCGAAAACAGATTATTTTTCCGGAAAAATAACATAAAGCCGAAAATCTCGAAATCTGGGGGACTTTTACTAAACTAAAATTCCAGCATATGGTAGAACGTGATCTACGGCAGTTGCAGGATTATCCATTTATAACAGGACACCCTGTATATGCCTTCGTTTTGAGGTTGCAACTAATAAGAAAGAATGAAGTGCTGAGCACATATTTATCTTGTTCCCGGCTAGATTGGCGGGATAATCATGGAATGTTTGCTATTTCCGCCTACACTTCTTCCTTCTCCTCTGCTACCCCCATCGTTCGGACACGAAGAATACATAGAAAGGGTATGGCACCCAGGAAAAGCTACGCACGAGGGACAAGGGAGTTGTGCATTTGACTTTGAGTAAGAGAGTGAGTGAGTGAGTGAGTGAGTGAGTGAGTGAGTGAGTGAGTGAGTGAGTGAGTGAGTGAGTGAGTGAGTGAGTGAGTGAGTGAGTGAGTGAGTGAGTGAGTGAGTGAGTGAGTGAGTGAGTGAGTGAGTGAGTGAGTGAGTGAGTGAGTGAGTGAGTGAGTGAGTGAGTGAGTGAGTGAGTGAGTGAGTGAGTGAGTGAGTGAGTGAGTGAGTGAGTGAGTGAGTGAGTGAGTGAGTGAGTGAGTGAGTGAGTGAGTGAGTGAGTGAGTGAGTGAGTGAGTGAGTGAGTGAGTGAGTGAGTGAGTGAGTGAGTGAGTGAGTGAGTGAGTGAGTGAGTGAGTGAGTGAGTGAGTGAGTGAGTGAGTGAGTGAGTGAGTGAGTGAGTGAGTGAGTGAGTGAGTGAGTGAGTGAGTGAGTGAGTGAGGGAGTGAGTGAGTGAGTGAGCGAGTGAGTGAGAAGTGAGTGAGAGAGAAAGAAAGAGAGAGAGAGAGAGATGTCGTTAGGCCCCGCAGTGTTGTACGATAAGTGGCTATTTTTAATTTCCACAGACGCGCGCCCGGCAAGCCGGTAATTACCAGCGTCCCATACCGCGCGAGCACCCCAACCAAGGCAATTTCACGGCTTACATGCATACTTAATGATACGGGCTTTTCCGCCCCTCCCCCTCTTCTCGTCGTCCGCTACCTTTGCCTTCCCGTGCCTCTCTTCCTCTCCTTCCTCTGTACACACTTCCGGTTTTTCGTCCCTCTTCTTTTCGTCCTGTTCCTGTATGCGCCTCCGGCTCTCGCCAGTACACACCAGCCCCCCCTCCCGTCGACCGACCCGTTAGGGGATAGATTCACGCGCGAGTTGCACATGTGCCTTTCCCTCTAGTATTAATACGTTTTACGGTAAATATTTGCATTCGTGCGATGCAAAGATCGATAATGGAAAGCCTTTTTACAAAGAAGCGATAGAAATGAATGATGAAAGAAGAAGAAAAAAACGTAATTGGTGGGTAATTCAAAGGAAGGAAATTGGAAACAATAAAAGTAGCGCAGGTTTGGGGAAGTAGGGGAACTCGGGGTAACATGTTAACGCTATGGTCATGTTCAAATAAAACGATACATATCAATCAGGCAGCTTTAATTGTTGTTTACAAGTAGCGAACATTTATTAATCTTTCAATTTTGGAAACAAAAAATCAGGCTTTCTAATTGTTAGCATACAATATACATTTTTATGGAACCTTTATTTTTCCCATCTTACCCCATATGCGGTGCAAGATGAAACAGCGCTGGGACCATGATGGGACACGAATTATCGGCATCGTTCGCATATAAAAATGGTTTCATTTTCAATACTAGAAATTTGATAAGCCTAAGTCTAAGTTCTATAGTATTTAGTCCGAATAATCTGGCTTGCAGATAATTTTAATCATTTGTAAGTTCTGCTTCTTCCTCTGGTAGAAACACCGGTTGAAGAACCAAATGCCCTACTAGTTTCATTCCACCCTTTCTAATGTACATAGTGGTACGTTGTAAAACATTAGCGGCTTTGCGATAGCTTGTATTCATCTTCCCTCATTGGACGGTTAACGAACCAACAAAAAATCACGCAATAACCTTGAAAATGATTCCTTATTATATTAATAATTAGGGCTTTCATTGTGTTTACTTAACTGTCTCTAATCAATATCAGCAACTCAAATGAACTGGAACGATAGTAAACTTTACCAAAAAGTAAATCGTTTTGTCAAAAAATTTATATTGTTTTCTCACTCGCAACGCGTGCTTCGTATTGCCCCGAGTTCTTCTATAGAGTTAGTGACAGGGAGAATGAGATATTGACTGACAGATAAGTTTGTTATGCCCCAGTGAACTCTTTGGGTAATTGAAGATAGAAATTAACATAAGAATAAGTAAGCAACCAATAAACATTTGATGTAAAGCATGAATCAACAATATAGGAGAAAGAGAGAGAGAGAGAAAGAGAGAGAGAGAGAGAGAGAGAGAGAGAGAGAGAGAGAGAGAGAGAGAGAGAAAGCCAGTGAGTGGAGCGGAACGTTAAAGGGGGAGAGAATTATGTTATTGCGTTATCTAAATTCATATTGCCTCGTTATTGTTCCCAACGGGGTACGAAAGTACTTGCTGCTTTGTTTGGGTTTGGTCTCCCTATACATATTTTTACGCCAATAGACATACCGGGTGAATTGCTAGAAATGAGATACTCCGCAACTTCTATCAATATTTATGTAAGCTAAAAAAAAAGAAATCGAAAATTGGAGAAAAAAATTGAAGTGTTCGTCAAGATCGCCATTTCGTTCGGTTCAGTTTGTCTTTGTTCTTAATCGTTTTTGAAGTTTTCGAGCAACGGCGTTGAAACGACGTCAAGGACAACTTCACTTTTCATAGCAACCCCTATTTTTGAAGCCCCCTCTTCTTTTTTTCATTTCGTTTTCCAAAACAAAATCTTTTTCATTTCACTAAATGAATAAATGGAAATGGTATCAAAGTTTGCATCGTTGGGATGCAACTGAATCAATTTTGTCTTGCCAAATTTTTCTTTGGCTGATTTATACTGCCAATATCACTGTACTATTTTTAAAGATCGTTTTAGGATTTTTTTCTCATTGCAAATTTTTTTGGCAGCTTAATGCTATCATAGACGTGTTTTAAGATCCTTATCAGAGTGTTCTCAAGACCTCACTCTATAAAAAAATATTTTCAACAAAATTAAATAGGACAAAAAGAAGATAAATGATACTCCGTTGCATAACCTCAAACTTGCAGGATTTATATTGTGAATAAAAATAAAGAATTTTTGTTGCCTTCCAACGATACAAACTTCAACACCCTAAAAGGCAGGTCGCGCGAGGCAAATTACGAACGCCATATTTCCGGGTGCAAGTAGTAATTTTCAATTAAATAACCCGTCCGTAATGTTCCTTCAATGACGGTGTAACATTTTTTGGACGGCTTCTGATTGACCGTCAAATTTCTCGTGTCCCACCCTGTACATATATGTGAGCGTACATATGTATGTATACATGTATATATGAAGTTCCGGGTCTTAAAGTTCGCTTTTACGATTCGTTTATCGTCCTCTTTACGGTCTCGCGCCATTTAATCTTAACGATCTTTTCTCTCGCCTTCCCGTTGCGCCCATACGCGGTCGCGCGCGCGCCCTCGGAATTTCGTGACTTTTTACAGCCACCTTTATTCCCTCGCCCCCCTCTCTTTTTTTTCTTCTGCTCTCATCGGCCGCCGCTGCTGGACCAACATGATCGCGCTCTCGCAATATAAAACAACAACAACAACAACAACAACAAAACAACACGACACGAGAGTATAATTCAGTGCGGAAAGGAGCTTTCATTTTGGATGCCTTTGGTTGTGTTAGTTCTGTTGTTGTTTTTTTTTATGTCACTTTGTAACTTTTCATTGAAAATGCGGGGGCCTTTGTCGGTAAACGGCTTGGGCACGACATAGTTGTTGATTCTCGGGGGCAATTGAATGTGGTAGGCGGAAATATCATTGGAAAATGTAATGGAACCATATATATAGGATGGAAAAGTGATTTTGGGGACATTTGACTTCGAGGACCATCCCCAACACGACCGGATGTACTGAGAGGGAACGGTACATGGGGATAACGGGTTGAAAATGTAATTTTCCTGTATCTACATGTGCGTATGTCTGTGTGATGCGCAAGGGGTTTGTCCGGGACTTTGAGTAACCGCGTGGAAGATAAAAGTTTCTCCGAAGGTTTTGGTCGGACGACTCTGAGAGTTCAGATCGTTTTCTATATGGAGGAGAGAGAAGGAGCGAACGATAGCGCATAAGAGAGAGAGAGAGAGAGAGGAAAGGGAAAAGCATCAAAGAGCGAAGTCCAGTATCGATAGGGGATGGAGAAAGGTGGTGGTGGTGGTGGCGACGTTTCTGGGGTCGAACTCGCACGAGGTTTCAGTCCGATTCTTTCGTTCGGGATGGTTTCACCCTGTTTCCTAATGGCCCACCAGGAGAGCTGACCGTACGTTAAAAGTCCCTTGGGGTCGTCCGTGAAAACATCCCTGTACTGCTCCTCCTGCCTGATGTGTCCGCAGGGTGAGCGAGCCACAGTTGAGCTTTCACCGTTGTATGGTATGCTCTTTTGCTCTCTCCTTTTTTTTTCCTTTCTGCTCCCACATTGTTCCCAACTCGCCGTCTCCGTTCAAGCCTTTCTCTTTCTCTGCAGACTGCTGGCATCGACGTCACGGCAAAAGTTACACCATTACGTGATGGGGTGGTAAAGATAGAAAACCGGAGAAAAGGATAAAATGGGACCTTGGCGCTCTCTCGTCTCTGTCTTCCTTCCTCAGTTGGATCGAAGCGTCCCTTATCACTGTTTGGTTTCACCAGTTTTTCCCTCTGTTTCCCTTCATAGCCCAGTGGCATTTATTCTTCTGGTCTTTTTGCTCCATCATGCTCTGGCACCTCTTTCTTCTTCTCCTCTTTTCCACTCGTGCTTGACTTCCTTTAGGACCAATCTTTCTATGCGTCCACTTGTTTCTTTTGTCCCCTTCTCATTTCCGTCGTCATTGTCTGCTGTAGTGAACGCCTTCGAGAGGCTGAACCTTTCCAGTAGGGCAGCTAATAGTCGTAGCGCTCCAATGATGCTTCCTGATGGTCCCCCAAAGATTGCCATCTGCTAGCCGTCGTTTTTCCAATGTTTTCCAAGCGGATATTCTTGGTGTCAGTCCGTGGCATTGCCGCCAGCAGCGTATGAGCAATTGGATGCGGAATCGCGGCTGTCTCGATTGAGGTAGACGTCCATCCATGGAGGCACGTCACCCGACCGAGTCCAGCGCCGCACGCTGCGGTCACGAGGATCCCGTTATCCATCCACGTCATCACTGGATGCGCCGAGCATGTGAATGGACGTGCGAAGAACTTGTAACTGGATGTGCCCCCTGAACAGCAAAGTTTCGCGGCTATTCGGGAGCTTGAGCTAAGAACCGTGTTGGGTAACAAGGTCTAACTGCAGGTTCCTCCAGCGAGTTCCTTGCCTTCGTTACGATCCCTTAAGAACTCTCACGTTCAAGATCGAACGAAGGGCCTTCATTGTACGGCATCACGTAACGTTCTACTGATACATGTATATGTGTGCATGCTAACAGAAGTTGGGGGGGGGGGGGGGGTTGAAAATCGTGCCAAAAGGCGGATACTCCACGGGTACCAACTTATAGACGATTAATACAAGTTCTTAGGAGAGTTTTGGAAGGTGGCTGCTCTTGGGGAGAAGGCAGGGAAGTCGTCTCTTTGTTATATGGAGCCTTGAATGTTGCATGGTCCAGGTGCTTGGCATCACAGCTCTCCCTTTCTCATAATGATGTGGTACGAAAAGGAGAGAGAGAGAGACGCAGAGAGCAAGAGAGTTTGTGGTTGCGGAAACAATGGAAGACCGGAAGTCACCGTGAAGAGAATCCCTGATTTCGAATTCGCATAGTTGGAGTTTGTTGCGAAATGCCCGGAGAATCTTGCCATATATATATATACATCCAGACGCCAAAAGGAATAATGTTGGAATATCTAATATATCTGCTGGTGTTCACGAAAGTACGCCCGAATCTCTGGATAGGATTTGTTGAATAATGGAATCACGGTGATGGCCATGAGAAGGAGAGCGCTTCCGCACACATTGTTCCACCATGAATTATGCTTATCCCCCTTCCCCTCTAACCTGCCCCGCTCATTGTGATTACTCTTTGAGTCATTGTTGCCAAACTCCGAATGTTTTTCGCTTTCCTATTACGTTGTTGTATATAGCCGTACCCGTTGTGATTAGAGTGCTTATCATCGGGTTCACCTCTACGAAGATCCGTCGAGGTGCAACATATTTGATGTTGTTTTTGGCTCTTTCTTCTTGTTCGAGTTTCAGTATTGGGAATTTGATTCGCCTTGTAAGGATCGTGTCTCGCGCAGTACAAACACGATTTTCACGTGCGAATCTTCCCATCTTAGGAGTTTTACATGCGAGTATGTATTCCGAGAGGTGCAGAGTTCACTGGCAGTTGGTACATTCCGTTTTACCGCGGAGCGAGAAGTCGTTTTATTTTGGCTGCATACGAATGGCTTGTTAAGCTGTGTGAGGTTGGTGGTTCGTACACGAGTTTGGGGGGGGGGGGGGGCTGCTGGTTTTGAATACATCCGACTTTGGGGATCTTCCTACTATTTATATAAAAGGCATTTCAATGACTGTCAAGTCCCCAAAATCAAGGATTGGTTTGCAAAAACAAATGTTAAGCAGCTCCCTCAAAACCCCCAGACGTGCTGATAGCTAACATTACATCAATAGAACGGCTCTGAATCATCCTTTGCTCGAATATATGTGTATATGTACATGTAAATCTACAGGGTATTGTAATATTTGCTCCTGAGCTTTGCTGTCGAGATAGATCATGAAAGGCTAAAGAGAGAAGTACCTGTTCCAGCTGCAAAGCCTTTTTGTAGCTACTTTTCGGATGCCCTGTGTATGCAGGTGGAATGCATATGGAGTAGTAGAAGGTGGAGAAATGTAGCCACCAAGAGTTTGTCACCTCGCTATGCATGCCTCTTACGATCGCTAGAGTGTGTAAACCTCGACTGGAAAAAGGTCCGTAGGAAAACGATGTGATATTCCTCGGGGTTTACTCACGGGAGTCTGGCTCCATAAGGCAAAAACAACGTGGACACCAACAATCTCGTTTCCTCTCGCATAACCCGAGTCTTTTCTCCAACCCTCCTCTCTCCTCCTTTCTCTGTTCATCTTCTTCAGCTCGTTCGTTTCATTCCCATCGAGAAAATTGAAAAGGAATGAGATTACGCTGCGAGACTCGGTTCACCCGTGCATGATGACCGATCGATTCGCGTTCATCCGCCGCCGGTACAAAGGGATTTTTGTTCCAACCGTGGAATATCCGCGGTTACGGCAATTAGCTATATTCGCGAGAACGCGCGATTCATTCAGTGATAAATCCTCGGAGTACAGTCACGGGCGGGAAGACTGATCTGGGCCCAGATTGCCAATGAGGGATTGGCAGAGAAGCTTGAGGAGAGAAGCGGTTGGGTTGAGCGAAAGGCGGGTCTCCGATATTCAAAGAAGCCTGAAAGGACTTTTTGCCCATGGAGGTTACTGCTTGACTGCGTCACAAGACACGCCGATCGGCCCAGAGTAGTACAGCTGGCGTGAATGGAAATTAGGGAGATTACCCGGATGATGTTTTCCTGTCGCTGGAACTTTGTCCTAGGCTAGCGACAACTCAGGGAATCTTCTTCAGGCTCCTGTACCTGCCTAAGGTATACCCAATCGTCTTGAAATCGCTGTGTCTAATGGTAGCCATGACGTTCGTTGAAGTAATGAGTTCGCATTGAGATTAAATCGCCCGGCCTCGGTCGTTAACTCCTCCCCCCTCCCCCCCCCCCCCTCATAGGGTACTTACTATCCGATGCCTGTGAGACTTTGAATGGACGCACCAGAGACAAGATCTTCGCGATGCCGCGCCTCATCACCACCGGTGTGGTGTTAGCTTTTAGAAAATTTCGCGTCGTCGGCGGAGCTTTGGTTACCGTAGGCGAGAAAGCCAACTTCACCATTGTGTACCGTAAGCAATGATTAAGCGATTCGCCAGGACAGGCTGGTGCACCGTGGGGGGGGGGGGGGGGGGGTGAGAAAGGGCTAAGGGGAAATCCTTTTCGATGACAACGACGGAAGTCTTAATTAGCTGCATTAATCCATGCGAGGTACCCAGCCGCTTGGAGGACAATACAGGACCAACGTTAGTGAGAGACATACGCTGAAGCGCTGCGGGCGAAATAGGGTCTGGGGAATCGAACACAGGCACGAGATAAAGTACGCGACTAGAGACTTCCTCCATCGTTCCTCGCTTCTGTCTCCACCCAGGTGATACTGGATATTTTGCTCCTTTTGTCTCGCCAACGAGACACTTTCGTACCGATTTGTCGACTCCTTACCTGCTCGTTTGTCACAAAGCGCTTCCAAGCATTCCATCTCCAACAAGCCCATCCACCCCTTTGCGCTCCCTCGACGACCTATCTTTGCAAGCCCGTTTCGCATTGAAACTCATCACTCATGAGTGCTATGGTGTTGGAGGGAGACGAAGGGAGGCGTTCTCTATTCACCTGGAAAGCTCAAAGAGACACGATAATGGATACGTTTGACAGAGGCTCCTCGGGGCGTCATCTTGCCACATTAGTGAGACACTTTAGTGCACCCAGCGAACTGCAACTAGCAATTACTTGGTTTGGAAGTCAGTGGTGCCATATTATGGTAACCTGGAATTTTGGGATGAAAGAAAAAGAAGTGAGAGTGACTCGGTGCAAGAATGAAACAGTGGAGCATCCTCTGTTAATCTTGGCCTGCGATTAGTCAGACCTGACGTTGCAGACCTCTCCGCTCCATTTCTCTTTAGCCTCGTGAACACACGTGACTGGAAAAGCAGCGAAGCTCCCCCTGCAATGTCGGAACGGTTATTTATCCTTGTATTTCATAAAGCCCTTGGCAACACTTTCTGAGCGCTCTCTTCTCGGCTCTTCCGCTTCTTCTCGCTCTTGCCAATTGCCACTCTCGTCCATATCCTGTCTCGGCGAGACCCTTCGCTCCTCTGGGCTCTTTGCCTTCTTCAACGGGGCTATGCTTCGCTTCGCGGCTGTGGCTGGTGAGTGTTTCATGCCTGAGAAGTCCCGTTGGAAACTTGAGATCACTGTACTCAATCTTTCCTCTCTATCGCTCATTCCGCATCTTGTCCAATCACTCTCCGTCTTTATCCGCCAACCTCCGCACAGTCTCCACAGCTCATTCCGGCGGCCACGTCACCCCTCGCTTTGTGGATATCCGAAACGGCCTCCAGGTTTGGCCAAACGTTACCTCGGTGGAGGAATGGATTGCCAACTTTGGAGCGTGGCTTCTGTGTACAGGCCTCCGGCTCTCTTCATTCCCGGCGTCACTCTGCCGACCTTTGCCATCATTCGAGGGATGGAAGCTGCTAGGGTGTACCATCATCAAGTGGGTGGTGGCTGAGAAGCGCGGAATCTGAACTCATCCACCGAGAGGGATGCCTCACCAGTGGCGGATCCTCGAGAACAGTAGGAAATTCCATCAACCCCTTGTCCCTACCTGTGTCACCTTTGCTTCCTTGGGCCATCGCGCTACGTCTCCCCATTTCTCCGCTGATTTCTTTTATTGTATTTATTCGTATATACGTATATACAATGCATTCTCCGTCTTCTCGCCTTTGTCCGTTCGCAGGAGCCATTATCACCGCAAGCCACCATGTCATCTGACCTGACAATGCGACAACTGGCAAATTCATCTTGACCAGTGGCTTCCAGTCGTTTCTGCTCTCTGAATGCCGAACGACACTTGATGAAGGTCTTGATTGGTCGCGGAACTCTATATTCTCTCTCGCAATGTCTTCTATCCACTTTTATATATATATATAGAGCCAACCTGGACTACAATTCAACACGGCCCTTTTTTCGGTCCGGATCAAACCCTCCTGTTCATTCCTACTTCCCTCATTCCTGCCTCGTAGCGCTTCCTTTGTTCACTGCTCAACGACAAAAGCAACTAGGTGACTTGCCACTCGCGATTGGACATTTTCTTTCTGAAGATTCTATTTTCTCTTAGTGGCCACTCGATCAGCCTGAAGCGCGAGGCCTCGTTTTTTTTCTTCTCCTTTTTTGCCTCACGCGCGTCGTCATCATTTTTCTCTCCGTGGCTTTCACCCGGAAATACGTATTTACGTGCTCACCCGCTAATTTCGTTGATCCGGCTTTCAGCGGGTGAGTGGCCGTGCAAGGGTAAAGAATCCACTGATACGGTAACCCCTCGGGTAATGCAAGATTAATTAATTCTCAGCCTCGCAGACGTCGAATCAACGGATGGGGCACCTCCTTGGTCCTTCTCGTCGGTCGGCGAATGCGTTAAGCTTGAGTGGCTTCGTTGATGAGAAGATCAAACTGCACATGCTCCTTCACTTGATACCCTTGATCTGACTTAGGGCGTTGTTACCGAGGCGGGCATGCTTGTTCAACGTCAGATACCCTGGCACGTATCTTCATCCACGAACGTAACGGACATTGCCGTAGGTGGTTCGGAACAGGTGGAGACGAGCGATGTCCGTTTGTATGGATGCATACGAATGTGCAACCAACGCTCGGTTTCAGACCTGCCGAGCAACTCGACCTCACTCGCGGATCTTATTGTCTTTTGCATGATTCCCGGATAAGCTGAAGTCACCGCTCTTTTCGATCGGTTGTTATGACTTGAGTCACGTCTAAGCCTATTTGTTACGATTCATCAACGATAAATCGACTCTCCCTACCCTTGAGACAGACAACGAATAATCAGGCTGGATATTCGAGCCCCTTATTCATTTTGCGAGCGATAATTCTCGAGTCGTGACACACCAACGTGTTTGCAGAAAACCATCTACATGCAGGCATTGCGCGATCGAAACGCGTTGAAGGATTACCGATGCATTTCAAGGCGGAATGTCGCTCCGCTGTCTCGCCCGCATATCTAACATATTCCTATTGCGAATACGTAACAACCCTTGGGAAGCCTGGTGGCATTTGGTTGGATCTAGGATGTCGCGATGTTGACATTGTCTCAGCTAAGCGACAAACAATTATACACTCCAATAAAGTGTTGCTTCCATATGGAAGCACATTTTCCTGGAATCGGAAGGATTCATGGACCATCGCGAGCTTGAGGCCCAACTTCCACCATGGAAAGATTGGTGGAAGTTGGATCACCAAAACGATTGGTGGAAGCTGCTTTCATTTTGCGGCTCTTCCGGATACCAATAAAAATTAGCGATTCCAGATAGATCCCGTGACTACCGCTAACCCGACATTTCTGAGATTCCGATCGGTCGGTTTCGCTGAAATTCCTTTTGTCGACTATTTTTTTCTTCTCATCGTGAACGAGAGGGAGATTTAGAAGAACTGTTGAATGGTGGATCTTCAATGACGCGCGAGAGACAGCGAAAACGGGAGCAAGGTAGTGAAAAGGGCCGAGGAAAAAGAGACATAAGAAGAAAGAAAGGCTTTCTGGCATACTGGCGTTTTGCTTGCGTGTCTATTCAATTATTGCCAAAGCGAAACCAGACCGGGCTGTTCTCTCGCCCCCTCGCGCAATCCCCTTCATCTCTTTTCACTTCCATCCTCCATTTTCCATCCTCAAACCAATGTACCCGAACCTGGGGGCAACCTCGTTGGCTTCTAGGATTCAATGGCCGGGGAGAACTTGCTCGTTAGCGAAATGGAGCTCTCGCGCGAACTCTACCATCCCTTTCTCTCCCTTTCTTTTGCCCCCCCCCCCCCCCCCATCACTGCTGGATCTCCATCCGGGTCTCCGCACTTACCACCCTGCGTTACAATTTTTACGAACCACCACCCGTGCACACCTCACAGCACCCAAACTGTTCCGCAACTCTTGCGCTCCCCACTCGGCTATCCACTCAAATCCATTCGCCGCAAACGGACGTAGGCGTCCTTAAATATATAAATGTGTTCAACCGGGAGACTGAAGAATGGAACGACGCCAGGCGGCTTGCATGGCGAGGAGGGCGGAAGACGTCACGTGAACGGAAAAAGAGCGTCAAGTCTCTGCTTACCTCAATTGGATGGGATTGAATCGTTGCTTTCTTCCTCTCACTCTTCCAGCATACCTCCGGCCCCTTATTTCTCTAGGCTTTATGCGAAAAGTTCTCACCTCTGATGACCCAGTCGGCTTTTCCATATGAGATCCTCCACACGTAACGCATCTCCGAGAAAAATCACCCCCGCGCCATCTTTCCTGCCAAAGAGGTTGCACAAGCACGGCAGTCTCATGATGGGGCATTGGGATTTCTGCGATGAATAACCAGACACCTAAGTCATCCGAATACCGTCGGTGCAATGATATGGCTGGAGGTTGAACAATTTTTGGCAACACTCCAATTTAGTATTTCCTCCCTTTGTATGCGGGCAGGTATATAGTAGTCGGGTATTCCCAAGCATCTCTAGACTTTAGGTCACTCCTGATTACCCTCTGGAAATTCCTTCGCGCCATCTCAACCAGCCCATAGCCTGGCACGTTGCACGAAGTTACCTAAAACCGTTGATTTGACGGTAGCCCGGAAATTGGGCGGAAAAAGTTTGGAGAACCCGAACGAGTAGCGGTTGCGTAAAGTTAATTGCAAACGAACATGTTGAAAAGGGAGCTTTGCCGCTTAGCGAGACTTAAGGGGGGTGGGAGATGTTTTGTGCCCTTCCCCCATGGACGGACCGATACTAACACTGGTGGTAACACTCGCCTGTCGCCGTCACCAGCAAACTTCCCGGCTCAACTTTGTCCGGCGACCGTAAATACAATTAAATTTTGCGAAATAATGTTATCGAGTTTTTTAGAGGGCTGAAGGCAGCTCGACAAAGCAGCTTTAGGGGCGAAAGGGCCTCTCGAGTTCGGGCGCAGAGCGGGGTGGTTGAAAAGTACACGGCTGCGGATTCCTACCTATACTTGTTTGACGAAGCTTAACTAGCATAGCGATAATGAAAACTGCGCGAAGCTGTTAATGGACGAGAATGGAAACTTTATGGGGCTAGGGGGGAAAATCGGCTTTGAAGCCTCGCGGCCGAGTTATTTGCGCGCTCGACTCTCGGTTTGTTATGTTCTCGATATCGCGGAACAAACGAGAGCAAACGGTGGAGACGACAAGACCGCGGGGCAGATTTATTATTGCGACGGTGAACGAGAGGAAAGGAAAAAATGTGAAGGGATCTAGTACTTTATTGCTTATCGAGATGATTGTAATCGACATTATAGAAAGTGGGGGAGTCTACTTGAGAGGAAACTTTGGCAGACTTTCGAAAGCATGACAGAGTTTCCAGATGCCCCCATAGACCGTGGGATTACGGTCTATGGGGGCATCTGGAAACTTTGTCATGCTTCTTCCAGTCTTGTTGCCGAAGAACATGGCCAAATGAATGTGCGCTGAGGGAGCGAAAAACAATTTTTCGGGTTTGTATTAGGACTTGGAATTAATTCGTAGCATTTTTTTTAAAGAAAAAAAAAATTATTTTGAACGAAAATAAAAAATACCATAATGAAAGTATTGCCCATCGCTTTCTACTACTTTTGACCATCTTTCGGGATGGGTACGAATACCGTGTCGGAAGAACGCCTCGTCTCAGTCCACGAATCGACCGATTTTTGACAATCTTCGTAAGAAGTGAACCTCTGCTCAGACAGGCTGTGCGCCATCGAACGAAACAAATGGTAATCTGAAGGAACGATATTTGAGAGTACGGTGGGGTAGGACTTCCCATCCAAGTGTTTGCAGATATGGTTGTACCGGTTTTGCGACGTGCAGACGAGCATTGTCGTACAGCAAAGCGACTTTGTCGTGTCTTTCGAAGTATTCCGGCCGTTTTTATTTTGATGCACTGCTCAAGCGCATCAATTGCAGTTGGTAGCGATCCCCAGTTATGGTTTCATTCGGTTTCAGCAGTTCATAATAAATCACACCCCTCTGATCCCACCAAATAGAGAGCAGAAGTTTAGACCCATAGATATTTGGCTTTGCCACTGATGTTGATGATTGGCCGGGCTTAACCCATGACTTTCTGCGCTTCGGATGTTGCAATAGATCCATTTTTTATCACCAGTGACAATTCGATGCAAAAAAACCGTTTTTTTCTCCCGTTGAAGCAGCAGTTCACATGTCAAAAGACGCCTCTCTATGTTCCTTGGTTTCAATTCATATGGGACCCAATGTCCTCCCTTCTGGATTAAGCCCAAAGTTTTAAGACGTTTTCCTACCGTTGATAAGTCAACTCTCAATGATGTAGACAATTCTTGAAGTGTTTTAGATGAGTCTTCATTGAGCAATGCCTCCAACCCATTATCTTCAATTTTTTTCGGCTGGCCAGGTCGCTCCTTGTCATCCAAGTCGAAATTACCAGCTTTAAAACGTGCAAACCACTTTCGACACGTTTTCTCCGCTAGAGCATGTTCACCACGCACTTACACTAAAATACGATGAGCTTCAGCAGCACTTTTGTTCATATTAAAATAACGAAGTAAAACTCCCCGCAAAAACACTTTATTCGGCACGAATGTTGACATATTCAATAAATTATAAAGTGTTGTTATTTACACTTTAAAAAGAGGTTATGTACAGCAAACGACATTGAATGATAGCTGTTTCACGATGAATACATTACTGTTGGTAACAACGAAATACTGTACTACCTACGCCATCTCGTGTAAAACGCTACGGATTAATTCCAACTTGCTGCTCATGCACAATAATTACAAATGTTTCTTCATTGTATACTACGAATCGAAGTTTGTTTTTCGACTAGCTCGAACTCGGTTGTCGTTTAACCCTGGGACCCTACACTATCTGTACGAAACAAATAACCCACACTGGGGTTACACACACCCCGGCACTTCAAATCGACGCTGCTAACGAACTGTTTATCGGAGAGAGATTTTTTGTTTTTGAAATCGCACGCTCGAAAACTGACGTATGGAATAGGCGTTGCGAGAAAAACCTAATATGAATTTTTCCCATGAAAAATAGGATTGAACACAGCAAGAAAAATATTTTAGCATCTCTTACTAAAAAAAAATGAAAAAATCATTACACTTTTTGTACACGTATGTTGGCCAATTTTTTCGTTCATTCTTGGAAAAGACTGTATGGACCAAGCTTTAAAAAAATTATAAACAAAGAATTGGAAGTTCTTAAAGAATTTCACGAAGGGTAAAAATGGCACTATCGTTTTTAAATTTGAATATGTTGCGGCGTGGTTTCTTAAGGGACAAAGTATAAATAAATGTTTAAAACAAATGATTTTATGTCAAAAAATAGTGTTTTCTAGTTAACAAAACAGGCTGAAAGATATTGAGCTGATGGTACATGAAATTATTTCTAAAATAATACGTTTTGCTCAAGGTACAGGATATAGAACTGGGTTTACATAATTATACTGAAAAAATCGGTACAGGTAGTTTGACATAGGATAATAGAAATGAAAACAAAAGAAACGTATACTGTAGTAATAAATGCAGAAATGTAGATTTGTTCGTTGTAAATTCAGTTCGGTGCGCATCGAGATCACTGCATCGAGCGATGATCTTGGCAACGCGGGAATCGGCATTCAAGGTTTCGTTAGGTGACAAAAGATTTTCTTTCGATGTACTGCTCAAGCGCATCAATTGCAGCCACACGGTCTATTCATCTTTTGAGCAGATGTAACGCGAGAGCGTGGAGCAGGAGGATCGAGTGGCCATTTGTATCGGTTATTCCCGTAAATAAATTTACTCCGAGTAGCGCCGGGAGCAGATTGGGATGTACGACGCATTTTTATTCTCTCTGCTTCTCGTGCGATCATGTCATCGTCGCCGTCTGCACCGTCACGGGTAGAATCTCGTCCTCCTTCGAAAGAATCTGCATCAGAACCCTCCAATTCTTCTTCATGGTCTCCTTCTCTATGAGTCGAGTCGTTGTCCTGAGATTCCTCTTCATTGTTATGCGCCTGCAGCATCCTCCGGACCTCATCTGCCTTTCGTACTCGCGACCTCGTCTCCATTGCTTTAATCAAATTAAAAAAATTCAGAACAGCATAAAAACGTTCATCATGTAATTGCCGTTGTTAACACACTGATTTTATAAGGATAAATAACAAAAAAACAATGAAAATAATTATAGACTTACACAGAGCGAAACATCGCAAAAAGTGTGGGGTTACGCTAACCCTAGGCTCTCTTAGAATGTTCAGTATGTCACGTCCAAACTATAACTGATGGTTATTCCTACACGAACCGGCTCTGGACAGTCCCCCCTCCTAATGCGATCGATATTTTCACGTGACTACCCAAACTGCCGGAACTTCAGGGCGGCAAAAATGATGTGGGGTTTCGGGTACCCATGTGTAGGGTCCGAGGGTTAAGGGGCTATATCAATGTGAACGCTGAAAATTTCGGTGATTTTCGGGAATTTTTTGGAAGAAAATTACTCAATCAAATGTTTCGGAAAATTAACAATATATTTGGCTATATTTGACCTATATTACATAATTATTCCATAGAAAAATATTGAGATCCAAGCGACTTATTCCTTCAGAGGCGCCAAAAAAAAGTTCCTCCACTGCTGACATGATTCGGGCCGATTGAGTGGCTGAAACCGAAAAAGGAAAAAATGTCGTTAAACTGGAAGGCATTTCCTGTACAATGACGTAGGATTTTCGAAAAATATCAAAATCTAACAAAATGGCATAGTTATGAAAAAAGTCTGTTTTCTTGCCTATAAAATTGTCGTTTTTTTCAATGCAAAATCGTCAATATTCATCAAATCAAAAATATCCTACGTCATTGTACACTAAATAGATTCAAGAGTACTCAGTTCAAATTCCATGTCAATCGGATAATTGCTCATTGAGTTACAATGTCAGTGTTCGGGGTAACCGACGCGGGAGCTCACGATAATTTTGCGAGGCGCTTGCTGGGTTTGTAAGTCCCAGTTATACCTGTCGGTACGTCGATATCATCTCCCGAAACTGTTCCTGACGACGAAGTTGACCCGAGAGGAACGATGAGAAAAACATGAATTAAGATTGGGATTTACACTTTCTTTTTAATTCACTATATACTTTAATAACAAGAAGAAAACAAAAACTATTGCTGATGACAAACGGTTGTACAAAATAATTAATTTGGATCGTGTGATGTGTTCGTTCGAGTCAGGGATCAAAATGAGTTCTTGTCCGTGTCGAAGTTCACGAGTCGAAGTTAAAAGGTTTTGTAGACGAGCAGCTAGTTGTGTCAAACAACAAACTCTCGAACTTTTAGCTCTCTCGTTTGGAGGGAGGTAAAGATGGCTTCGAGAGTTTGTATCGCGCATTCCTCATTGGTTGACCCTTACGTTACGAGATTTGGCAAATATTCATTGGCTGAAAGGGGTGGCGTCCCCCGCAGGTAAGCACGAAGCGTTGGGATGCAGTGCTCATGGAGGATGTTCGCGCAAAAAAAACCCTGGTGGTCAATCCGTCATAAAACATTTGGTCGCCAGACGCCGTACCTCGGATTTTTCGACAATAAAGCGATCTAGCAATCCAACACTTGGTCGCCAGATGCCGTACCGCGGATTTTCCAATAGTAAAACTATTTAGTAATAAGACATCTGGTCGCCAAGGGTTCCTTCGCGGATTTTCCCATTGAAGCCGCGAAGGGTAAGAATGTAAAAGAAAAGGGTTCCTCTGAGGCTATGCGATTGTCGGTATACGATATTTCCAGAACATGAATATTGTCTGTAGGTATAGCGCGTGTGGAGTTGTCTGGGATATATATATATATAAAATTAATCTACGCTGCATTCCGTGATGCTGAGAACTGAGCAGTCAGCAAATTGGAAAAATCTCATTTCGAGAAAAACGCGTTTAAAGATTTAACTATCGATTTTTGCAAAATAATATGATAGAGATACGGCCTTGAAATTTTCACAAAATATTCTTGAATGTATAAACTGTCGACAAAGCCACAAAAAAAATCGATTTTTCGAAAGTGTCACACTGGTATAGCCCCTTAGAAAGAAAACGCCAAAAAATCGCTTTCATTTTAAAAACTCGTGAGGAGCGTACCTGACGAGCGCACCAATTACTTTCGACGTAGCGTCTCGTCAAGAACGCACTGTCCCGTTTCATTTTCGCCAAAAGAGGGACAACGAAGTGCGCAGGGCGGGGGGGGGGGGGACAATTAAAACGTGGTGAAAAACCTTCAAGAATTAAGTGGATAATCCGACAGGAGATGGAGCGACGTTGGGACGTGAGGGTGGATCGACCGAGGGGGCGGGGGGGGGGATATGCTGCGAGAGGGATGAGAAATACGTGTGAGAAAAAAGCTCAAGAGTGGGCACTGCGTACGGAAGTAGAAAAAGCTCTGTGGACGCAGCGAGAGCGTCGTCACGAGCTCAGAAACACACATAGCTGAGGAAGCCGAGGGTGAGATGAGCTGAGGTCCTTAAAATTCAACCGCGCGTGAAACCGCAACCGGAAGCCTTCGGCCTCTGTTGCTCGCGTGTGTCCTCTATCCCCTACTACTCTGCTCCCTCTATCCTGTCGGCCTACCGCAATCATGAGCATGTGCCAACCCCTGACGGAATTTCACCGCTCTCTCTCTCTCTCTCTCTCTCTCTCTCTCTCTCTCTCTCTCTCTCTCTCTCTCTCTCTCTCTCTCTCTCTCTCTTCCACCCTCTCCGACAAGCCCGTCTCACTTTCAATTTCCGCTGACGAATTTTACCACGCGCTCCTCCGTCTCGTGCGTCAATTTTCTGCCCGCCGGCGCTCGCTTCAATGCTAATTTATCGTCGAGGACAGCTCGAACCAATACTGGGTCGGCATTTGACCTCGAGGTTCCCCAGCTGATGGAGAAACCACCCCTAAAGTCAAACAAGCACTGCCACCACGTCGTACATGATCCACCGTGGAGGGATATTTTTTAGGCGTTCTTTCGTATCAAACGGTGATCGATAGGGGGCGGAGAATTAATATTGATAGCCCGTAGCCCCGAGGATAATTGTTCCTCCACAATTTGATGGGGAGCAACGGCTTTTCCCGACGGTTCCCGCGGAGATTTCATTCATCCACGGGATGCCTAGCGATTCTGCTTACGAGAGTGGAACGAGACACGTGTACCGCACTGTTGGGGAATCTACTGTGAGGTCACGTGGGGGGGGTAGACGAAGATGTTGAGGGGAGAGAAATGGATCAAGCTAAACCTACCCCTGGGCCTAACTTGGAGCCGGAAACCACAATAAGTCTCTGCCTCTCTTCTTCCTTTGCTCACCCTCCCCCCCCTCTCGCTCTCTCTCTATCTCTCTACCCTTTGCTGCACACACTAGGGAGGGCAAGTGGGCGTTCGTATTTCTGGACAGCTCAGTCTGTGCCAGTAAAATCTATGTGTACCTTGGGGTGGATAGCAGACAAGCAACGATTCAGCACGTGAGATAATTATTCCATGAAATATACGGAGCTTCAACCTCCTGTGCAAAATCTTGCACACACCCTTGAGAGGCGTTGCATTCCTATAAATAATCGAGGCCTGGAGCAACCGGAGCAGAGACAGTGTGTGTGTGTGTGTGTGTGTGTGTGCGTGTGTGTGTGGTGTGCGCGCGCGCGCGCGCGCGTGTGTGTGTGTGTGAGAGAGAGAGAGAGAGAATTGCGATTCCACGTTTCTAGTACACTTGGGTTTCTCGATACACTGTAATCAACTCACGGAACAACTACAACTACACGCACGTCAGCCTGCTCCGAGAGATCTACCGCCAGTAGTTTGGACTTCCGGCTTTTTCTATCCCGACCAATTAATTTGTCCAATCAATTTTCGTATCAATTTATTTTTTCGTTTTTTTCTCTATCTTAAAGAGAGTCTAAGAGAGAGAGAGAGAGAGAGAGAGAGAGAGAGAGAGAGAGAGAGAGAGAGAGAGAGAGAGAAAGGGACGGTTATCACTTTGTCTCAGACAAACAAGGAAGAGGAGCGATCGAGGCAGAAGAAGGGCCGAAAAAACTCTGGACGCTCGGAAATAAGAAGATGGGAAGAGAGAGAGAGAGAGAGAGAGAGAGAGAGAGAGAGAGAGAGAGAGAGAGTCACGTACAGCCTAAAGATCTTTATCACGTAACGAAGCGTTCTCTGCTCGATCTTTCGCAGATGCTTCAAACTCTTCTTTTTCGCCAACTTCACTCCCCCCCACGGCTTTCTCTTTTTCTTTTTGGGTTTCAGTTTACCAGTCTTATATTTTATCACGTTTCATTCTTTCTTCTTGTTCCATTTAGAGAGAGACAGAGAGAGAGAGAGAGAGAGAGAGAGAGAGAGAGAGAGAGAGAGAGAGAGAGAGAGAGAGAGAGAGAGAGAGACAGAGAGAAAAGGAAACGAGTTATACTTGGTCCGATTAATTACGTCACGTGTTCAGTCGTACCACGTAGCTATCCGAAAAAAGTATACGGCTGTTGTATTTCGTCCTTACGAATGATAGCATCTCGCGATAAGATTTTCCTCTGATTCCAAGTCGACTCGTACAATGATTTAGCCCACCAAGAATAACGTTGACCAGAGCCAGCGCTCTCCAAATAGATCCATAATTCTTTTTAACTCTCATTTTTAAGAAAACCAATGGCAAACTCATATTCGGAGAATATAAATACATCGCTGAAAGCACTAAGAAAAAGTTTCAAATGGAAAGAAAAAAATGGTTTCCGGCCTAAAATTAGCTCTGGAGATTAGCCTGTAGTTTCGTCCACATTTGGATTGGAAACTGCACCCCGTGCTCACACGCTTCGCAGTCGTTTGCCCGATGAAATGTCGTTTGGTTCATCAAACTACGATGTTTTTTTTCTCGATGTTTCGTAAATGTTCGTAGTCGCGCCGAGTTCGAGCCAAAGGAGCTCAAGAAATGATCGACCCCCCCCTCCCCCAGGGGGGCTTTTACTTGTTTATCGGCTTACTTCCGGTCATAGGGAGAAAAGTTGCCAGTTGTCGTGGTTTGTTGAAATGTTCTTATTCACTTACGACGGAAGGAAGTTGACAGACGAGGTCGCGAATAATCCGAAATCAGGAAGGAGACGGGTTGACTGAAAGTTTTTTTTTTCCTTATTGCAGGAAGCAGCAAAAGTTATCTTCCTTCCGATTCCAAAAGATACCATTGCTCTCCATATATAGGGATAATCTATATGCATATACATACGTATACAAGCTCGGTGAAGACACACCGAAGAATATAATTTCCGGAACATGCGGGAGTCAAAGTAGCTGAGCGAAACTCTCTCTCTCTCTCTCTCTCTCTCTCTCTCTCTCGCTCCCCAGTGCCTCGCGTTACCTCGTCGTTTTTCTGTTCTTCCGTTTTTTTTCTTCCACCCTCAAACGTTACTTTAGGAAATTGCTGGCTGCAAAGTTTTTCGGGTTATACGTATATGTAGGGAGGAACGAGCGAGAGAAAGGCTGGAGGAAGCTGCTCGCATCCTTGTCTCTCTGGCCCAAGATTTTTCCAGGATACCATCCCTCCTTGGTTCCGAAGCCATGTGTGTATATATATATATATATATATCGTGCTCGTAACTTCAAGGGACTCGTATAGGATAAGGGCCACGGAAGGTAGGGGGCAATCTCTTTGGGAGCCTCGTCCCAACTTCCGAATACAGTGAGAAATGTGATGCTCGTATCTCCCGCATACGGCGTAGCCTTTTGACGATAAAGAAGAAAGCTTATTACTTCGAAGACGTATCTCCCAAAGTTGATTGATAAAATGATCCGTGCCTCCGGAGAGCTTTATGTTTTCCAAACTTTGCTGGTGGTCTCGTCCCGCTCCGCAGTACCTTCAGACCTGTCCGCCACATATTCCCCCGTCAATGTTGGAAAGCAAATTCATCCGTGGAGTCCCACATGTCAGCCGAAGAAGTCAGTTCAAACTTTTGTCGCTCCGTCTATCAGCGTAGCGAATCGTCATCGGATGTTAGTAGATTCCTGGCCATAGCGCCCTTTGAATCTGGCCGCGAGACCCCATCTTCCGGCTGAGCTGAGATACCCTACCGGAAGTATCAAGGGTCGTGGCTCCCAAGATGCTGATGGCCTGAGGGAGACCTGTTCTGTTGTGGAACGTCAGTGATCCCGGCCAGATTCCGCATCAACCGCAAATTGAGTGGAAGCCTTGTGAACGTTTTCACCTTCGGGATTCCATGGGACTCTCCATTGCTCCTCACCGCAACCCCACACCATGAAGTCTCGCTGTACCTCAAATTGTAGTGGGGAGTGCCGAGCAACGCTGCCAATACCTCCGGGCGGAAAGGGTGCAAGAGATATGGGGCGAGAGAGTAAGACTACAGGGGTGGCAAGTGGTTGCCAGAGGAAACATCAGCAGCCAGGGAAAGGCTTCCTTGTGAATGGGACGATTGGCGTTGGGGGGCTGCTGTTCCTGCATACCTAAGACTACCCCCCCCCTCTCTCTTTCTCTCTCTCTCTTTCTTTCTCTATCTCTCTCTGGCCTTTTCAGGTAGGTGAGACAGCCCGAGTTGGGTGAGCATTATCTTCCAAGAGTAAGGATCTTGCCGTTACCACCTTCTGGTGTACACGTATTTGGGGAACGCGTGGATGAACGCGGAAGGAATCGAGAGATTCTCCGCAACCAGAATTCATCCCCGCTTCGTCCACTTGTATCCATGGGTAGAGCCCATGCGGAGCTGTGGAGCGTACCAGCTGGTGGTGATGATAGTGGTGTGGTACTGCAAACTGCTAGCATAATTGCAGAGTCTTGTCATTGGAAACTTGGTGAAAGGGCTGTTTCCGTCTCCTCTTGCCATCTCCACTCTCTTTCTCTCTCTCTCTCTCTTTACTTCCCCAACTTGAGCTGGTGCAAAGGAGCCGGGCTGTACATGTCGAATGAGTTCGCGGTGGCTTCAGGTTCGTCTAGAAGATTTCATCCCCCTTGGCATTCTCATCCTAACTAATCTTTCTCGCTCTCCAACCTTTTCTTCTCAACTCTCAGCCTTTCTCTCTCTCATATTGTTTTCCGTTTCCATCTCTCTGCTTCCTGTCATTGTTACGTCTTTCACTGAGCATTAATGCGTTCTCGAATAGAACATGGTGAATGTCGTGAAACCCAAGCCCAAACAAACTCTATACCGCCTCGTGTGTACCTTGCGGCACTCTTGCCGGGATTCTTCATCGAGGAATCTTCCTGATGAAGAAGATTCGAAGATGGCTGAAGCTGCATTCGATAGGGATCTTCCAAAGTTGCCACGGTAGAACATTTAAAAGACCTGCCAACGGGCAACAGGACTGCTTTTATGACGGTGGCCGTACGCGCAGAGAAGCTGGCTAGTTCGGCTGACTTGTGATAGCGGTTGACGTTCCTCATTCAGTGGTCAACCAGCCGTAATGGTACTTGAGGCTACTATGAGGCTCCTTTGGCTGCAACACTCACATTTCACTTCCAGTCACGATGAACCTTGTACGAATCTCTCCTATAGGGCTGCAATCTTCCCGGTCGTATTTTATTTCACGAGCTTCTACATACCCAATTTGGGTTATTCGCTGCTTCGTACTTGCTCAACCCTTTCTCCTAGTCCTTTTATTGGGAGTCCGTTTCCGTATCACGGTTCAATGTAATTTGGAATCTTCATCGCAGAAGAATCTTTAGGCTTATCCAACATGTCGTAAATTTAGTTGTCATCAATATTATCCGTATACATAGGTTTCTTTCGATAATTGTCCATTCCCTTTCTCATCATTTCATCTTGAAAAAAGGATTAATTTTGCATTCGCGGTATAACGCGCCCTCGAAAGTGCCTCGCCCGCCCATACTCCTTTCCGTCATCCCTTAATGAAGCTTCGTAGACAGCTGTTCGTGGTGGACGCTGGAAATTTCTTGGCTTATTCCTCTCGGGGGAAAAAACTTCGTTATTAGTCGCAACGGCTTCTTCCTCCGGGGACGTATACTGTGCGCGGCATTAAAAAGAAGAATGAAAGAAAAAGAAGAAACAAGGAACGGATTCTCCTCCCTCGCTGCACTTTCGAGATTTTACCTTTTTTTTGCTCAAGCTGCGCATATCTCGCGGCTCTGTTATTCCAATCCTCTCGTCCCTATAAGAGAGAAGAGGATTGAAGCATTTTTCAAATTTTTCTTCAAGATTGCGCCACAGCATTAAGGCGCGAGGGGCAGGGCAAGAAAAGAAATCCGGCGACAGGCCCCCAAGGTTACGAGCAAGTCTCCATGATGGTAGATCTTTGCGTACTTCTCATTTCGCCCACAGCCGACGAGTGAGGAGAGCAAAGAGGAGGGAAATAATGAAAGAGCCGAGAGGAGGGAAGGAGATCGCGATAGAGATGCTGAGAGGAGCGGGGTACTTAATGAAAAATAAAAGCTTCAGTAAAAAAAGCTCGTAACTCTCGGGCTCTTTGAAATTTCTAAGGCTCCGTTGCGCAACCTTAAAAGTCCAATTGATACACTACAGAAAAACGAGAATCATAAAAAAACTTGAGCTTTTTTTTAAATTTATTGGACGCACCTTTCCCAGGGAACTGTAGAACTTCTGGCTTTCCCCTGGATCACACCAAATCTTATATCCTGCACACTTTGTCGTCTCCTGGCCCGTTCTCTCTAAATTTAGGCTTTGCTGGTTCTGTCTCTCTTCATCTGTTGGCGTCCCGCCCGTTTTGTCTCCCCTTCTCTCCATACACGAGCAATCATCCCCTGAGTCCCGGAGGAAGCCCCGACAGTTTCGGAGCTACCGCACGCCTGCAGATGTATATGCGGCGACAGTATATTTCGGAGCCATCATATTTATACAACGGTGGGTATCAGGTGATCTGGCTGTTTTAAGGGCCTTGAAGTTGAATGTCCTCAAAGGCACTTTTCCTTATATACATGCATAGCTACACGCATACATGTATTTTTCCGCTTCTTTCGTACGACGTCCCTTTTGCCACCACCTCGTGATGCAGCCGGTTCCCCGAGCACTGGTGCACCAGTATGCCAGTATATTAACCGTTTGGAATTTATGACTACTTACGGTTTCCCAGGGCTCACCGCAATTTTGCGTCATACAGACTTCCTCGACCTCTGGGTAAGCTCTTCCTCTCCCTCCCTTTCTCTCTTTAGCTCTCTCCCTCTCTGTCCGCTCTTCCTCTATATAGTAGTGCACGCGACAGCCTCGAGTTTTCCTCGCCGTGAGAACTCACGCTCCTTCTCCTACACGTAGGCTGTCCTCGTACTGCCTCGTAACACCACCGAAATAACATGCCGAACTGTTCCCTGAATGTCGAATTCTCGAGACCTTCCTTTCATTTGGGCAGGGATACGGGAACTCGAGGGGCGAGCCCGAAGAAAAATAGCGCAACGCATTGGAAGCGAGTCACATTGGTAAAAGGCGAATGGAGAGCCATGGGTAGAAGAGGAGAGAGGAAGGGTTGAAAGTGTGGGCGCAGGAGAGATTGGCACTGGAGAGCAATAAGCGAGGAATGCAGGGCTTCTCGTTTCTTATCC
This sequence comes from Ophion obscuratus, assembly GCA_964007375.1. Taxonomy (NCBI): domain Eukaryota; kingdom Metazoa; phylum Arthropoda; class Insecta; order Hymenoptera; family Ichneumonidae; genus Ophion; species Ophion obscuratus. The sequence continues at coordinate 19,314,528 of OZ023324.1, forward strand.
AGAAGGGGCTCCCGGGCGTCGAGCCACTTTTCAACCTTACCCACCAACCCTTTCTCTCCTGCCTCTAACTATACTTGAACCCGCCAAAAGTGAGGGCGCAAACAAAACTCCAGGTATATCGGTCTAATCAAGTGTGCTAAGTCCCTCAGTTGCCTGTACCAGCCCGAGATGCGTCTATATATTTGCCTTCGCCTATATACGTTGCTCGTTTCTCCGAAGCTTCGACGGTTAATGAACGCGAAAAGGTTCCCCGGGGTGTGGTATACATCGGCCACCACCTATGTTGGAACAGCGATTCTCCGTCCTCTTCCCGGAGCAACCTGGTACACATACTCGTATGGCTCTACGTGGACCACTCTCGCGATAGAACCGCTGCCGCGTGCTACCCCCCCCCCCCCCCCCCCCCCCACCGCCCCATTGAGGACTGGATCAAAGTAGCCCCGAGTTCTCGTATACTTGACTCTTTGTGGGGCGGCGATAAGTGCAGAGCCTCCAAGAATCCAAATCTGTGTAACGCTCCTACGGCTGGTGGAGTTTTCTTCCAAATAGCTTGGAATCATCCGACGTTTGACAGCTGTCACAGATGCGCTGAATCTGAAGCTGGAATTCCATTGATGACGTACTCACATCGGTATGTTTGGGTGATTTTCAGGATTCTCATATCAGGAAAACTCCAATAGAAGCGTTTTATTCCAAATCGCTTGGAATCATCCTGCGCCTAACAGCTGTCACAGATTTGCTAAATCTGAAGCTGGAATTCCTCTGATGACGTACTGGTGTCGGTATGTTTGGGTGGTCTTCAGGATTCGCATGTCGCGAAAACTTCGGTGGTAGAGTTTTCTGCCGAATAGCTTGGAATCGTCCTGCGTCTGACAGCTGTCACAGATTCGCTGAATCTGGAGCTGCAATTCCATTGATGACGTACAGGCGTCGGTATGTTTGGGTGGTCTTCAGGATTCGCATATCGCGAAAACTCCAATGGTAGCGTTTTATTCCACCTCGCTTGGAATCATCCTGCGTCTGACAGCTGTCATAGATTCGCTGATCTGAAGGTGGAATTCCGTTGATGACGAACTCGCGTTGGTGTGTTTGAGTGGTCTTCAGGATTCGCATGTCGCGAAAACTTCAGTGGTAGAGTTTTCTTCCGAATAGCTTGGAATCGTCCTACGTCTGACAGCTGTCACAGTTTCGCTGAATCTGGAGCTGGAATTCCATTGATGATGTACTCGCGTCGGTTCGGGTGGTCTTCAGGATTTGGGTATAGCGAAAAGCCCAATGGATAGTTCAGGATCTATACAGCGATGATATTGGTGCTGACGGGGTTGTCTTCCGAATCACTTGGAAATGCTCCACGTTTGAGCTGCCACAGCCGCCTTGAATATGGATCACGAGTTCCGTTGATGACATCCCATTGGAACATTTGCATTCTCTACCGAGGAGCGGCTGGAGACGGCGAAAGAGAGGGGGGCGGACGTGAAAACTTTGGTCCTCTCCTGCCAATTTCCCACCGCGAAACTTTCCGCCCGATTGGTAGGTTAGCCCGGTTGGTTTTCCAGCCCCGGGAGGAAAATGTCGGGGCTTCCCAATGCTCGAGCCTGGGTCGCGGAGCATTAAGCACCGGCAGCCGACCATACACGGAGGCCACACCAATTTTCGCTTGACCCCGGACGCAGCACGAGAATGAGCTCTTCCGCGCACACGCGACGGCAAGTCACGTTGGCTTACCTCGGCAGCGCGCACAACCTCGGATAATCAACTTTTGTAAAAAATTATTTTCACCCACCCCGGAAATCCCCAACTTTGACCTCTCGCTCTCCCTCTCTCAGTCTTTCCGAGAGCAACAGACCTGGCGAACGCTATGGCACCTTTGGCCCCATAGAGATCGTTGGGAAACGAGAGTGGATGAAGTCTCCCGAGCAAAATAGATTGTGGTCGGGTGTGCAACGTGAGTACAGGAGGTTTATGGATCATCGTACACATATACCTAGGAACGTTCGCCCATCGACTCGATCGTACGTTAACCATTTCTCATCACGAGGAAAAATATTTTATCGCGAGAACCGAACTTGCTAGCGTTGGGATATTTTACAAGACCGCGCATTGAAGCGATATCGAATTAAATATTAAATAACATTGCAGATACTACCGCGCCGAATTAAAAATCGTTTTTCCTGTTCGGTGATCCTGCGATGTATGCAAGATACATCGTTTCATTTCCATTAAATTCTCGACTAGATAAGAGCACCCAAGGCAAATTGATCCGACATCTCTTTCCGACCACGGACGCGGCGCGTTACGTCTCTATTTCCCGGAGGGATGAGCATCTAAGGGATGAAAAGCAGAAATGGGGAAGAAAAGTGGTTTTTGATGTGTGGCTTCCGAGGCTTGTGGCTCTCTTCTTTCTTCGTGTGGTAAAAACTAAAAGAGGGACTGGGTAAAAAAGGGATAGCAATGCGTAGAAGGGCGGGAAAAATGGGGGTAGGGTGTCGAAATTAGGGGATGAGAATGACCGACGTTGGCTGCACGGTTTCCCTCAGTTCGGTGAAGAAGCAGCCAGCTCCCACGTATCGTGGAATCAATCCACTTAACTTGGTTCTTCACTCAACCGCATACCCCGCAGTCTTCTCCTTCTCCGGTCTTGGCACACACGAACCTATCTACGAGGTGGACCATGCAGGACGTACGTTGCACGATCGTCCTTCGCCCGGAGGCCCTTCTGACTCTGAATCCTTCCGTATACGTACCTGTATATATTCTGCGGAGAGTTTCCAGCCAGTCGCAGCCCTTAATCCACCTTAGTCCTGCGATGGCCCGGAGCCTCAACGTCCGGCAGCTCGGCCCACTCTTTCCCCGGATAACCCTCTTGGACGATATAACTTGGCTGGATAAACACTCGATGGGGTCTTTTCTACGCAAATATACTTGTCGTTTCGGCCGAGTGAAGCAGTTTCCCCGTACCCCATCTTCCGCATGCCTCTTCAGGGCCGCTTATATTCGAGTGGTCCCGCGATCACAAGTGCTGCGCTGCCCTTTTCCAGTCTCCATCCGATAGATCGAATCCAAACTCTTCCCAAGAGCAAAACTCCCACCGAATTCAGCGGATCCAATTTGGATGGAAAAATACAGAAGGAGAAAGACAGAGGGAGGTTAAGTGACGACGAAGATAGTGGACGGCTGTGGCCGTCGTTAAGTAGAAGCTCTTCTTCAGCTTGATACTGATGCCAACCTAGATACGACCTTTACAGGCTACAGTTTCGCTTCGAAGCTGAATTCGGATCTCGATGATCAACTGGCACTGGTTCAGCTAGGGCTTTAGATCAATCTCGATGCGAGCCTCGATACGACATTCTTCAGCCTACAGCTGCTCTCTACCGATCTCAATGATCAACAACTGCCACTGGCTGCCTGGCTTTCGGGAGTCTCTACTTTCGATGTCACGCGGACTGTTCTTGTCTCATCTGAGATCGACCAAACTAGCTTCGTAGCATCAACATCGTTCAGGAACATCCTTGGGTCAAAAGCTCCAGTAAAAACCAAGATTTTATCTCTATCGTTCTACACATCCGATACATACACATGGGGACCCACGCATACTCGCAGCGATAAAACGTCAGAGCGCTCTGTGTAAGCTCGACCATTTTCTTCCTCCTTGCTGGAACTACTCGTTGACTATCCGTCGGGTATCTGATGTGGCGGAGGACAGACGATGATGACGAAGACGCGTCGTTTCGATGCTCTCTAGCGGAGCCAAGCGAGCCCTCTCAAAGACCACTCTATCTACGAATCTCTAGCCAATTACCGTCCTTGCCCTTTTCAGTCTGGTACCTCGTCTGACGAAAAGACAACTTTCTATCTCCGTTTCTCTTGCTCTCTGTCTCGCTCTTGGAGATTGAGTCACCGCAGTCTCTTCAAGCTGGACAAAGTTTTCTCTCTGCCTTTTTTCTTTCTCCCTCTCTCCCTCATTCCTTCATTCTCTTTCGGAACCTCCTATATCCGGTCTTCTTGTGTATGTACCGAACACGGTGACCGGCAATCAAGAATGCTCTTTTTCTCTGGAAAATTGTCTTCTTTCGTCATATCTGGAAATCAACGGATCCTGATAGCCTACCTTGTTCTTGGTCATTGACAAACGATAATTGGTTGTTGTTCATCGCTGTCTTTCCTCTGCTCTCGCTGTCTGCTGTCGTTACCGGTTGCTTTTCTACATTTTCATTGAGGACACTTCTGGACCCGGATGGCAGAGTTGCAGGATCCGCGTATTCATCATCCGCCAGAAAAATCATTCCCTGATTACCTTCTGGGGATGGTGAAAGCATGTCCCGAGTTACTTTTTGGGGGATGGCGAAAGCATTTCCCCAGTAACTCTTTGGAGGTGATGAAGGTAGCTGCTGAGTTATTTTGTTTGGTGACCTCTATATTTTTGATGGCATGCTATTCCGAATGAGTCGGCCATCCTAGTGTGACCAACACATGCCCATACTTTTGGCCGAGGAAGAAGATACGACGAGATTAGTGGAACAAGAACAAAGGGGAGGGATGGAGGGCAAAGAAATCACAGTGAAGAAGACGAAGGCGTCTCGGTTGGGCGGAATAGAAAAAAGAAATATTTGGAAAGATGGGGGAACTCGACGTTATCAGCGAGACCACTCTCATCCCCCCCCCCCCCAAAGTGACGTTGCGCCAGCTTTTTCTTCCCTCCATCCACCACTCATGGATCGAATCCTTCACAGTCTTGGGGAAAAGAAGGAAAGGAACAGAGAGCGAGAGAAATGGGACACCAAATTCCCCAAGGATATTAGTCAACCCCGATAAATTTCACGATACGTCAGGCCTGCCGTGGTAATTTAAAAGCAATTGGACCAGTTCATCCGACGATAAAGTTGCTGCGGCAAAAAAAGGAAGGAAGGAAGGACGAAAAGAACGAAGAAAAAAACGTCCACGTCGCTTCGCCCACCCTTCTGCAAGACTTCCAAAACTTTTTCCTTCTTCGTCTCCCCTGTTCGGGGGATCGTTGCCTCAAAGATGTGACACCCTTTTGCGTATGTCGTCAACCCCTCCGGCTCCCCACCCGGCCACGCTAATGGACCGTCAATGACGACACGTCGTTCACACTTTTCGTCGCGTTTCTTCGCTCACTCGAGGAAACATTCGGGAGCCGCAAAGAATTTGGAATAAATAAAAATTTCACGGTTCCATCTTTTGGCTGGATCCGAGGAAAAATTTAATATGCTTTTTTTCCGGTTATTAAATTTGACGATACCGTTTCGAATGTTGTTGATTCTATTTCAGGCCAATACTGAGGTAGGTGGTCGCTTGGACTGCGTCGATATCAGTACTAGAAATAGTCAAGTGACAAATGTGGCCGTCAATCGAATGGACCTTCAAAACCCAAAAGGGAATACGAGAAAACAAGAAGAATTAAGGGGTCATCTCACTTTAGATGCTAAAAAAGGCTATTGTCATGCATTTTTTGATAGGTTTATATTATAGATATTGATACAAAAGTCGTTACACTTAATAAATACACCTTCCAAATACATTTAAAACTTTTTTTTATGTATTTATGTAATCCAAACAAACTTTAAACGCATTTTTCTCGAAACGACGTTTTTCGACGGCTTGTTGATAAAATCTTCTAAACTACTGAACCGGTCCTTATTAAATACCAATCACATATTCTTTATAATAATAGCTATAGCGCATGGCAAGGGTTTTTGTTCAATTTTGATATTTACTATTTTTTCCATAAACGGTGAAAAAACACCCTTTTTGTTGTTGTTTTTTTCCAAAAATGTCCGCCATTTTGTTATCTTTGCATACATAAAAAATCGTATGATATGCACTATAGGCATTAACATGCTGAATCTAAAACCGTTAATTTTTTTGTTTCTGATGCAACATCGCTCAGATTTCATCAACAGCGCAGACCTACAATTTTTTAGGACATTTTTTTAACTACCATTTTCGACAAGGGTAGGCCACTCTAGAGGCCGAAAAAATAGGCTTTTTGGGGATTATTTGTTCAGAAAAACTACAATATAAATCATACATATGTTGTATAAATCATGTTGTATAAATCATGTTTATCATACATATCAGTGACTGTATACAATAATTTTTTTGAAGCGATACATTTCAAAATGGCGGCTGTGCAGCGTTTATCTCAAAACTGCATTTTTTAAGTCGGCCGCAAACATAATTCAGACAATTTTCAACCGATTCACTTGAAATGTCGAATATATCTTGAAAAATACATTGTCTATGGAAGTACGTAGGATTTTTTTTTATATGGCATCGATAATTTGTTATTAACAATTATCGGACCAAATTTTTCACTTTCCCAAAATTTGTCGAAAAAATCGGCAGATAATTGTTAAAGCGTTATATATACGCAGTTGCAAGGTCAAAAAAGTCGTTTTTTCAGGATTTTTTTCTGTAAAAGGATTTTATTTGGGCAAAACGAAAAGTATTAGGCAGCGTAGTGGCATCTTTCAGCTTTAGATTGGCATTTTTATTTTCAAAAATATTCATTAACATAGCTCCTGTAGGAAGTCTCCTGAAGGTCCTCGAAAAAAAAGTGTCCGGCGGTGAGCAAAGTATCTCCGGTTTGGATTATCTAAAATGAAAAAACCAAAAAGATTTTTTTAGGGCATAGATGAATCCAGGTACTGATCGAAGGAATTGTCGAAATTTTAATTTGTGACAAAATGGTGGTTGTGGAAAGAAACAATTTCGGTTTTCGACCAAACTTTTTCGTTAAATCGTTGAAAAAAAAATAGTAATAATTATCGGAAAGATTGTGTTTAAATTGCAGACTGATCGGTTGAGCCTTTTGTTTTTTGAGAAATCGGAGACGTGCTCCGAGCGTTCTTACGAATATGTGTCTACTTCCGAGAATATTCGCTGGATCGATTTGAAATTTTCAGGGAATATACTCACATATTTGTACATTCCGAGAATGCAATACAAAAAAATAGATTTTTTGCAGTTTCTAACTGAAATTTGACATTTTTAACTGAAGTTCGAAATTTCTAACTGAAATTTCTCACTTTGAAATTTTTAACTCGTTAATAACAAATCAATCATGCAATATATACAAAAAATCCTACGTACTTCCGCAAACAATGTATTTTTCAAGATATATTCAACATTTCAAGTGAATCGGTTGAAAATTTTCGGAGTTATGTTTCCGGCCAATTTAAAAAATTCAGTTTTGAGATAAACGCTGCACAGCCGCGATTTTGAAATTAATTTCTTTAAAAAATTTTTTGAATACAGTTACTGATATGTATGATAAACACTCTTTTTTTGTAATCTCGATTTATATTGTATTTTTACTGAAAAAAAATCCCAAAAAGCCTATTTTATCGGCCTCTAGATTGGCCTAAGACCTTAAATAAATAGATAACATTTTTAATGTATTTCGAAAGTGTATTTATGAAGTGTAATAATCTTTATATCAATATCTATAATATAAACCGATCAAAAAAATCCATGAAAATAGCCTTTTTTAGCGTCTAAAGTGAGAAGACCCCTTAATGAATTCCGAAAAAAAAAATACGTTTCGCGAGATTGGGGGCTTTTCCTCCCAGTGTGAAAAGAAAAAAATCCGCTGCAATTCGCAATTATAATTAAATCGAATGGAGCTGACATTTTCCTTCGAAATAGAATTCACTCATCGTATCTGATATGAAATTGGTGTCTTATTCGAACGATACGCCTCGTCGTCTCCATCGATCTCGCTGTAATTAGCCCCCAGATGGAAGCGAACAATTTTTGTCACGTACCAGTAGTTCGTTCCCGAGGAGGACTTTTTTCGGACATCTCTCTTTCTCCCTCCCTCCTCTCTCTCTCTCTCTCTCTCTCTCTCTCTCTCTCTCTCTCTCTCTCTCTCTCTCTCTCTCTCTCTCTCTGGTAGATTCTCATTCGCCGTGATCGGCATTCACCTCTCTTCTCTTGTTACCGTTATCGAATCTGCAATTAAAAAACTTTCCACCAACTAATTTCACTTTAAACGCATACCAGGACCTTTTTTCCATTCTTACCGGCAAACAATTCTTCTATCGATCAGGATACTTCGTGTATATGTCTGAGAGAGAGCGAGAGAGAGAGAGAGAGAGAGAGAGAGAGAGAGAGAGAGAGAGAGAGAGAGAGAGAGCAGGAAGCACTTCTTCCTTCTTGGCGAACTTTTCTTGCGACTCGTGGATTTTATCGATTTTCAACCACCACCTCTTTCCCCGGGAGTAGGTGGTGGTAGTGGGCAAGCCCCCCCCCCCATGCCCGCACTCCCTCGGGGGTTAAAAAGTGTCCGTTATACCGCGTGTACGCGGGCTGGCGAACACTGATTCACCATCAATCAAGCTAACATTGAATTTTTCACTCCGCATATAACGTGTACCTTTGAACTTTTCTGCTTTCAGGTAAGGCCGAGAACTTCCGCTACCTCCCGATTGGTGTGCGGCTTTCACCTCTTTTACTCTCCTTCCCAGATTCGTAAGTCGAACGTCAATTTTTTTTTAAACATTCATTCACCGATCGTTGTCTTGTCGCTAATTGACAATTTCCATCGAACTCGAAAAAAAATCAATAATAATTTAAAAAAAAACGATAATATGAAAATAGGGAAAAAAATAATGATGAAACGTGTCCCAGGCAGTGATGATTATTACGCGGTGCCTACAATTGACGAAGGAAATTTTACAGCATATTGTGATGCAAAGCCATGAACTCATTTAGTATCGTGAATGTACAAAAGATTTTGATCTCAATATGTCGTTTACAAATGTATCATACGTTTAGAGCACGTCGAACTCATATCGCTGTGCTCAATTATCCGCAATGAAGGCCTTATATACGCGATTTCGCCGATTTTCGAAGATAATTTTCTAGACGCGGTTGAAAAAAATTACGCATATATTGACATTTTTTTACAGATCATTTATGAACATGGTTAAGTATATGTAAAAAAATCAGAAATATTAACAAATAGCGGAGATGTACCATAATAAAGCAATGTATTTTTTTTTGCGCGCGCGTTGATGGTCAATGTTCTCGGCATAGATGTGCGTGTCTGAAAAAATGCACATATTTATAATTGCATAATGAACGTATCTTCAGTGTGGACCAACAATATTAATTTTGAAAAAATATAATAAAAATTTGAAACTTATAATGTTTTGACTCAATTTTCTGTCGATATTTTTTTTTGTGCCATTGAAATTTTTGTTTCTATGCCTTACACCATAGCTGATGATACTAAGAATATGTAGGAAAAATTTCAAAGCGATCTGAACCTTCGTTCAAGAGTTAGAACTTTCACAAGGTTCAAAAAAGTGAATCGTGGAAAAACGGCTTTGAAGTTGGCGGTCGGGTGCGCCGCGTGGTATCTATTATAAATGCAATCTTACCATATTTTTGGAGTTTTTGGAATTTTTCAATTCTGTAAAGCTTAAAATATTCCTAACCGTTTAAACTAATGGAATTAAAAATTTAAAAAAATGAAATATGTTGACATTTTGCGCGTATGCAAGGCCTTAATAATCGTAAGTTCTACGTCATATTAAAGTCAAGTGTAGACATTTTGCCATACTTTCATTATGGTAGCATTAATGGTTCTCATGAATTGTACTTAAAGTGAACGTAATGTCGTTTACGCAGATGAAGACTTTTAATGAGCTCATTCTGTATCATGAATTTGAAATACCTCGTGACTTAAATTTGTCGTTTCAACATGCATCATCCGTTGACGACAAGATAAACTCATAAGACGGCAAATTTGAATTTTGCAATGAATATTTGCAGATTGACGTCTTATGGAATTTATCCAATGACTTTTGTTGGTGAATTCAGTGGGTTAGTACTGGTAGTAGACATGCCATGCGAGCAATATGACAGCGATATGCGTGTTTCTCAGTGATACTTCCTATGACGGTGACATGCATGTTTCTAAGTGATACATTCGATAAGCGCAATATGACGGCGATATGTATATTTGTCAGTGATACATCCCACGAGCGCAATATGACGGCGATATGCGTGTTTCTCAGTGATACATTCTATGACGGTGATATTCATGTTCTCAGTGATACATTCGATGGGCGCAATATGACGGCGATATGCATATCTGTCAGTGATACATCTCATGAGCGCAATATGACGGCGACATGCGTGTTTTTCAGTGATACATCCTATAACGGTGATACACGTGTTTCTCAGTGATACGTTCGATGAACGCAACATGACGGCGATATGTATATTTGTCAGTGATACATTCCACGAGGGCAGAATGACGGCGATATGCATGTTTCTCAGTGATACATTCCATGACGGTGATAGGCATGTTCTCAGTGATACATCTCATGAGCACAATATGACGGCGATATGCGTATTTTTCAGTGATACATCTTATAACGGTGATATACATGTTTCTCAGAGATACGTTCGATGAACGCAACATGACGGCGATACGTATATTTGTCAGTGATACATGCCACGGGGGCAGAATGACGGCGATATGCATGTTTCTCAGTGATACATTCCATGATGGTGATATGCATGTTCTCAGTGTTACATTCGATGAGCGCGATATGACGGCGATATGCATATCTCTTAGTAATACATCTCATGAGCGCAATATGACGGCGATATGCATATTGATCAAAATAAAAAATGACAAAAATAGGCAAAGAAACAAAGAAAGTTTACACAAGTGTTAGAATGGCTAAGTAGGTAGCGTGCTCAGCTCCAGAATGAGAAGACGTAGGTTGAAATCCTGAGGGTGGGTAAAAACTTTAACGAGGCAGGATACGTTTTAATCCAATCATCATATATGCAGGAACATAAATCAAGCATATGGAAACAAAAAAATTCTACCAGATTTTTTTTATTCAACATTTTTGGTTTGTTTTTAAATTTTTCACGCCGTCACACCCATATGAGCCCTATGTGCACTCAATTATTGTTGGATATTCGTGAGCCGATTTTGCTAGTGCTAAAGAATTCACTGCATGCATACTCGGGTGAGAACAACTTTGCTTCATTTGGATTTGTTATTGTGAACCATCATGCAAATATTGGTTGAAGAGAAGCACTCATAAGGGAGACATAGCTGTGTGATTTTCTATGCCTCATAGAAGATCTACATATGATGCTAATATGAGCTACATGTGTCTTTGTGAGTGGGTAAAAACTTCGCAACGCGGATAATGGCCACAAATGGGGATGCGATGAAATTCTTCGGGAATCTGTACGGATCGGCGAAAATTCCTATCTCGTTTGCAATTAGCAATGTACACGAGGCGTCTAAGAAACATGATTAAGAAGTTCGAGAGAGAGGGAGAGAGAGAGAGAGAGAGAGAGAGAGAGAGAGAGAGAGAGAGAGACCGTAACACTCTCTGTACAAGTGAAGGGAAGAAAAGCCCTGCGGTTAGTTTCGTTCCGTTTCCACCCCCTACCCTCCCGCCCCTCGTTGCCCCGTTACCCCTTATCAAATGATGCGATAAAGAGATCGTGATCAGCTATAAATCACTCGTTCGTTAGCGATAAGAGCCTCCACGTCATAATGCTCTCTTCTCATTCTCCATCCCCCTTTCTCTCCCTATATTCCTTACCCTTGACCGCCCTTTCGCGAGCGCTTTATCGAGCATCTCTCTCGGGCCATCGTGAACTTTGCGGCGCTTTAAATTGAGGAAGCATCGATGAAGAGCACAGATGAGTTCCGCTGGGTTGAATGGACGAAAAGATCGCGAGAGGGTGAGCCAACTTCATATATATGTGCGTGGGTGTTTATAGAAGTACGTGAAGTGAAGAGAAACGAGTAATAAAGGGGTTCGAGCCTCAGGGATGAAAACTCACATTTATGTAGTCAGTCTATGTGTAGCAGCCCCCTCGAGGAGTAATTAAGGACCTCGAGGATAGAGTATTAGCTACGTGTACGTACCTGCTATTATTAAAGAGCACGAGCCTTGATAAATGTTCGCATGTACCCCACTATATATTCCACACTTGTTCGTTCTCTCTCTCTCTCTCTCTCTCTCTGTTTCTCTCTCTTTCTTTCCATGTAACTCTTATTATTTTCTTTCGCAATCTACAGAATATTTTAGCAGCTCGTTCTTAATTACGTGCACTACTTTATTAAATAATAATAATAATGATAATAATATTAGATCGAGTCTAACTCACTGAGGTGGGTGAATGTTTCCCCATGCAAACCGAGAAAGCGCGTTACCTGCCGCAGTAAAATTGAATGATAATAATAATCATAATAATAAACAATAATGGATCGAGTCTAACGTACTGTGGTAGGTGAATGTTTCCCCAGTAGTTCAGTAAGAGAGACGAAAACCCAGCACTTTTGTGGTGGACTCAGATTTTTTTTACTGAAGCTAGCAGGTTACATACTGAAAGTAACTTCAATAAAATGTTGCCCCTCAACTCGCTTCAACCCAAAGAAATAGGGGTTGAAAACTTTAAAATCGCCGTATCTCGATAATTTATAGACCAGTCAAAAAATGTTTCAAACAAAAGTTGTTTGGAATAACACAACACACATAAAGTTATTTGACGTTCAATCCCCTATTTTTGAAAACAGCGGCACAAAAACGATTCGAAAATTCGAGATTGATGCGTGTACGTCCTTGTCGGGCTCAGTGGTGCTCTAGTTTCAAAGATAGGGGATCGGACTTCGGATAACTTTATGCGTATTTTATTGTTCCAAACAACTTTTGTTTAAAGCGTTTTTTATCAGGCTATTAATTATCTAGATACGGTAATTTTTTAGTTTTCAACCCCAATTTCCTAGGGTTGGGGCGAGTTGAGGGGAAACATTTAATTGGGGCTATTTTCAGTATGCAACTATCTAGATTCAGTCAAAAATTCTAATTCTACGCTTAAAAGGTTGGGTTTTCGTCTTTTTTACTGGACTAAATGCAAACTGAGACAGTGTGTTACCTAGAAAAATAAAATTAGAGAACAATAATAATAGATCGAGCCTAACCTACTGAAGTAGGTGATTGTTTCCTGATGCACACTGAAAAAGTGTTGCACGCAACAATAAAATTGGATGATAATAATAATAATGATAATAAATACGATAATATATCGAGCCTATCGTCACCATCATGCATATCGTAGTTTACAACTCCGAAACAATTATCAAATCAAATTCGCGGTGCTCATGGTACACAATGCAAACTGAAAAAATATGTTACCTGCAGCGATGAAATTGCATGATAATGCTAATAATAATGGTAATAATAAACAATAATAGATCGAGCCTAACCTACTGTGGTAGGCAAATATGTCCCAATGTAAACTGAGACGGTGTGTTACCCGGAGAAATAAAATTAGACGATAATGATGACAATAATAATAATAATAAACAATAATAGATCGAGCCTCATCTACTGTGGTAGGTGAATGTTTTCCAATGCAAATTGAGACAGTGTATTATCCAGAGGAATAAAATTGGATGACAATAACAATAATAATAGATCGAGCCCGATCCTCCGGGGTAGGTGAATGTTTCCGAATGCAAACTGAGACAGTGTGTTATCCGCAGGAATCAAATTGGATCAAAATAATAATAAATTATAATTTTTGGGGATTTTTACATTGTCTATGGAGGTACGTAGGATTTTTTTTTATTGCATGGTTCATTTGTTATTAACAATTATCTGATGCAAATTTTTAGAAAGTGAAATATTTGCGTAAAAAATCGTCAGATAATTGTTAATAACAAATTAACTATGCAATATAAAAAAAATCCTACGTACTTCCGTAGACAATGTATTTTTCAAGATATATTCAACATTTCAAGTGAATCGGTTGAAAATTGTCTGAGTTATGTTTCCGGCTAACTTAAAAATGCAGTTTTGAGATAAATGCTGCACAGCCGGCATTTTTTAATTAATTGCTTCAAAAAAATTATTGTATCCAGTCACTGATATGTATGATAAACATCGTTTTTGTGATCTCGATTAATTTTGTAGTTTTTCTGAAAAAAAATCCCCGAAAAGCCTATTTTTTCGGCCTCTAGAGTGGTTTAAGGCCTTAACGTAAGGTGGTAGGCGAATGTTTCCCAATGCAAACTGAGATACTGTGATACCCTGAGCAGTAAAGTTGGATAATAATAATAATAATGACGCATGTTAACAGCCTCGCTGCTCAATGTTTTATCATATCTCGTTGCGTCAGATAATCTATCGTCATCGAGATCTCACCGAAGTGCAAAATTTCTCCTGGCTGCTTTCTTACCGCCGATGTAATATCGGGAACAAGAATAACCGACGGATATCCTCGCTGCTGTAATTTCGTGGTGGAAATTATTGATCTTTAATTCTGGGTTATTTTCGTTTCCTGTTACTTGCGATTCATACTGTTATCCATTTTTGCTGCTATATATATATATTAGCATGGCAAAAATTCGAGCTTTATTTTTTTTCCTTTTTTCTCACCATCCAATTCTCTTCTTTGAAAAAAAAACAACAAATTTTCATTGAAAAATCGATTTTTTTTGTTCAAGTCTCACCCATGAATTTTACGCTTTATAGTTCTTTAATTAACCCCGCGAAAGCTCTAGCCGGCCAATGAGTATTTAGTGGTCGCTCAAGGTTTTCGACATTTATCATTTCCGTCAGAAAATAAATGTCGCATGCACTATAATTCCTTGTAGCATAAAAACAAAACAAACAGCGAAGTGTTACATTTTCTGAATAATTTATTATAATAATTTGCAATAAACGCCAATTAGACGATATGTGTTTTTATGTATTATCATGCATTATTGTATTATGATGTCGCTCGGCACAGAGTACAGCTACGATTGGTCCGCAGTTTGACTAACGAGACCAACTGTGGGACGCATTACGATGCGCGGAAACAGTTGCCATTTCAGTTTTACGAATGAACCGACCGATAATTTTGTTTACGGAAAAGAGCTTTAAAAAATTATTTTATGAGAACAAAGCTTATAAGTATTGGGTTAGAAGTGTGGGGTAAATTTGAAAAATCTGTTTCTAAAGAAAAACGGATTAATTGTTTTGAAAATGTTACAAAGCGTCAAATTTAAGAGTGATAAGAGTAAAAAAAATTACGAAAATAGGATATTTCGAACTCTTAAGGAGTGAGATGTAGTCAGAGGCGTGAAAAAACGAGCATTTTCAATATTTTCTTTAGTAATCAAGTTTGTTTTACAAAAGTGGTTACACAGACTTTCTATGTTATATTTCACCTTGACTTGTACAAATTTTCAAAGAAAAAATATTGATTATTTATAAGAATATCGCCACCTTTGTCGGACGCCCTTCGGCATGTAGTGATTTACTGTGACCATCATAAAATTTTACTGGATCATCTGAAATAAAAAAAAAAAAAAAAAAAATCATTACTTTCATAATAAATCTAATCCTTAATCGGAGCTTTGCTTTTTTAATTAACAAAATGGCGACTTCCAACAGATAACTTTCGATTTTCCGCCAAAAAATCGCTCGTTTATTGTTGAAAAAAAAGAAATTTTGAACAAAAATGAAAATCCTTCGATTAAGGACTAGTTTTTAATGCTATCAATAAGCACACCAAATTTCATTAAAATCCATCGAGTAGTTTTTGAATTATAGTGGTCACCGACTTAAAAAAAATAGTTTCGAGAAAAACGCGTTTAAAGTTTTTCGATGTGGATACGGTATTGTATTTCGCGCCTCTTCCTCGTGATCAATCGGTAGTACCCCTACTCTATACCGATTTTGCCACAAGCTTCAAGGCTATATGATCTGATCTGAAGTATTTGTCGTGTGTGTGCTGTTTATGCGTCCGCTATATTCCGTCATTCCTTTTCTTTGTGCCGACAAGCCACGATCTATCTCACCAATTAAACAAAATAAAAATACGAAAAATGTTTCCGTATGGAAATAAAAATAAAGATTCAGACACAGAAAACAACGAAGAACAATTGGAGAAACGTCTAAAGTGGATAGAACGCCAAGTAGCAAAGAATAAATCAAGAAAGAAACATCGCCGTAGAAGACATGCCTCCCGATTTTCGGACACAAACTCATCGCGTAGTCATAACTACGAACACAAAAATAAGAGGAGACGTCACCACGAAGCCCCTGAAAATAATTCGGAAATTGAAAATTCCAGCCCGGAAAACATTGGGAGAAACACTAAGTAAAATTTTCTCAACCAAATTTTCAAACCAAAAACCAAGGCAAATTTTTAGATCGCGTTGACACCATGACAACGGAACCAAACAAACATCCAGAACTAACCAAGGATTATTCGCTGTAGCGAAGCAGACACTCTGCACAGATTCTTATCTGTCAGAGGAGTTGTAACTCAGGCTCTACTAAAATTAAAAATTAAAATGGAACAATGCCGCTCGTTATGCCTTGCATATCCGAGAAAGCTGTAGCTATGGCAACGATACACCATAATCAAATCTCGTTATTACAAGATTTAAACCATCCAAATATTATACAACAGGTGATGTATCACCCGAAAAATTCATTTGGTTAATACAGGTAACCGTTCGACGTCACAGATCGACGCTCAAACGCTACACGAAGCATGGAATGACAATCCACGAGAAAACAACGATGACATTTCGTACATGATTAATGAAGACGTACATAAGATTCCAGAAGCCGAAGTAACGACAGCTACAGAGGAACTCGATGAATCCGGTGACTTACCGGAAGACGTTCTCAAAGTCATGGGCAAACATATTGCACCAGACAGAGTTTTAGGACTAACAATTCCAAAACCTATTACAGTACGTTGGGAGGAAATCCTTAAACAAGGCTTTCCTTCGGAGGAAAAATCTGAAATCATAAAAAAGTACCCTCCACCGAACAATTGTCTCTTCATTGACCCACCAAAACTGAACCCAGAACTAAAAGCGATAGCAACAGAAGCAGTTTTAAAACGAGACAACCGCATCGTCTCAAAACAAGAAAAAATTGCTGCTTGTCTTTCTGCACAAGGCGAAGCCTTATCAATAGCTATCAAGGAAAGCAACAACGCCGGAAATCTTATAATGATAGAATGCCTGAGTGACACATCGAGACTCCTAGCAGATCTTCAACGCGAAGAAACGGCAGTAAGGAAAAGCTTTGTTCTAGCACCAGTAAAAGTTTCCGTGAAAGACGCGCTACAAACTTCGACAGTCGACGAGTGGTTGTGCGGCAAAGATTTGGAAGATCGACTCAAATCAGCCAAAAACCTGGAACGCTCATTCTCCGAACTGAAAACTACGTCAAAATATCAGATACCAAAAAATTCAAAAAACTTCAAGGCCCCGCCACGCTACCAAGCGCAAAAAATGCAGACGACGACGCCTGGCGGGCAGAAATATTCGTCCCAACTACAGAAGAACCACCCGACTGCGAAACAATACTCAACACAAAAATCACACATGCGTCAATACCAACAGAAACCGTACCAGAACCAGAACAGAAGAGATCACAACTATCAGAATCGACGTCATTGATTCCTGTAGGTAAACTGTCCGGCAGACTCCAATTCTTCCAACAAAATTGGAAAAACATAGCGTCCGATCAAAAAATTCTTTCATGGATCAAAGTTTAGAATACCCTTTGTGGCCACAGTCACTCAAAACAAAGTACCTATCGAAACGAAATGGTCCCCCGCTGAAAAACAACAAATCTCGACACTAATTGATGAATTACTAAAAAAAAGAGCTATATTTCGATGCCACCCGACAAAAAATCAAGTTATCTCGAGAATCTTCTTAAGACCAAAACCCGATGGATCAAACAGATTAATTATAAATTTATAAGAACTCAACTCCTTCATTGAAGCTGAATATTTTAAAATGGAAGACCGAAAAACCGTAATAAGACTTATGAGCCCTGATTGTTTCATGACCACTGTAGACCCCAAAGATGCATACTATCTGATTCCACTCGCAAAATCGAATAGAAAATACATACGGTTTCAGTTCAATCAACAATATTTCAAGTTCACGTGCCTACCATTCGGTCTTAGCATTGCCCCTCTCGTTTTTACAAAAATAATGAAACCTATGGTAGGACAATTAAGAAAAGAAGGATATTTATCAGTCGTATATCTTGATGATTTTCTACTTATCGGAAATTCTTATGAGCAATGTATTTCTAACGTCGAACGGACGTGTGAACTTTGAAGAAAATTAGGATTTATAATCAATAAGAAGAAAAGTCAACCTTTACCAAGCAAAAAATGTAAATACCTCGGATTTCAATTTGACTCTGCACGCTGGATAATTGAACTTACGAATAACAAAAAAGAGGATATTAAGAAAAAAGCTACAGAATTAAGCAATACAAAAACATGTAAAGTTCGAGAATTTGCACAATTCCTCGGAACCTTAATCTCGGCTTGCTTCGCGGTTAACTATGGTTAGGGTTACACCAAGGCCTTCGAACGAAAAAAGTACATGGCTCTCAGAGCTAATGGGGAAAACTATGAAGGAGACATAACTATATCAGAGAATTTATTAGCAGACTTTTCATGGTGGAAATCGAACATCTTATCGGCATATAACCCGATCAGAGATTATAACTTCACATTAGAAATTTTTTCCGATGCGTCATTATCCGGTTGGGGAGTATTCTGCAATGGACAAAGATCTCACGGATATTGGAGTGAAGATGAGCGACGTTCACACATAAATTATCTCGAATTACTAGCATCATTCTTCGGCCTCAAATGTTTTGCAAAAAAACAAACAAATTGTCAAATAATTCTCCGAATCGACAACACTACCGCGATTTCTTACATCAATCGAGAAGGAGGAATTCGATTTCAACATCTCAACAATACATCGAGAGAAATCTGGAAATTGTGCGAGGACAGGAACATTTGGATATTCGCATCATACATTAGCTCAAAAATGAATATCGAAGCAGACAAAGAATCCCGGAGACTACAACCAGAAACCGAATTCGAATTAGCAGACATAGCTTTCGAAAAAATCGTTAACAAATTTGGAGAACCAGACGTAGATCTATTTGCCAGTAGGAAAAATACAAAATGCGAGAGATACATCTCTTGACTACGCGATCCGGGTTCTATAGCGGTCGTTGCTTTTACGGTGTCGTGGAAAACATATTTTTTCTATGCATTTCCCCCTTTCTCGTTAATCTCACGAACACTACAAAAAATAAAACACGAGGGCGCACACGGAATTCTGGTCGTACCAAAATGGCCAGCTCAGCCATGGTACCCTATTTTCCAAGCGATGCTCGTTGAAGAATGCCTCACCTTTGAGCCTAATGTTAACCTTTTAATTGATCACAACAGGCAGCATTATCCAATTTGGCAGAACATTTCCCTGGTAGTCGGAAAGCTATCCGGCAAGCATTCACCTTGAAAAATACACCAGCAACAGAGATTGAAATCATGATCTCGTCACTGAGCAAATCCTCGCTAAAACAATATGATGGAGCACTAAAACGTTGGTGGACACACTGTTCCGAAAATTCAATATCACCGTATAACGGATCGATCTCAGAAATCCTGAAATGCCTCGCAAAAGAATACGAAAACGGAGCTTCTTATGGCACGCTGAACACTCTCAGATCCGCATTTTCCCTAATCATCGAACCAGAAGTTGGCCAAGATCGCCACGTAAAATGGTTTTTAAGGGAGACTTTGTCCTTGGAGTGCCATATTTCAGGTGTTTACATTTTATTTTTTTAAAGGAAACGAGTAAAGCTTTTAGAGTGCGGTTTTTTTCTTGCTTTTATTGCTTGTATTGCTTGCTTTTATTGCTTGCATTGCTTGCTTTTATACAAAATGGCGGCCGTTGCAGCTCCGCGAAAACAGGTCCTCAAATCGCGGGAGGTAAACGGCTGACAGCACTGCCCCCTCTTTGTTGATCTGAAACACAAATTTAAAGCATATTATCAATCTATGACCCTTTGGTCATGGAATGACGGATGGGTTTTTCGTTTAGTACAAATTTCGGAAAATGGCGGCAATTTAAAAAATCTAATTTTCGCGTTTTTTTCGCATAAAAAGATAAATAATAAATGCAAAAATGTATCTATCCAAAAAACGATCCGTCATTCCGTGAAGACATATTTTCTGAGTATGCTCTCCAAATTTCAGGTCGATATGTTAATTACAGCAGTCAGGAGAATGTCAGCCATTTAAAAAAACGTGATTTCGAGAAAAACGCGTTTAAAGTTTTGTCATGTGTTTACACAAATGTGTTTATAATTACCGCTAATCGGTAATGCCTGGTCCATAGAGGCATCCCTCCTCTTCTAGCTGCTCATGTTGAGCCGCTAACATCTCCCGCTAAATTTCAAGGACAAAGTCTCCGTTAAAGCAGTACACAACCTGAGACCAACACGCCCGAAATACGATTCCATTTGTTATAATAAAAATATTGTTATAATAAAATATGTTTCATTGTTGCCGTTAATAGCTATAAACATCTACTAATTGATCACGAGGAAGAGGCGCAAAATACAATTAAATGATTAAACGAACTTACCAAGTGAAGTTCTATCATGATTGTATGTAGCGCCTCTTCCGAAGTGATCAATTCCCACCCAAAAACCGATCTAATGCATGCATAGAAACCCACATAAAATAACGGCAACGCTTTAAAGAAAGACGGAATATAGCGGACGCATAAACAGCACACACACGACAAATACTTCAGATCAGATCATATAGATTTGAAGCTTGTGGCGAAATCGGTATGGAGTAGGGGTACTATCAATTGATCACTTCGGAAGAGGCGCTACATACAATTATGATAGAACTTCACTTGGTAAGTTCGTTTAATCATTTAATTATATGTTCATAAAATGTTCAGCTCGATGGATGAAGCTAAACTTTTTTATGTATTTTGATCCGCTGAATTTGAATATCACAATTTTTTGCAGAAAAGTTGAGCATTCAATTGTTTATAGTCAATTGTTAAAACAATTTCTCAAAAAATCAGTTTTTCCGGATGATTTTTTGTTCAACATTTTGGGCAATTGTAAAACGAAAGTATTCTGTATAAAATCTGGCTAAAGTTCATAGTTTTTGAGTAATACATTTTTTGAACATTTCTGAAAGAGTTTTCCAATTTTACACTTGATTTATGTACAGAAATACTAATTAAAAAATTACTTACATCGAATCATGAATTGAAGGTTCGTACAATAGGACTTCTGCCGATGTGGAAGCTTCCTACTTATCAATTTGTTGTTGTCTTTGAAGCATTCTGCGTTCGTGGGTATTATATCATTTGCGCGTTTGTCAGCCACATCTATACGTTGCGGACCCGACGCCCCTTCACTAATAGTGGGATATCCCGGAAACTATTCATCGGATTGACTTGAAATTTTCAGGGAATATTTTCGAAGCATCATACTTCAAGAAAATGTAAAAAAAACGGTGTTTTGAAAATTCTGACTGCATCTCACCCCTTAAGCGGCCCGTACATATTCATTGGCCGGCTAGAGCTTTCGCGAGGTTAATTCAAAAATTACAAAGCGTAAAATTCATGGATGAGAATTGGACGAAAAAAATAGATTTTTAACGAAAATTTGAATTTTTTGGAGGCTTGAGTGACCTCTAAATATTTGTTGATCGCTCACAGCTTTGGCGACCATTAAAAAAAAAATAAGATGAGAGGCTGGTGAGAAAAAATAGAGCTGAAATTTGTGCCACCCTAATATGTATGGTGAGTCATCACCACCAGTAGGAGGTTTGGAGAGGAAGGTAAGGAAGCGAGGAAGCAGCAGGCTAAGGCTCAAATTATGAACTGAAACTTTTCCTAACTCCCGTGGAAGCCTCTGGAAGCCCACGGAAACCTCACGTTGGAGCTTTTTCCAGTCAGCTGATTACTGGAAGACCGAAAAGCTTCTCCGCCACTTGGAGGACCGACCCTTGAGTACCGATACCCTAGCTGATCCCTTCTTCTCTACCTCTCCCTTCTCTCTCAGTCCTCCTTCTTGCCCTTGCACCTTTTTTCGCTTTTCTTTCACTTTTATTTGGATTGACGATTTTTTATAACTCGCTGTGAACCGCATAATCGCTGATACTCCAAGAGGGACAAAAACAACGTTAAAAATATTATTTTTTTAAGGCAGTCACGCCACAGTCACGTTGAAAAGTATATTCTTCGATCAATCGACGAAAGCATCAAAATATTGCGAAGTATCTTTACAATGTAGGTTGTACATCTCATCAGGATGTAAAAACGCATAAAGTAATAAAGAAAACACCTAATATAATGTTTAGAGTTCCAAAAATAACAACGATCCCTCTGTCACCTCAACCTCACTTTTGTTGCAAACTATCCATTCCGGCTAATAATACGTAGGCACTCTGCGTATACGGATATTCACACACTACTGTTGTCTAGCGAGCGCGGAGATCGTGGCTACGTTGCAAGCTCAGCGAATTTTCGTCGTGATATCTAGTTTAAACGGAAATGCAAAATTTGAGCTGTGGCCGGAATTATGAAACAAGTGGAACATAACGGCAAATTTGCCGAACGAAAAACGATCGCCAAAAATAGAAAAGCGGTCGAAATTATGACCCGTGCAAAAAGAGAAAACGAAAAGTAGAACCATGTAGAGGTTGTGAACAACGGAAATGTGGGACATCGTATGGTGAATCGTTGAATTAAGGCGTTACCCCCACTTGTAGCGCAAAAAAGGCCTTTTTCATGAATTTTTTAAAAGAAAACTACAAAACTTTTTTAATCGATCAATACACCATCTTAAAGAACACATCTTGAAGCACTTTCAGTAATTTTTTTATTGAAAAATATTACATTGTTTAGTGGCAAATGGCCGTCAATGAAATAATGGTTTTATATACACGGTTTGCGGTGAACAACATTGCGGCGAAGTGGATCATCTGAAGAAAAAAAATGCGGATGGATTCAGTCAAATATAAGTATAAACTAGTCTTTAATCGAAGGATTTTAAAAAATATTCTTTTTTCACAAAATGGCGGACGGTCAAAGTTAATGGTTCGATTTTAACGAAAAAAACGGCCGTTTTTTAGCTATAAAACGGCCATTTTTTTCGAAAAAAAAAATCGAACGATTCAAGACTACATTTTTATGTATTAAATAAGCCTGCAAAATGTCAAGAAGATCGGTTCATTAGTGTTCGATTACCCTTGGTCACCGACTTCAGAAAAGCCATTTTGAGAAAAACGCGTTTAAAGTTTCAATTTCCGGTCGTTTACACAACGGATTCTTCTCTTTCAACGCTCATATCTCAGTTAATTTTGTTCGGATCGACTTGAAATTTTCAGGACATATTCTCAGATACGAATACTTCAAAAAAATGCAATAAAAAAAATCGATTTTTTCAAAATCGCAAGTAGGGGTAACCCCTTAATGAATTTCACTTCAATGCATTGATAAAAAAAGTTTTTTGCATTGTTTAAACGATTTTATCATTTTATTCATTTACTAATTTTGAACTAGCATATATATATATATATATATATATATATATATATATATATATATCAGTGTGTTGAACGAACTGGATCGTAAAAATCGAAGATTCCATTAACACCTATTAAGGTAGTTGGCCCAGTGGCCGTCAGGGTCCTAGTGATCGTCATGTTTACGCATTAAATACGTATTTTAAGATAAAAATCAGTCCTTCGTGCAGATCTGTGGTATATTAGTTTTCAGGATGTATTTACTATGTTGTATTACATTTTCACACCCGTAAGTAAATGTATAAAAGAATATTGAAATTAAATATATTCCGCTACGACGTCTAGCTGTCATTTCGGCCGAATCCTTCATTAGGAGATTAACGTGAACCAAGTCACATCTCGGGTGATTTCAGAATGCCTGTGGCCTTGCGTGAAGTAAGTTTTCCTTCACGTGATTAACAAGGATTTTAGTTTTGCGTTCGGCATAAAAAATTATCGTTTTATGATAATTTCAACGAATTTTCATATATGACGATTACCGGTTCAGCAACATAAACACTCTGCCGAATAATCTCTTACGAATCGAATATTAGTTTATAGAAAATCAGAAAAGAAATATTGGGTCCGTAATTAGCATTGTCTGCAGGATCCACGGGCCAGTAATCGTCATACACATATGCGCGATAGTAAAAAGATATACATATAAATAAATGTCGTCGATTACTGGGTCGTGACCATGTCGAGAACTGGGTATGTCTTGAACACAGGTGAACAGCACTCGATCGAAATAATATGAAAAATTATTTTATGAAAAAATAGTTGTTTATAATGAGTACGAATAAATAAAAATTATAATTCTGACGTAGTAGGCAATAATTCGTTTTATTTGCGAAATTAATAAAGTTCCATGGAGGAGAAATTTATGTTTCAAACTCTTTATCAAATGTTTTAATAAAAATCATAAAGTTTGTGACAGAGTGCGTAAAAATATTCTGCCGTTCTATATGCAGAGATAATCGAGTCAACAAAGTCCTACGAACGTTTGTATAATTAGTTAAGGCCTTATATACCTCTGGATGGACGGAAAACAAGGCTTTTTGGGATTAAAAAATACTAATAAAGCAATCAAAAGAGGTTTAGATGGTTGATTTCACATATCTGTAGGTACCTCCAACGAGCGGACTCGTTGGAGTCGCACATGTGCACCCAGAAGAATTTTCGTTTTCCCGTAATCTACATGAGTTTTGCTACCGAAGTACGCACGATTATTATGAAACATTCATTTTTCTACATCTAGCCCGGTTTCTAAGAAAATCGCATTTTCGACTGAAACAACGGCCTTTGTTCGTTTTCAAAAATCGCAATTGTTAAACGATTGTAAATATCGTGTGTACATCGCTATAAAATGTATCTAAGAAGTTATAGTTGAAATTTGAAGTCAAACGGTGAAAAAATGCAGAACATAACAGTCCTCCAGATTTTGAAAACATTTCTTCATGAAAAAACGCGTTTAAAGTTTTAAAAACATTTTTCTACATGTCTTAAAAAAATGTTCACCTTAAGTAACCATTGCATATTATTTTCGACTTGTTTATACATAATTTAAGTCAATCAAAAAAACCATTTTTTTTAAAGGTAGGCCTCAAAGTTGGTTAAACGCATGTGACGATTAGTGGGACTTTCCCATGGCGATTACCAGACCAACTGTCATGGCGGCATGTCGATGACTCGTAAAATAGCATCTTATAACCTTTACGAAATATTTTCTCGCAAACTGTACCAGTCACGAGAATTTCACAACGACCTTTTTCTTCGTAATAAAAAACTGGTTAAGAACGACTTAAAATAACTTTTACCCACTTTCCTAGTTGAGCTATATAAATTTGCAAAGTCAAGCGATCTGCTTAAGGTGACGATTACTGGGCCATTTATCTTATATCCTTTTTTAATTCTACTCTCTTCCAAAACATCACAAATGTCCACTTACCGCTTCTGCGATATTCCCCAGCGCGTCGAAAGGGTTGCTTTCCTGAGAATACACAAGACATAAACATTAAGGGGGTCAGAATGCGTTATTGATGCATTTGCATCTCCATAGAGAATACAGAAGAAAAGAATAACAGGAAAATAAATGTTCCCCGTTATACTTGTTTGATCATCTAATACTTGTGATTAAACACCGAAAAAAATATTTGTTTATTTATCTCGGTTTCATTAAGGCAGAACACCACTGTGACCCCCTGTATTTTTGCCATTTTTCAAGAATTTTTTTTTGGGGGAAAAAAAGAGATATTCGAAATTTTTTTTATTTTGTTCGTTGTTTATTGAAGATACAAAAAAAAAAATTTCAAATTTTTCACGCACCATGGTGACGCTGGGGAAGCTCCCGCGTCAGGTACTGTTGCCTCTGCAGTGGTTCGCGGCACGCAGCAGAACTCTCTTCAAAGTCGATTTGAAAAAAAATACCGAGTGTTTTCGTTAATAATATGATATTTTCAAGAGAAGTACACACGGATTTGAAAAAATATTGATTTTTAAAAAATAGGCACGCTTTTGAACTTAAAGGACGATTTTCGAGCAAAATTTCTCGTCGAAAATAGGCTATAACTTTTTTTATTATTGAGATATCGAAAAAATCCTATGTACTTCTTTAGATAATCTAGTTTTATTGATGCAGTCCAAATTTGAAGTCGATCGGATAAAAATTGCTCGAGTTCTGCTGCGTGCCGCACTCAAAAAAGTGGTTTTGAGAAAAACGCGTTCAAAGTTTTAGGTTTGTTAATTTATGCGATAAATTGGAAAAAAAAATGTTTACCTTTCATCAGCGATGCCGTCACCATATAGCTGGCCTTCAAGAAGCAAATCATTGTCCCTAGCATCTTTTTTCGAACTTGTAGAGGCTCTTCTTGCCTCTTTTGCAGCGTCTGTGAGCGAGCGCTCCGCCAGCTCGATCCGCGCTGCGTCGGTTTCAACGCAAAAATTGAAACAATTTGGGCCGATAGTTGTCCCCAACGTCTCCAAAACTTTCATGAGGCTTCTCAAGCCATCATTGAATAATAATACCGCGATATATCAGCTGCAATATCGACGATTTTTTTGCTCCCGGACTGACACTTGGAGGCTATTGACCAAACTGATTTGTTGTAGCTTTCGTTGTTGTTTTGCGTGAAGCCGCCCAAACAACGCTGCAGCAAATCGTCTCTGCTCAAATTTTCGAAGACTGGCGTAATTGCCTCCAATACTTCCTCAGGAAGAGGCGGCTTATGGCGATATTCAGAAATATTATCGCTTGCGACCGCTCCACTGGAGCGCTGCACCGCTCCACAAAATATTCAGTATCTCCGAAAATAATTATTTTTTCGACTTGGGTCCAACGGCATCTTAATCTTAAATGTATTTCAGATTTTTCTAGATGGTTTTCAAAAAATCGATTTTTTGAAGCCGTCACAGTGGTGTTGTCCCTTAATTATAAAATATCGAAATGGCTACTGGTTATTGTCGTTATTATTTTGTTGTCTTGTTTCTCTTGTACTTTTTTCTATTTCGTTCCACTTTTGCCCTCCCCCCCTGCCCCACATGAATATTGTCGTATTACGTTCCTCACAATCTCGACCGTGTGGGTTTCAGCTCGTCCGTTCCTCCCATGTACGTATTGCAAACTGGCTTAGTATTGGTACTGTACTGGTGCCAGAGCTGCCAATACTGGCAGGCGCCTGGTACTTGGGCGAGGGCCAAACCTTGCCCAAGTCAGAATGAGTATTGAGACAACGTTGGTTTGTTAACACCGGTCCAAGTTATGGCGGCGTGAATCGGCCCGACACTGTTTACGGGTATTGGCTCAGAATAAGTGCCCAGTTTTGGGCCAGATATCATTGCCAGTCTTGAGACAAACCCTAAACCAGTACTTTGCCGGTACATGCCCGTGTATAGACTGGGGACTTGGCTTAGTTTTGGCTCAGTACTGATGCCAGAGCTGCTAATACTGGCAGGCTACCAAGGGCCAAGCCTTGCCCAAGACGGAATCAGTATTGAGACAACTTTGGTTTGTTAACACCGGTCCAAGTTATGGCGGCGTGAATCGGCCCGACACTGTTTACGGATATTGGCCCAGAATAAGTGCCCAGTTTTGGGCCAGATATTGTAGCCAGTCTTGAGACAAACCGTAAGTCAGTACTTTGCCAGTACATGCCCATGTATAGACTGGAAACTTGGCTCAGTACTGATGCCAGTACTGGCTGGATACTGAATGCCAATATTGGGTCAGATCGTGTAAACAATACTGGCCCAATTCCGAAATGATAACACCGGTCCTACGCTTGGCAAGCGTTGGCACAGTATTGGTGACTAGTACCGGCTGCCACTATTGGGCCAGAGTTGCGGCGTGTTCCCGGTCACCGGCATCAGATAAACATCGGCTGGTTGTCGAAAATGTTTCCGCCGCAGTGGTTTTTTTCCCGATCGTATCTAAAAAAATATCTGAAATTAAAATATTTTACTTCATTGCACCCAGTTCTAAAAATTATATTAGAAAAAAATTTGAAAAATATTTACCATTCATTCGTTTCTACGTTATTGTCGCACTGAAGGATTTTTTCGCTATACCCTTCGCGCCTGGTTTCCCCGTGGCCGAGTATTTTTCCTGCACCGCCTTCGACATCAGGCCAGCGATCACATTGCTGATAACACCTTTCCCGTCGGTCGGTGAACCCACCGAGGATCTCATCACCTCCATCTTAAAAGAATTGAAAAATATAGCCACTTCCAGAGTATTAAGTATGAATTAAGATGCTCTTCTGTAATTTTACTTCAGCATACATAATTTCGGTCAACGTAAATAACATTGTATTTACCAAAGCGTTTTCTTTCCCCTTGTCCTCTGAGACTCCCTGATCAAATTGAACAAATTCTTCAAAACAGATTATAGAATAAGTAAAGAAAGTAAAGAAAATGTAAGAGAGAGAGAGAGAGAGAGAAAGATAGCGCAGTCCTACAGCAAGTAATGAACGGAAAAAAAATAAATGAATTCTTTATTATGCCTTAACATGCAGTAGACAAATAATATAAAATAAAATGAAAAAATAAGTATAAAAAAAATTCTTTGTATATCTTACCTGGTTCACCTTATAGAACGTTCGAATTTTTATAGCACACTTAGAGCACTCGAATTCGTTTTAGGATGAGAAAAGTTAATTTAAATAAAAATGAATGGGAATATATAAAAAGCACTTGGGGATTGGAACAAGTTCACACGTAGACGGCACGAGAAAGACTGATGCTCAACGCTGCCAAAGAAATCCTAATTCTTTGTTGACGCTGAGCGTGGATCAGCGTGTGGGTATATAGGTGCATATACCCACACAAAGTGTATACTTGCCGCGGAGGGACAGCATGCGGGAAGAAAACAATCTTCAACCGTGTGCGTCCGACGTAGCGAATGACCACTGACACACACGCATTGCGTCGAGGCATAACAATGTCTGCCTCGACGCAAGAAGGCGTGAGAGCCCGTCGCGGCGTACGTTCAGAACGAACACGCGAAATAGTGAAATAAAATGACATCGTCTACTTAGCCAATTTATGGATATCCGTAAGGATACGGAAGAGTCCAGGGGAGTCTGTAATGGTTCGGGATTCTCTCCAAATTTTATAGCAACTTTACTTTTACAATACTTTGTGTAAAAAAAATCACCACAGTATCTTGATATACGCAAAAATTAGAGTGGTTTGACATATTTCGAAAGTGTCCAAAATTCATAAAATTTAGACCATTCGACCGATCATTCCTAAATTCAATACCAGCCGTCCTTTCATGATACTCTATTTGCTAAAGAAAATTCTTTTACAATTCTTTAAAAAAAATCTTTTGAAAAATTCTTTCTTTTAAAGATTCTTTTAAAAAAATTCTTTTACAAAATTCTGAATTTTTTTTGCAAATTAACGTGGTCACAGACATTTTTTTAAATTAAAAAATGCCGTTAAATTTGTAATTTTTTAGTTCTCTCGACAAAAATTGCAGGGAATGAAGAGATTGTATAGATTAACATCTGAGCGAAACAGGAGCCCTTCAACCCAAACCGTTCTCGAGTTACAGACGTTTTAATTTTACAGCGCCAGGACGTACACGCGTGCGCATACGCACACACACGCACATGCATGCAGACATTGTTTCTGAATATGATTTTTCGAGGTTTTGGGACATTTTGAAGACGTTGACATTGAAAACTGAAAAAAAAATGTTTTCATCGTCACAAAGTTTCTCTATGAGGAAGCAAAACTTACATTTTTCATTCAATCCATATTTTTTGGACTGGCACCGTACTGATAAAATTGTCTGCCAATACCGAGGCAGTACTAAGCCGAAGACTCGTTAACCAAGACTGGAATGGTACTGTTGCCAATGCCGGGGGACTACTTCCAGCCGAGACTCAACCAACCTTGCTTACTAAGACTGGCACTGTACTAATAAAATTGTTTATCAATACTGGGACAGTACTTAACCCAAGACTCGGTGACCAACACTGGCATGGTACTGTTGCCAATGCTGGGGCAGTACTTCCAGCCGAGACTGAACCAACCTTGGTTACTAAGACTGGCACTGAACTAATAAAATTGTTTACCAATACCAGGGCGGTACTTAACCCAAGACTCGGTGACCAAGGCTGGCATGGTACTGTTGCCAATGCTGGGACAGCGCTTCCAGCCAAGACTGAACCAACCTTGGTTACTAAGACTGGCGCTGAACTAATAAAATTGTTTATCAATACCGGGGCGGTACTTAACCCAAGACTCGGTGACCAAGGCTGGCATGGTACTATTGCCAATGCTGCGGCAGCACTTCCAGCCGAGACTGAACCAACCTTGGTTTCTAAGACTGGCACTGAACTAATAAAATTGTTTACCAATACCGGGGCGGTACTTAACCCAAGACTCGGTGACCAAGGCTGGTATGGTACCAGCCAATGCTGGGGCAGCACTTCCAGCCGAGACCCAACTAACCTTGGCTACCGAGACTGACACTGTACTAATAAAATTATTTATCAATGCTAGGACAGTACTTAACACAAGAATCGGTAATCGAGACCGGCACGGTACTGATACTTTCAGTTGCCAGTGCTAGGGCAGTACATCCAACCAGCTTTGGTTACCAGGACTGGCACCGCACTGATGACATTGTTTACCAATACTGGGACAGTACTTCATCCAAGACTGGGTAGCTAAGACGGGCACGGCACTGATACGTTCAGTTGCCAGTGCTGGCGTAGTACTTCCAGCCGAGACTGAACCATACTTGGTAACCAAGACTGGCACCGTACTGATAAAATATTTTACCATTACTGAGCCAGTACTTCACCCAAGACTCAGTAACCCAGACTGGGACGGTACTGATATGTTCGGTTTCCAATACTGGGGCAGTACCGCCAACTGAGAGTCGGTCGCCAGGACTTGCACAACTCTGGGCCGTATTGGCAACTCTGGCGGAATACCGACATTCGCACATGGGCTCTTGGCTGAAGGCGTTGCCTGAACGTGAAAGAGAAAAATGGTCGATGGTGAACAATATTTTGGGCATTTTCGCGCGTGAGAACGCGTGTAGGAGAGAGAAAAGGTGAAATAGGGGAAACAAAAAACTTACCTGTACGAGGACGCAGCGGATGAGCCCGATCATTTTCATTTTCGCATTATTTTTTATTTTTTAACCAATTCAGACATTTGCTCATTATTTTTCAATAAAAATAAAATATTAATGTTTTAACGAATAATGTACTTGAAAATAAATTTCGGATATGGTGAAAAAAAAAAATATAATATTTACTCAATTGAAATTTTATCTGAATAAAACGAGTGAAATTCAATTTTTCTTGCCTACTTGAAACAACAAAATTCATGTTATTTATTGAAACACTTTTTTTGTTCGTTGCAGAAAATGCATTCAAAATTATATAATTTGTTCGCAATAATTTTTTCGATAGTTTCAATAATATAATGTTCTCGGCTAACACGATATATCTTTGGAATGAAGAAAAACTTTCAATTAAATCATGTCATTAACCCTTAGTAGACACACTTAGCTAGAGTCACGTTATAGTCATACTGGGTCCGTGGGACCCAGGTGTTTTGAAATTGTTATAAATAATGAAATAATGCATTGAGCTATATGAAAAAAATAGTGAGGTATAATTTGAACCTTGTGTAATACAAGGATATTGGTTAGAAATCTAACATTGAATTTTAAATATGCAAAAAAATTATGCAAAAAAATGTGAAAAATGACTTTTTTTAACACAACATGCTGTAACTCTTGTAATTATTGACAAAAAAATGGTTTTGTATTCTGGAAACAAAGTACTTTGAAATAGACATAGCTGTTTCTGTGGACTTTTCAAAAAGTATATTTATTTCATCCAACGCAGGTGTGATTTAGAAGGAAATATGGAAACGCTTACGCATATAAAAAAGTGTATGTTTTATTGGAAAAAAAGTTGTACGGCATCAAAATAATTTGTTTGGGTCCCGTGGACCCAGTGTGACTATTAAGGGTTAAATTCAATAGCGTTTTGTTTGGACAAATAAATCCGATTATTTGCGCCAACAATTTTACAATTGAATCAACGAAATTTCATTCAATTACACCAATGACATTGGATCAATGATTTTTTTTCTCAGTCTACCTATTACTCCGGTAATTGCTAACGAGACGCACTAGCCGTTACCCCCAATCATCGATAATTAGCATCGCCGCTACGCGTTAGCCCAGCTATTCATTATAAAGCGCATTCGCATTAAACACTGACGTGATAACGGCTAATTAATCGCATTTCCATTACCCATTTTTGCACTTATTAATAATCATTCGCGTTTCCATAAATCCATTACCGCGGAAACAAATGATTATTCACGTTTGCGGAACTCGTCGTTGATGCGGCAATAAATAATAATCGGCCTCGTTTTGTCTGCCGATTAGCGCGCTGATGGCCGATTAATCAGATTTTCATTACCATTCATTCGACGCGGATAATAGCCAACTATTTGCATTTCCGCAACCCATTAACGCGGTTATAAACAGAAGTTCGCCATTCAACTGTACAATTACTGTGGTACCGACTGACGAATCCCCATGTAGGTTTCGCCAATCGAACCGTAACGGCCAATACTTGGACCAATGTTGGCGGGACGATGATCGATTAACTAATTGTACGCCAATGCTCAGCTGAGTATTGACTAGCCAACATTGGTTTGCTGATACGAGGCCAATGTTCGGCCAAATATAGACTCGCTAATCATTGGCTTGTCGATACGAGGCCGATGTTTGGCGAAGTATAGACTCGCCAATCAATGGTTTGCCGATACGCGGCCAATGTTCGGCCAAACGTAGACTCGCTAATCATTGGCTTGTCGATACAAGGCCGATGTTTGGCGAAGTATAGACTGGCTAATCATTGGTTTGCCAATACGAGGCCAATGTTCGGCCAAGTGTAGACTTGTTCATTATTGGTTTATCGATATGAGGCCGATGTTTGGCGAAGAGTAGACTCGCCAATCATTGGTTTGCCGATACGAGGACAATGTTCGGCCAAATATAGGCTCTCTAATCATTGGCTTATCGATACGAGGTCGACGTTTGGCGAAGTATAGACTCGCCAATCATGTTTTTGCCGATACGAGGCCAATGTTCGGCCGAGTAACGCATGATCGAAACGTAATTCGTATATTGACGATTCATTGTTTCGCGTTGAAGTCATTGAGAGATGAGATAAATACTTTTTACGAGTCCATTGGACATTATTCTTAACAAATATACTACCAAATGAATGCACTCATTGTTGGCCGATTCTCGAACGAGCTCATACGCGATATTCTACCGATTTTTATGAACCATCCTACACTGACAGAAAAATTCTATTACTATTAACTAACCGCGTCTATTTATTTATTTTTTATTTGAATTAACTAGATTTTTCGTGAAATCAAATTTTTCCTATGTCATTCCATTATTGGAATTATTTATTTTAAATATATTTATTTATTCAAATTAAACTTGAACTAACGAACTAATAGTCTGCCTTTATTGCGACACACATATTAACGGGTTGTAGGGGTAGAGACGGTGGAGAGAGAGGA
The DNA here is from genome assembly GCA_964007375.1 of Ophion obscuratus. Taxonomy (NCBI): domain Eukaryota; kingdom Metazoa; phylum Arthropoda; class Insecta; order Hymenoptera; family Ichneumonidae; genus Ophion; species Ophion obscuratus. Next base: position 19,348,059 of record OZ023324.1, read on the forward strand.
ATTATATATATAGGTTAGGTTTGAAAATTCTATAACATGTCATTCGATAACACTCTCTAATTATCACAATGATATTAACTAATTGATATAGTTTATGTGATACAAATAATGATGAGAATCCATTTGGTATTTTATGCCATATCTGCGATTCAAATGTTACAAGCACTCGGTAGCATAGGGGCAGCGTGTTTGGCTATGAGTAGGGAAGTTCAAGGTTCGAGCCCCATATAAGTGAAATATTTTCTTCGAACTAATTATTTCGAAAGACCAGGTAATGACGAATTATAATACAAAAATAATTAATTTTTTTTTTTGGTAGTGCAGGACCAATTTTGGTGATCTATATTGGGTCACAATTATCCGCCAAGACTCGGTCGATGATCGGGCCAAGCTCGAGTGCCAATGATGGCAATATTGAAGGGGCTTATTGTTGGCCGATTCTCGAATGAACTCCTACGCGATGCTCGGCCGATTCTCATAAGCCATTTTAGGGCCAATATTGATTGCGAATATCGGGCCGCTGTTATCATCCAAGGCTCGGTCGATGATCGGGCCAAGCTCGAGTGCCAATGTTGGCAAGCTTGGCGTCGAGCATCGGCCAATCATTGGCCACTACCGATCACCCTACATGGGATGCTGGTCACCGCAAACCGTGTATATAAAAACATTATTTCATTGACGGCCATTTGCCACTAAACAATGTAATATTTTTCAATAAAAAAATTACTGAAAGTTCTTCAAGATGTGTTCTTTAAGATGGTATATCGATTGATTAAAAAAGTTTTGTAGTTTTCTTTCAAAAAATTCATGAAAAAGGCCTTTTTGCGCTACAAGTGGGGGTAACGCCTTAACGAACAAAGGGAAACCTCGATATCACTGACGACAGTGAAACGTCGTCTGAACAGTGCTGGCCTCAGAGGCTGTGTCGCCGCGATAAAAACTTTGTTGCGTCCGGCGAACAAAAAAAACGATACGCATGGGCCCTGGAACACAAAAAGTGGACGATCAATCAGTGGAGAAATGTACTCTGGACGGACGAGTCAACATTTTTAATCTTCGGTAGTCGTCGACGCATTTTTGTTCGAAGAAATCCTTCGGAAAAAATGACTCCACAGTGTTTGATACCAACTGTCAAGCATGGCGGTGGCTCCGTTATGGTGTGGGGTTGCTTCTCCGGTCATGGTGTCGGAGACTTTGTGAAAATTGACGGCATCACGAGAAAAGAAGAAAATAAAGGAATTCTCATTAATCATGCGATTCCATCGGGGCTAAGAATGATCGGGCGTGGTTTTACCATGCAACAAGACAATGATCCGAAACACAGTTCCCGTCTCTGTCGAGAATATTTGGAGAACGAGGCAAAGAAAAAAAAATCGTGAATCCGGTGTGGCCACCATGATCACCCGACCTAAACCCCATCGAACTTCTCTGGGAAGAGCTCGATCGAAAGATACGAATGACCGGCCTTACATCGGCGGAAGATCTGTGGCAGAAACTGCAAGCTGCGTGGAGATCCCTCAGCTCAGCTCAGCTGGATTCATTAATCGATCGGATGCCACGAATCGTTGATGCAGTGCTGAAAGCCAGAGGTGGGTTTTTCGACGAAAAGAGCTGTTAGATGAGGTAAGAGGTAAGGGTTGGATGTTTTGTGCGGCTAAAAATTGAGAAAAAAAATTGAATTTTCTTTACTCTATGTTGGAGCAAAAAATATTTTAAAAAATCTGCTCAATTCAATACGATGTAACGCAACTTTTTTTCCTTTTGGCAATTTTCTCTAAACCTCAAAGTTTCTCATTTGAGCAGCATCTTTTCAAAATTGTCTTTTTGAGAAAAAAAATGCGATAACTCGGTGAAAAAAAAATCGTACGAAACTTTTTAAAAAAAGGAAACTATAGCTATTGCTCTATCTTTTAATGTTCTTTGAAGAAAAAAAATGCGAAAAAAATGTCCTGAAGACGTGCAGCTGATTTTAAACAGCCAAAAAAGCCAAAAACGGCCATTTTCAAAATGGCGCCCCAGGTCTCAAAAAAATCGAATTTTTTTTCCAAAACGCAAAGTGAAGCTTCAATTGTCCCTTTTAAAAAGCCGCCTTGGAAATCCGGATATCTTTTTTTTTCACAGAGATCCATACTTTTGGCCGGCAGTGTGTATATATATATATATATATATATATATATATATATATATATATATATATATATATTAGGAGTACAACTTTGCAGTGACCGTTTTTTTCAAAAGTTTAAGGCTTTATTATAAAAAAGTGGCTACATATTTTTTAATCAAAGTACTGCCCGTCGCTAGCTACGACCTCGGCCCATCTTTCAGGTAGCATTCGAATCCCGCGTCGACAAAAGTCTTGGTCCTTGGAGGCAATCCAGGAATCGACCCAATTTTTGACTTCTTCGTAAGTACCGAGGTGCTGGTCAGCCAAATCGTGTGCCATTGACCGGAACAAGTGATAGTCGGAAGGGGCAATGTCTGGAGAGTACGGCGGGTGGGATAAAACCTCCCATTTCAGCGTTTCCAAGTACTTTTTCACGACATTTGCAACATGGGGTCGGGCATTGTCATGCTGCAGTATCACCTTGTCATGTCTTTCGTTGAATTGTGGCCGTTTCTCTTTGAGTGCCTTACTCAAGCGCATCAACTGACGTCGGTAGAGTTCCCCTGTGATGGTTTCGGATGGTTTGAGCAGCTCATAGTTCACAACGCCCAGCTGTTCCCACCAGATACACAGCATCACTTTGGATCCGTGAATATTCGGTTTGGGCGTCGATGAACCACCGCCGATACGTTTTCTCACTAATAGAATCCTCCCCGTAAGCATCTACAAGCAAACGGTGGGCCTCAGCCGCAGATTTCTTGATGTTGAAGAAGTAAATCATAACCTCCCGCAAATGCTGAGAATTCGGCTCGTAGGTTGCCATGTTTGAGTGCCTATAACTTTATAATGCATACACGTATCCGTTAGCTTTTTTAAATTGTTTACATTGGCAGAACCTCTAGTTTAAAATGCCACTTTTTTATTGAGCTAGGGCCACTACTTCGTGGATGGATACACTTGCCATGTCTGTGAAGTTAGCATCTCAAATGTTAGCATCTCACAAATAAACTCCATATAAAGTGGCATCCCATATAGTTCTACAGTTCTTGATAAGTTTTAATAATAGTTCTGTCGATTTTACTAACGGAAACGCACTTTGAAAAAATGAGATGCTAACTTCGCAAAATGAATCATAGCATCTCATCGAATTTCACAAACTTGACCATGGCAGAGTTGAAATTTAAAGAGTTCTACATCCTAACCCTATTCTGTCAATAGTTCTATCGGTTGAATCTAATTCGAATCGTTAACAATGGGTATAACCAGAATATCCGTAGATGAGTGAGATGCTGTAACATTACTGCGAGTTCCAGGTTGTACAAAGACTTTAAACGATAACTAGAGATCCCTCACGCAAGGTCCAACAGAGTTCTGGAATTTAAAACATCCTCAATAATTACAAATCATTGTTAAAAACAAAATATCGATACAGGAGTGAGATGCTGTAGTATAACTGCCAGTTCTGGGTCGTATGGAGTTTTTAAATGAAGCTAGAGCTTCCTCACACAAGATCAGAAAACGTTTGGTCTTTCAAACATTCTCAATAATTATAGATTATTATTATGAACTAAATATCCATACGGGAGTGAGGATATTTGTGAGTGCCACGTTTTATCCAATTCAAATGAACTTTTGCATTTGTGTCCGCCACATTGCATCCGCCATTTTGAATTTCGAAATTTTGAGAGCAAATTCATAATCAGCGACCTCGAAAACCCCCGAGTGCCACGTTTTATCCAATTCAAATGAACTTTTGCATTTGTGTCCGCCATATTGGATCGGCCATTTTGAATTTCGGAATTTTGAGAACAGAATCGTAATCAGGGACCTCAAAAACCTACGAGTACCAATTTTCGTCCAAATCCAACTACTTTTCATTTGGGACACCGAGCGTGAAATTTTTCGTGTCACTCAGGGAGTGAAAAGCGCCATTTTGGGGGTGAAAATGTTGACAACGACGAATTAAAAAAATTGATTGTTCAATCGTCACTATTCTATGCACCCATGGTTGAAAAAAACGGGACTTTTCAACGGCTTCGAGGTGAAAAAAAATTTTGAAAAAAAAGTGTCATCGATTTTTCCTGTTTTTTTTTGTTTAAAAGCCGCCATATTTTTTTTCCTAATGGACAAAACCCGATTTTGAACCCAGATTCTGAAAGAGCACCCCCGAAAATACTAGGGAACGTATCTCTTCATTTTTTATGATTTTTTTTATATAATAAAAATCTGGCTTGAAATTGAAGGAGAAAATCGCGATTCTTGGGCGTTAATGGGTTAATTTAAATCGCTATATCTCTGAAACTAGACGGTCGAAATTCATGATTTTTTTTTAACAACGACATCATATGTTCCTCTGTAGTGAATATTTAAAAAAATAAAAATCTGAAGAAAAGTTTCGACGGTATTGCATGAAATGTAAAATTTTCCACCGTTCCCCATAAGAACTCGCCTAAAACCGTGCAATCTTTGATTGCCAATATCTCGAACACAGAACGGTGAATCCTTTTGAAATTTTGCAGGTAACCACTTAAGGCCTTAGGCCACAGTAACGGGTACAAAATCATATGCGAAGTTAACAATTTTTTTCGCATGAAAAAGTGATTCACTCATAAAATTAATTACACATCTATTTAGTATGAATATCAAGCTGTTAGAAAAAAATATATATATATGAATATTTTCGATGTACAAAATGACCGACTACTAACATTTTCTTTTGTTATCTTTTTTTAGGCGCTCCGCGGCGTGGCATTTAGCATCCACAATTTTTTACCTAGAACAAAAAACAAAATTCTCGTCAAACTACATTAAAATACCCAGAGAAGTACGTACGGAATTTAAAAAAATATTGTGTTATTAAAAAGTTGTAGGTATTTGAACTTAAGAAATGAATTTTCAGTGAAAAATTCAATTCTAACTGCTCATAAACGGCTCATAAAATGAAAAGTTTTCGGTTAATCAGAAATTCCGTACGTACTTCTCTGCGAAATGCAATTTGGAACATAAATTTTAAATTTGAAGTAAATCGCGTGAAAATTGTTGAAGTTATTTGTCACGCCAATTGGAAAAAAGCTGTTTCGAGAAGTTTCGAGTAGTCGGCCATTTTGTAGGTCGAAAAAAAATTCTAACAGCGTGATATCATACTAAATAGATGTGTAATTAATTTTATGAGTGAATCACTTTTTCATACGAAAAAAAATTGTAAAAATTCGCACATGATTTTATACCCGTTACTGTGGCCTAAGGCCTTAATAGTGTCTTGAATGTGTCCTCAAAATACGAAAAAAAAACATCTATAGAAAAACGCCTTGGCGAGACGACCACCTTAAATGGACTTTTCGTTTCACGGTCGCGTAATAAAGCCGAAAAAATGATCGTCGCGTGTCGTGTCGAAAAATCGCTGCAATCACGAAACGAAATAAAAACAAGAAGGAAAAAAAAACAAAAACAAACGAGAGCAAACAAATAAACGGCCAATCCATGAAATTGCTTGTTTTTTTATCAATTTGTTTTTATATTTTTTCCACAAATATGAATAATTATACATCCATTCATAAATATTTATCTTCATTTTGAATGCGTCATTATTATTGAACGTTGCACTGTTATTTCCATGATTTTTTGCCCTTCTACGCTGCCTGCTTTTTTTATCCTGCCCTTACGCGTTCGACTAATCCGAATGGCAAGCGAGCCGCTTCGCACACGCGTATCGACGATTGAAACAACAACGTTATTTCTTTCCCTTCCCGGGCAGGGGCGGAACTGCGGGGGAGGTAGCGACGGGCGTTGGGGGGGGGGGGGGGGGCAGTGGGGTGGTTTGTAATTTGCGTTACTCCATCCCGTATTTATGCGGTTGCCGTCCGGTACACATTTCCCGAGCATTTTCATGCTCCAGATACGCCGAGGTGGCTTGTTGCAGTCTCGTACTGTTTTCATCCCTCCCGGGGACTCGCGGGCGGTGCGCTCGGCTCCGCTCGGGCGACGGGAAAGTGGCAAATAAATAAACAAATGAAAAATTGGGAAAAACCAAAAAAGGGACTTGCAAGCGCGTACATTCGGCAACAAGGTCGGGAGGGGGTGGGGGCGCAGTCGCCATAGAGGAGAACGTAGGCAGTGGGGGTGGGAACGGGGATTCGGGGGGGGGGGGGGGGGCAAGCCTCCGGTAAATGCAACGCACAGCGGTGATTTGCGAGAATTCCAGGCACCAGTGAACAACGCCAACCTACACACACACAAGGGGTGAATTTACGCAATGGAAGGAAGCGCAAAGTGCTCGTGTATATATATATATATATATATATATATATATATATATATATATATATATATATATATATATATATATACACACACACACATATATATATATATATCTATTGGATTTGTCTATTGGATATTTCATTTCAAGCTCAAGTATACCCGGGAATTGATTCGCGGTTGGATCAACTTTTTTAATTTTTATTTTTTAAGGGAGTCATCCTATGTGACAGCTATTTTTTTGTTTTTTTTTATGAACCCTTAAAAAACACCATCTTTGAATTTTTACTACAGATTTATTAACATTTTTACAGTCCCTCAGAATTTGATTAAACAAAAATAACGAGTTGATCTGACTTTACACCGTTCGGAAGACACTCATGTGTGAAAAAAAGTTGGTTGACGGCTCCCACGATTCCGGAGGTTTTGCTCATCTGAAATAAAAAAATTAAACGGCATTTTAACTTGTAGAGCCGAGGCTATCGACGGAACTAGAAAAAAGTAAAATTCATACGTAAACAATTTAAAAAAAACAAAGCATATATTTTCTATTAAAAAAAAATATATATGTAAATTATTTTATTCACGGTTTTAAGCACATAAAAGAGCACCATTTTAAGAATATTAAAAAACAAAATTTCATCCAAAAATTTGGAAAATTCAACAGGTGCGACCTGGTTTCCGGAGACACCTAACAAAAAGTGTCCTCGTGGTGGTCAGGATAACTCATGATTGCTTTATCTGAAATTAAAAAACCAATTTTTTCTGTCGTAGATAAATATAGTTGGTGATTGAACGAAGGATTTAAAAAAAAATTGCAATTTGAATTTTTGGCAGAGTTGTATGCAAAATAGTTCAATTTTTGGTACAACTTACACTGCGTATAGCTTTGTAAAATTAGTGGTGATTGAAAAAAAAATCTTCGTTTAATCACTGGTCAATAATATTTTGAAGGAGTATGCAAAGATTCAATAAGATCGGTGAATTAGTTTTTGAGAAATCGTGTCCACCGACTTAAAAACTCTCTCCTAGACTTTTGCTCCGCTTGACTTTAAACTTTGGAAGAATATTGTAGAAATATTGCGCTATTAGTTAGTAAAATTTTGAAAAATTGGATATTTTTACATTTTCTTTCTCCCGGTCGCCTATATGTTAACTGATTAAATGTTTAATACATTTAATCAGTTCAGTTTCATAAACAGTATTTAATTTGGCACAATAGTAATTAGGGAAATTATTATCATACGTTTATACTCAGTTTCAGGATTTTCATTTAATAAATCTAAGGTTGTTTTACAGTAAATTAAATACAGATATGTTAACGGATTTATGTAAATTAAAGATTACATGTCGAAATTTTGAGCGCCCCAAGCTTTTATTTTCTAGTCGCATATAGGTGACATGGTCAAAAGAAAATTATTGTCTACGTTTTCTACGTAGGTACATTAAATGAAATCCTGTTAAAAAAATGTTTATATATAAATTGTTTTCTACTTGTTAGTCATTTATTGATTTTACTAGAGCTCTGAAGTTTTTGCAGAGATTGATCCTTTCAAACGAACCGGTGTTATTATTAGTTTATTGTCAGGAAAAAATCTTGGAGAAATGTGATAGGTGACAATTATCATAGATGTTGACTGTCCACCTATTGGACCTTACCGTTTAACATATTTTATATATATATATATATATATATATATATATATATATGTGAATATATATATGAATATATATATATATATAAATATATATATATATTTTATTTATTTATATATATATATATTACCTATTGGATAGCTTTAACGATTGTGCGATCCGAGAGCACTTAGAACCAATTCAAATGTTCTCATGCACTTTCCATGTATTGTCACCTCTTAGATGCATGTTTGCAAAATTTCAGAGCTCTAAATAATCGAGAAATGGGTGCAATATCGATTTTCCATTTTGCATCTTACAGAAAGTCAGGTTATTTTTTGTTTACGTTTTTATTTTTTTAAGGGGTTATATACAGTCAGGAGGCCCAAAAAGATCGATTTGTCAAGAATTTTTCTTGCGAACACCTTTAAATATATTAATATCAAAATTTGTACACATATTATGGTAACTTTCAACTGTATTTTAACATGTTTTATTTGTAAAAATAATTATTTTTAAAGCTGCTATAGCTGATCTCCGGGAACACCTCTAAAAAAAGGCGTCTTGCGGGCAGCACGATATCTCAGGTCTGGATCATCTAAAATGAAAAAACCAAAAATATTTCGTTAATATAATGGATTGTCTTGTGATTGATCGAGCGAATAGGCAAAATAATAATTTTTAACAAAATGGTGGCTTCTAAAAAAATATCGATTTTTGACAACAATGTAGGCCTTAAATTGTTTATAAAATGGAAAATATTTATCGGTGAGAAAAAACGTTCGATTAATGACTAAAAAATATACTTGAAAAGATTGTGTCAACATTTGAGAGTAATCGGTTCAGCCGTTTTCGAGAAATCTTGCTCGCCGACTTGAAAAACATAAATTTGAGAAAAACGCGTTTAAAGTTTCAAAAGCCCTTTCGAACGCTCTGACACGTCATTACAAATGTGCGTGTAACTTCGAGAATATTCGCCGGATCGACAAGAAATTTTCTGTGTTTGTACTTAAATATATGTACATTACGAAAAGGAAATAAAGAAAAATCGATTTTTCGAAAATTTTAACTGTATATAACCCCTTAAGTTCAATCATGCGTTCTCACCTCTTAGATGAATGTGCAAAATTTCAGTGGTCCAAGTAGTCCGAAAGTGAATGTCGATTTTCCGTTCTGCATATGACACCAAGTCAAGTTGAATAAAAGCTTGTCAATCATCAAAAATCGAATTTGTGGCACGATTTTAAAAATTGATTTTCAAGTTCCGTAATTTTTTTTCGACTTTTACAGCTTAAAAAACTACGGCAGATAACAGAAACATTCCAGTTCGGGTGAGAACTATAAATGTGCTGACTATATCATAAAAATTTGAGCGGGATTCCTTCAATAGTTTTTCGAAATATCATCATAACAATTTGAAAAATACAGTTTTGAGAAAAACGCGTTCAAAAGTTCAAGTACAGTTTACGCATAGAAAATGTTGACTCACCATTAGTCTGCTATTTCGGGTCCATATAACACGCACACATTTTTGTTTCAATTTGTTCAAAAAAAAAATATTTCCATTTTTTCTACCTGTCGCTTGGGATGACCTTAAAATGATTTTTATTCAATGTGTAAAATGAAATTCTACGCCAAATTGAATGTTTGCATCTTGCGAGTGATTCTTTCCAAAAAAGGGAAGTATGTAAAGTTCGATATTTCCGAAATGTTTTTCATTTTGTCAAAAGCCAAAAATCGATTTTTCCTTCCGACATGTCGTCGTGTCGCCGGTGTCGATAGTTGCAAATTTTTCATTTTGGTGTGCGTGCGTAAATGTAAGAGATATCTAATCCGAGATACAGCATATACATCGGATCTTCGTCGAGCAATTTTCCGTCTTGATCGGTCGCCCTCGTTTTACGCCCTCTTGGCATGCCTCGTTTCATCCCCTAAATTCAATAGACTAGATATATACGTATATCGCATTGGACTTTTGCCTTGAAATTGCTGCAATTCGACATGGTCTGCCTATTCTACTCGAAGTCCAACGTAAGACGCGTGCCTCGTCAGTTGGAGCCAGCACAGGGTCAGGACCAGGGTGGGGGCTTAGGTGGGGGTGGGCTGGGTTCTCCACCCCACCTGAATGGGGGGGGGTGAATCTTCCGGATATTGGAAGCGGATTACGCATTAGTCGTTGCCCGCCTTTCCCCAAAGCATTTCCCCGATCGTATCTCCATGTTGTATCGACGGGGATTTCCGTCCTCGAGGCACAATCGATTCACGTACAATGTCGCCTAGACATTCCGTGGCAACTCCTGTAGTTCAGTAAAAGAGACGAAAACTCAGTACTTTCAGCGTAGAATGAGAATTTTTTTACTGTAGCTAGATGGTTGCATACTTAAAGTAAACCTAATGAAATTTTGTCCCTCAACTCACCCCCAAGAATAGGGGTTGAAAACTTAAAAATCGCCGTATCTCGATAATTAATGGCCCGATCAAAGAATGTTTCAAACAAAAGTTGTTTGGAATAATAAAATACGTATAAAGTTGTCTGATGTCCAATCCTCAATCTTTGAAAATAGCGGCACAAAAACGCCATCGTACACGCATCAACCCCGAATTTTCGAATTGCTTTTGTGCCGCTATTTCCAAAGGTAGGGGGTTAGACGTCAGATAACTTTATACGTATTTTATTATTCCAAACAACTTTTGTTTAAAACATTTTTTTATCTGGCTATTCATCTTCGAGATACAGCTATTTTTAAGTTTTCAACGCCTATTTCTTGGGGTTAGGGCGAGTTGAGGGACAACATTTCATCAAGATTACTTTCAGTATGCAACCAGCTAGCGTCAGTCAAAATTCTAATTCTACGTTAAAAGTGCGGGGTTTTCGTCTCTTTTACTAGACTAATGGTCGCTTAACGTTTATATTTTTTATGCCCCCACTCTCTCTATCACCCTTTTGTTCATTGCATGCGAATTTAAGTTGTCATTTTTTAAAAGAAGACGAACAAGTATACTTACTGGTAAAATGACCGGCTAACGAAAGAGAAATAAAAAGCAACAGAGTACAAGTCAATGATTTTATTTGCAAAACAAAATATAAGTAAAAAAAATTAGGCTGAAGTTTGTATCGTTGCAGTTCAATGAATTGTTTATTTTTATTCAATTGCTAGAATTTATTTTTCTTCTCTTTCCACGTGAAAATCCCTCGATGATTCTTTACGATGCTCCTTTGAAGACCTACAATTGAAATCGGTATAAAAAAATATTGAGCATAATCATGAAAATAAAAAAATTAAAATGTTTAAAAGAATTTCGCTTGCATTCAAGCGATGCATTGTGCGAACAATAAGAAGATTCAGTTTAGGGAAACGTCTGAAAAAACATTTTCCGTTCGAAATGTCTGAAAAAAAGGACGCAGGTTAAAAGGGATGAGAATGAGAAATTGGTTTTGCAAATAGGTAATGTGGGTGTATATATAAAATATACACATATATCTGATCGTATGTAGTTTAGTTTCTTAAGGGAAATGGTCTGGAAACGTTTGGAGAAAATCGAGTTTATCGAGGATCGTGAACTTCGTGACACCGGAACTCACCCTGTGAGACCTCGTCCGCGAAACGGACGTTACAACCCTCTTACATCGATATGTATATACATATTGTGGGTATGTGTATATATATATATATATATATATATATATATATTTATATGGACACGATCAACGGAAGTCGATGCCCCCAATTTTGATTTCCAACGAGCCGCAACGAATTCCTAACTCCTGGAATCACACTCCCCCTTCTCCTCCTCCCGCTCGTCGACCCTGTCCCGTGAGTCTCGTCTCGATCGAGTTATCTCGTTTTCCTCGAACCTCCAACTCCTAGAATTCGCTATCAGGATATCTTGTTTGTCGAGGACGATGGCGTTTTTCCCCTGTTACTCTTCATACCTAGTCGAGTTCCTCCAGAGGGTTGACATGAAGAATGGGAGCTGCAAATTTGCCGGTAAACACACGAATAATTCGTTGACGAGACCAGATTTTTTTTCGCACTTTTAATTTTATGTTTATTTATAAATAAATACGTATATATTTGATATGCTATTTTTATGCTTCTGAAATAATTATATATATATATTTTCCCTCGTTATATATACTACAGGGTGTACTGTTATGAATGGATAATCCTGCAACTGTAGATAGGTCAGATCATGTTCTATTATATGCTAGAATATCAGTTCAGTAAAAGTCCCACTGTTTCGAGATAAAAATCATCTGCTTTTGGTTTTTCGCATGCCATTTCTACAAATCATAACTTTTTTTACCCGATTAAAAAAAAATTATCTTCGTTATTTCTTTATTCAGAAAAGTCTTCTTTTTCACCGTAAATGTTAAGGAAACTTTACGAAAAAAAGATCTTATACAGAATTTTCGTACAAACCAATTCGAACATCTGACTTTGGTAGCCTGCGGTGTGAAAAAATCTACTACGCATATCGTGCCAATTACTTTAAAAAGTTGCTGACAAGGAACATCACTTTGGTGTCCTTCTCCGATTTTGTTGAAACATTTTGATGTGGAAGAGTATCAAAAACTACGAGACACGCACTAGGAGAAACGCACCCTCGAAAATAGGGGTGTTTCTCGTTTTTCGTCGATAACGTTATCGTTATCATCTCCAATGTATAGTACACAAATAAATAAACATTGTTACAATTTGAATTTTTTTTAATATCTCGTACCGTTAAAGTGTCATCGACGAAAAACGAGAAGCATCCCCATCTTTGAGGGGGCGTGTCAACCCTTAAAACCGTTTTTTCGTCGATAAAAAAATACGTGTCTCTTAGTTTTTGATACTCTTCCACATAAAAAAGTTTCAACGAAATCGGAGGAGGACACCAAAGCGATGTTCCTTGTTAGTTATTGTCGATTCACATCATTTGGAGAAATAGCATGCGAAATACCAAAAGCAGATGACGTTTTACAAAAAAAATAACATAAAGCCCAAAATCTAGAAAACCGTCCGATTTTTACTAAACTGATATTACAGGATATGGCAGGACATGATCTGACTTACGATATCGCACGAGTGTATCTCTAGTTGTACGATTTTCCATTTATAACATGACGCCTTGTCAATACTGGTACAAAATGATAGCGATTTCGTTCTCATTCTCATCATACATTTATAACTCAGAGCTATAATCGGCACGAGAAGACCAACATTTTTTTCTATTCATTTTGAAAGAATTTTTTTTCTTCCATCGACTTTACTCGTTTCGATCGGGCTCGTAACTCGGACCACATGAAGAGGAGTATAGCGGTGGAGGTGAAAGAGGTGTGTCGAGGGAAGCAGGCCAGATGGAAACTTGCACCAAGGGTGCAATAAATAATTATCTAGTAGTAGCACGCCACCTATAACGCGATAACGATTATTACTCGAAACACACGCACGCGGACACACACACACACACACATATCATGTGTAGTAATTTATTGCGTCTCAGCATTTGTTCTCTCTCTCTCTCTCTCTCTCTCTCTCTCTCTCTCTCTCTCTGTCTCTACGTGCCTCCATTTTTTATCGTCTCCCAACTTTTCAATGTATCTTTATACAACGAGCACCTTGTTCATCGACAAAATAGAGGAAGAATTTACAACCTAGCGCAAAATGGTTTTCTGCACCCCTTTGCCTCTTGGGCTTCTCACTATCGCTGCCTCTCTCTCTCTCTCTCTCTCTCTCTCTCTCTCTCTCTCTTTCTTTCGCCGTGGTTTATCTCGTCGAAGTCCCCGACAAGAGAGGTCGTGTTTAAGGGGGATGAAAATCATAAAGACTTCCGTCGCATCAGGGCTCAAACGAATGGGGATGATGAGGATGAGGGAAAATAGTGACAAGGGGTTGGTTCGAGTCTCGTATCGACCCTCTTCTCCTCGTTCTCGTCTCAAAGGTCACGCTCTCTCGGTCCTCCATCCCATTGCCGTTCGGTGCTTCTGTTTTGCGTATAACCGCGTGTGTCCCTGCTTCATGTATGTGGTCGTAAAGCATATCATGCACACTGACTCACTCTCTCTCTCTCTCTCTCTCTCTCTCTTTCTCTCTCTCCCTCTCTCTCTCTCCCTCTCTCTCTCTCCCTCTCTCTCTCTCTCTCTCTTTCTCTCTCTCTCCCTCTCTCTCTCTCCCTCTCTCTCTCTCTCCCTCTCTCTCTCTCTCTCTCTCTCTCTCTCTCTCTCTCTCTCTCTCTCTCTCTTTTTCTGTGGTATACTTCATACGAAGAGGCACAGCCTGCGCGAGACGAGCAAAGGACGCTTGCAAAGCCCAACCCCTCGATCTTTATCCCCGGGGAAACATGTCAGGAGTTTACGCGGGCCAACTTACGAGATTCTAACCTCAAAGTTCTTCTTCTTCACCTACTTGGAATTTTCATGTAGGCAAAGTACGGCCGCAACTGATATTGTTTGCTTGGACAAACGTGCGATCAACGTTACCGGAGACAGTTATGGACTGGCGTCGTGAAAGGTAATGGGTGCTCGTAACACTGTCGCCGGATGGGCTCCATATGCCATGGCTCTGGATTGATTGCGTGTTCTCTTTATGAAAGAAAAAGACGCCCAAGTAGGCACCGTGTAACGACTCGGCACACCGACGAACATTATGGCCATCATTTCGGAAGGTGATTCTTTATTTATGTCCACTTTGCCAGGTTTAGTGATGAATCGTTTGAGAATCGAATTAAAAGGACACCCTATTCGACCTTAAGGGGTTACGTGGGTTTGAAAATTACGAAAAATCCATTTTTTTTAAATTTTATTATTCTATAGGACGATATGTCTAGAATATTCTCCCAAAGTTTTAAGTCAATCAGAGGAAAAGGCTAGGAGACAGCCTTTGGGAATTCACCCCGTTGGGAGAGACCGGCCGGGAGCGACCCAGGTATATCGTATTTTCCTCAAAACACTATTTTTGAAGTCGGTGGACACGATTTCTCAAAAACTAATGCACCGATCTTATTGAAATTTTTCACACTTCTTCAAAATAGCATTGACTAGTGATGGAACGAAGGTTTTTCATTCGATTACAACTAATTTTACAAGGCTATACGTAGTATAAAGTGTACCACAAATTGAACTATTTTGCATTTAACTCTGTCAGAAATTCAAATTCAATTTTTTTAAAAATTCTTCGCTCAATCACGAGCTATACTTAGCTACAAGCAGAAAAAAACTTTCAGATAAATCTATCATGAGTTACCCTGACGACCACGAGGACACTATTTTTAAGGCGTGATATACATTTAGACATGAAAAAAATAAGAAATATTGAGGGATTTTTTAAACTAAAAAATAATTATATTACTATTATGAAACTTTACGTATACCTTAATAGTATATTTAAGTATACAAAGCAATTTTTTTAAATTAATTCATCGTCGAAATGACGGAGCTGTGGCAGAGTGTTACAGCAAGGCCGCAGGAGCTGCGAATCGGCGTGCAGTCTAGCTTCCCGTAGACCTTGGATTGCAAAAAAGATCAAACATTTTTTCAATTGGAACACGTAGTTATATGATATAGTTTCTATGAGACGGTAATTAAAATGAAGAAAATGAAAATTTAAGAAAATGGCACGCATTTACAAATAAAATTCAACATTTCACGCAACATTTCTGTAAAATGTGGATGAAAAAAGTAGTTTTTTTTCCCAATTATTCAAAAATAATTCTCGTCATGTATAAGGTACCAATATTATCAATATTTTTACCAAATTTCAACTCAATCAGCTTAACGCTCCGATTCCGAGCGGTGAGGCACAGCGTTGACGGGCGCAACGCTTGAAGTTTTTCGAATTTTGCTTTGAAACTTCAGGAAGATATTCTACATATATAGTTCCATCGTAAAAAAAAGAAATCGACTTTTTGATCGTTGTAAATGTATATCCCGCCTTAAGGGGTCTCTGGAAAGCAGGCCCCACTGGTTGAATTTCCCAATTTTTTAGATGATTTTTTAAAAAATATTGTTGAAACGTTGGTCTTTTATGTGCTTAACATTTTTTATAAAATAATTGATATATTATATTCTTAAAAATGTAGAGAAAGTATGCTTTTATGTTCATATTATGAAAATATGAAACCCCTTAATTCGACAAATAAACTGAGACCACTGTATGGGTAGGTGCATACTCGAGGCTCGTGTGCTTTGCTGATGACGATCTGTTCAGTCAGAATTCAATAGACACGAGATCTGAAATTGGAGCATGTTTTATCTCTCTCAAAATATTAGGACCATAAATGAGTTCTCGTTGTTTTTTTCCATTGATGATATTTTTGTCATTACGTTGCCAAATCTTGAAAAGGCTATCAAGGTGATATTGCGGTGGCTCTAAGTCCACGTTGCACTGAAATGAAGTTCCAACTGCTTAAGGCCTTAGGCCACAGTAACGGGTATAAAATCATATGCGAATTCAACATTTTTTTTCGTAGGCTAAACGGCTAGATGGGACACTGTATCCCAAAGCCTTCTCTCATATACATTTTGCAATGTCAATTTAAAAAAATAGTTCAACATGCTAACGCTTCTATAAAAAAGTACCATAACCAAGCTTCAAATTCAGAGCATGTCATTTCCCCGAAGTGTAAACAATTTTTTTTTCCCAGTGCTGAACATGTCCAATTTCGTGCCAAAAAGAGTATTTGCGGAAAATTTACCTGCACTATTTTATTTTTAAAGAACCTGCAGCTTATAGAATTCTTGTTGAGACTTACGGCGACCATGCTCCGGGGGGAAACAACATGCAGACATTGGCTTAGACGCTTCAAAAATAAAGATTTTATTGTGTTCAATTGGAGGCATTACTTTATGAAGACTCATGCCAGACGCTAGCTGAACTTGCAGAATCACACAACTGTTTCGAAACGTTTGGTTTTTTGAAATAAAGCAAAATGTTTCGCGAAAAAAAAACAGCGCGAACTTATTCAACCTACCAAAATCTCTCTCTCTTTCTCTCTCTCTCTCTCTCTCTCTCTTGCTCTTCTTGTGCCATCACGACGAAGAGCATAGGCACAAGCAAGTATATCTTTGAAAGTGTATGGAAACGATGAACTTTCTTGCCCTGACTATTCCCATCTCTCTCTCTCTCTCTCTCTCTCTCTCTCTCTCTCTCCCTCTCTCTCGCCCGCTCGGTATTCTTTACCACGTATGAGAGCATCCATAGAGTCGAGAGTTGTGCAAAAGCTGCACCCAAGTGCTTAGTCGACGTGCACGCAGGCCGAGACCCACGGAACGGGGGTGTCGGATGATGAAGAACAAGAGAAGTAGAGACCTGGAATGAGGTTGGAACTCGCGGAAATCCGAATGCCGAGTCAGCGGGATTTTCGCTCCTCCACGTCCCCTACAGAACTTCATTCCCCTCCCCCCGCGGCCGGCTCGAATCCTTCGTCTGGGTGGAACTCCAGACCTCGAGAATCGGAGCCCAAAGGGGATGAGAAAGAAGAGCGGGTCTCAGATTTAGATAGGAAGCGCGTCGGGAAGGCAAACGAGACAGATGCGCGGCGCGAGGGTTTAAAAGAAGATCGGCAAAGGGAGGGAGCGCGAACGACGGGCGAAACGGAAGTGGCGTCCCAAACAATCGATGTCCGTGGCGTGTGTAGGATGAGAGAAGGGTGTCTTGTCGGCTTATCCAACGGAGTTTTGAATGCCCTCGCTATAAAAGCTCACTTATCTCTATCCACGTAATTATTGTCGATCAAACTCCGTACCGGAAAGTGCAGTCGCGAGCAAAAGCTTTCGGGGTTGGCTGGCCAATTCAGCTGAAAGAGACGCTGGAGGAGATAAGCATTCAAGGTCGGGATAACACGCATTAGGATGGAGATTGTGGCCAAGCGGAATAAAAAGAGCAGTTGCCTCAGCCAAGTCGTGGTTCGCATAATTCTTTCAACGGATACATTAAGGCGGTAGTACCGTCTGGAAGCTTGTCTTTTAAGTAATTTTTAGGAATTAATTTCGCGAAAACTATCGAACCTACAGTGCCGGGGTTTGTGACGCATATTAAGACATGTTTCAACCACCAACACAAATTTTTATGAAATTCTTTATTGAAATCTATACAGGTTATGCAGATGATGCAGGTCGTGGCGTGAGACGCTCGTCCAATCGGGCGCACGGGTTGCGGCGATCCTACTCGTCTGAAACAGAAGGGCAATTTTTTTTTCAAATCTATATGAATGTAGTTATCGTCTGAACTAGAACTAAGTAAGTACGATTTTTTTATCGGAATCCCGGCTGTTTGAAAATTAAGGTTCAATTTTAAGGAAAATTGTCAACTAAAACATGAGAGCGGGGCTGAACTGTTCAAGCTATCGGTATCATTCTAGTTCAGACAATAGGTGAAGGGTCACTCGAAATGTGTGCAAAACCCGAAGTCAATAGGTCCAATAATTTTTGAGAAAAACGTGCGCCTGACTTGAAAAACTTCGTATCGAGAAAAACGCGTTTAAAGTTTTTACCACTGATACGGCTGAACTTACGGTGGATAACAATTGATTTGAGTAACTTACCCTTAATCAGCTATACCGAGACCATACACACCACCTTTCTCAGCTTCAAAAAAAATAATATTGAGCGGCACTCGCTTCTCTTCTGGCGGTCCATGCCTCTTTAGATGCGGTAGACACCCGTCTGTTGGACCGTTGTATATGCTCGTTGTCTCTACACTCTGCGTATTCTTTTGCGTTAGGGCCAATTTTGATTCCCAATATATCCATAATTTTTAGGATTTTCCTTGAATCCCTCATTAAAAATGACGACAGTTAAATAATTAGCAACATCTATGATGTTTTTGCCACAGTGCAAATGTATACTGACAGAGCTTTACAAAGCTCAAAAGTATACTGACTATTTGTAAGGGTACCTTGGGTATTGGACTGCAAGAGGAGCAAGGGATAGGGAAAGTCCCCAAGCTGGTATACAATGCACACAACGGTCGAGGTACAACGGTCGAGGGAATGACTACCTGCCGCGCCCCAACGTACCGCACCCTTTAAGCCTGTGTAACTATGGGAGCTCTACGCACTTTAAATTAATATTTTCGAGACACATTCTCAGAACCCCAAACTATAAGATAATGCCAAAAAACCGAATTTTAGAAGTTTCTAGACGGTAATGCCAACTTGCCCTTCGGAGGATCGCAACTTCGGTACGTTTGTTCTTGACATCAGCCTCCCGATTCCAGCCAGAAAATTGACAGCCTTATCCGCCAATCTTCATCCCGGGATTACTCTAGCTTCAGCTGTTGCAATTGTCGGTTCGCACGAATGTCCCGTGTCCCATGGAGCAGGTTTTGCAAGTGTACGATGGAAGGGAGCTAAGAATGTCACTGGAAGTTTGACAGTCGCTGGCTCGAACTCTCGCTCTTGTGTCCCCCAAGTCTGTTGGGTTGACGCAGGTCAGGCCACACCAAGAAGGAAGTTTGGGGGGGGGGGGCGAAGTTCCCAAATTCTTTTTGAGCCCGCTCATCTTCCACTTCCGGCCCATGGACTGAATTGACATTTCCTTTTTACACCGTCACCTCTCGGAAGAGACACTTTTATCCTTTTTTTTCGGCCTGATGAGTAGTTTTGGATGATGGGCAGCTGAGATAACTTCTTGTGTCGGGTTATTACGAGGATAAAAGAGCTGGCGCGGGCGCTTTCGTTCTCCATCTATCTCTTCTCGGGTTGGGTAACCAGCTAGGTAAGAATTACAGCGAGGTTGAGGCGAAAAATTGCCTTGTAAAGAGTTAACTACCAGGTGGTTTGTCCACAGTCTGTTCCCTGGGGAGAAACATCTTATAGCGCGGGCGCCTCAACCCCGTTCACTTCCTTCATCCCCTCAGTTCTCCCAGTCTCTTCGGAGACGTTAGACAATTTTCTGATGTCGCTCTTGCGCTTGGTGGTGTGGTTTGGCCCTGTGTAGACTCGTATTTTGTCGCCAACGCTGGCGACGACGATGTCTAGGGCGATGAGACAGGACGCTTGGTGTCCTCCTCCACCCCCCCCCTCTCCACCTATCTTTGTCTTTCTCCGTTAACACGTAGCAAAGTCTATGCATAGGATAGTAGAGAGTTGACAAGTAGTAAGCAACGAAGGGTCCGGGTTGTGTGGTCGCTTTGGTGTGTGGGTTACTGGCTTTATAGTACGCAAGCAGCTAGCCAACCCGTCAAATTCAACGTGGCGGAGGCCATAATGCCAACGTGTACGCCCGAGGGTGCTTCAAGGCGCAACTTCGCGGGACCGAAAAATAGAAGCTTTTCAGAGACTTTGGCCTCGTAAGCTTGGTGGCTTAAATCAACCGAGCTTCATCTTCCTCTCTCCGTCAATCTCCCAGATGTGAAACAAGTCAGTTTTCGTTGACCCATCGCTGAGCATCAAAGCACACAGACTCCGTAGCAACCAAAAGGACTGGCTGCGCGCTCTGAGACGTTGAAGAGAATCAACGTCTGTCGGTTAACCGGAAGGGAACATTGGCCCGGGAGAATATCCAGTCGCAGTCGAAGTTCGCGAGGATATTTTGCGACACTAAGGGGACAGACGAACCATGTGGAATCGAGAATGGAGCAGTCAATGTATTCACAAGAACAAACAGACTTGACAGGAATGCAAAACAAATACAACTGGAGTCTGCGTTGTTTTCGAAACGCGGGAAAAATGCTCCGCCCTTCTTTTCTTAGCATTTCCAAGTAAACAGAAAGAAGCCAAGATAAGCCATGTAGATACTGTGCCCATAGACTGTTTGGGGTGCATGGCTGGGAGAAGAGTGACGCAGTCGGATTGACGATTGCGACTGGAGGATTTGTCATTCGGAGGAACACAGCGCAAGAAACGATCCTCTTCTTCTCCTACAACAACCTCGTCCGGAGTTTTTACTCCGATGGAAGACACATATCAAGGGATCCCAGTGCTTAACGTCCACAAGGTAATGCCGACAGTTCAGCTACCACTAGACGTGAACCTCACGATCCCTCGGAACCGCATACGCGCAGAGGAGGAGGAGCAAGAGTCCAACCAGGTGGCGGAAACGAGACAAGGAGGAGCGGATGATGGCAAAAAGAGGACAAGAACAGGAGCGCCTTCGTAAACGAGGAAGGAATTACTCGATCCTTTTCCACTTCGATTGGAGACGCGTTTTTACCATCCCCGGAGACATACTCGGCAATTAGTCGGTCGAGGGGGATGGAGTCGTGTACACCGGTGAGGGATGTTCCTGGCTCGTATTACCAGCGCTACTACATCAGGATCTTGGGGGAACTGGAGACGTCGATCAGCTGCGGCCTTCTTCTCAACCCCCCCTAGGATACTTCTACACCTAAGTCGTGATGCAAAAAGTGACTGGATTTTTGCTATCTGGAATTGCTCGTGGTGATGGTTGGATCCGTTGGCGAATGCTGATCGTCTTGCTACACCCCCGGGTGTTTGTGTTTGCTATAGGTCACGAGTTTACTGGCGACAGTGTTTGTTACGAGGCACAGGAAAGAGGGATGGAGGTGATGCGTAAAGTCTCTGGCAACTTCCAGATTCGAAACTCGGCTTCGGTGGCCAGTCCGGGGGTCGTATCCAGTGGGATTTATGACTTGGGCACGTCCGCAATCCTGGCCTCGCTGTCCAAGCTACCCGCAGCTATCTTTCCGCTTCCTCTATCTATCTACCTTTCTCTCTCTCTCTCTCTCTCTCTCTCTCTCTCTTCCGCGCTCTTTCTCTTTGCTTCACGTAGCGACCTACGCCAATTCGTTTGGTGGCCTGATCGCGCTGTGCCAGCCACCCTCACTCGCTGCTAAACAGGGCTGGCTATTTTTAACCAACTGGCTCGTCAGCCCGGACGATTGGTCTCTAATCCCATCATCCTTTTCTCTTTCCCTTCG
This sequence comes from Ophion obscuratus, assembly GCA_964007375.1. NCBI lineage: Eukaryota > Metazoa > Arthropoda > Insecta > Hymenoptera > Ichneumonidae > Ophion > Ophion obscuratus. The sequence goes on from OZ023324.1 coordinate 19,369,923, forward strand.
GCACTTTGCGCGCGGCAGCTTCGACCCTCCCTTCCAGCATCCGGAACTTTTCCGACAGCTGACATTCCCTTGCCGTTTAGCGAATTCGTGCGTGCGTTCATTTAGCCAACTCCCAAACGCTGTTGTTCCACGTGGTCCTAGCTCGAATTCCTCCTTCGACAAAATTCATTCAGCTCAAAACCTGACAACGTTCCAGCTATCCTACCACAAGAACTACCTCGGAACAATCTTCCACGATGAGTAGGGTAGGCTGGGTGCGGTTGTGATAGTCGTTATATTAGCGAAACTATAAGGAATACCAGGGTGGTGCAGGGTAAGTAAGTAAGTATTTTTATTCAATTTCTTTAAATAATTATTGTTATATATGTACAGATAGAGTAATGAATATTTCTCCTCATAATAAGTTAAACATTAGTAGTTAAAGAGCACTGATTACTTTGTACGTGGATTATTTTGTATTGTCATGGTGGTTTTTTTTGCGAAGGAGAGCGTTGAGTACGGTTGTGACATATTTTCTGGGAACGGTTGTGACACAAGTAAAATTTGTTTTTTTTTGCTTTTAGCTGCCCAGAAAGCGCTTGAAGAAGACCGACAGAGAACAGTGTGACATCACCAAATACCAAGACGCTTATAAAGAAGTGAGACGCGGGACTTCTATACGGAGAGCTGCGGAAATACACGAAGTTGATCGCATGTCAGCTCTGGTTCCACTCATAGTGCGCACTTGGTAGTCGCCATTACATTTGTCACAACTGTGATGAGTCTGAGTGGATCTCAGTATCTTATTTTTACGTTCTTAGAACCAAGACTCAACCTGTTTTTATTTATGCTGTATGTTGATACTTACACCAATGTTTATTTTTTCTTGAAGAAGACATTTTCAGCTTTTTGTTTCACAGATTTTTATATAACATTTATTAATATTCGTTTTGTATTTTGACACAGTGACCGTAATGTAAACTTTTTTGACTGATTGTAATATGAAGATTGTTATAATAACTATAGATTTCACAGTGCCTTGTTAGTTATAAGCGATTGAAGTGTTTCCAGTTTTTTTTTCTTTTGTTACGTAAATTTTAAATTTTTCCAGAAGCAGATGATGTTCCATTATGGTAGATATTACTTACAATAAAAGTGATTCCAGACCATTTTAGTGTATTTTTGCACCTATCACTATCGACCCCAAGCACTGTCACAATCGTCCCTGGGATGTGGTAGGTTGTGACATTTTTTTTTCTAATTTACCCCTATGAGTTAACCATTGTACTTAAGGACAAAATTTGAGTAATATGTTGGATATTACTTTCAATAAAAGTGATTTCAAACCATTTTGGTGTATTTTTGAACCTGTCACTACCGACCCCAAGCACTGTCACAATCGTCCCTGGGATGTGATCCGTTGTGACATTGTTTTCTAATTTTTTTTTCTAATATACCCCTATGAGTTAACCATTGTACTTAAGGACAAAATTTGAGTGTTTATACGTCGACAAATGTACACTTTGCTATAAAAACCACCGGTCTTCCAGCTAGCTGGCATACCAACAACATTATGGGCGACCAAGTGAAAATTGTCACAACCGTACCCAGTCTACCCTACCCAAGCTTCTTCCAATTCAAGGTTGCTCCCCCTATCTTAGCAGGGCTCCACCCTCGGGAACCATTACCGAAGATGCTCGAAACGCGAATTTATCTCGGACGTATGTCCATTCTCATTGGCTTTGACAGCCGAAGTCAATAGCGTGCTCCCCAGAAGAGGGAAAAGGAAAAAAAATACAGCGTACGAGGGAAGCCGAAGATTAACATCTCCCCAATGCGCTGTACGAGAAAATTTGGCGGTTTGACGGAGCACGAAACTAATTCCCGGATTGCTCATTCTTGGCCGCGCTACGTGTGTGGCTTACGATTGATAAAAATAATCCGTGGAGCTGCGGATGGCTAGGGCAAAAGGCGGATTAATCAATCTTGCGCCAATGGATTTATTGCGAACTGGGCTTGTTGCCTTGCTGCCCCTCATCGGGATAAACAAGGCGAGGTGGTATGATGGCTAAGGGGATAGAAAAAGTCGAAAGGCCGCGGCGAAGATAGGATCCTGGACGGATCAGGTTGAGCAAGGATATATGTGTGTATTCGGTATGGCAGGATCCGACATACCTTCCTCCCTCCTCTTCCATACTCCTCCTCCTCCACCCCTCCTCATCCGAGCCAGTCCATCGATTTCGCTTACGGCAGACTCACCTACCCTTCATCCCTTTATCCCTTTCTGCCTCCATCCCCGTTCGTCTAACCTAGGTAGCCTGCCTCGAGTTCCCTCCTATGGCCTCGTTTCTGGGATACCATTGGACATCCATACATCCTCGAGTCGCGTGTACGCTTTCTCCGGGGAGTCCCGATATTTTTCCAGCTCACACACACCGGGTGGGACACTAGAAAACTTCGGTTGATATTGATTTTGGGTGGACGAAAAAATTGAATACGGAGCTCGAAGGGTTGTTCGAGATCTGCCGCTTGCTCGGTTCGGTTTCTTTTTTCGTTTGTGCTCGAGGAGAGGCTCCGAACCGATTTCAAGGTCAATGACACTTTTCCAAACGGGACTTCCTATTTTCAAAGCTTTCACTTCTTTTGTCGTCTCGAACGATAGCAGTGAACTGTCGTGACCTTGGGATGGCCCTGGCACTTCGCAAAGTCGATGAACCGGAATTTGGCTCAAGCACAATGAACGTGCCATTTCCGGAAGTTAGTGGATCGCTTTTATTTTAAGGGGTTACCCCCACTTGCGATTTAAAAAAAAATCGATTTTTTTTATTGCATTTTTTTTATGTATAGGTATCTGAGAATATGTTCTCAAAATTTCAAGTCGATCCGAACAAAATTGACTGAGATATGAGCGTTGAAAGAGAAGAATCCGTTGTGTAAACGACCGGAAATTGAAACTTTAAACGCGTTTTTTTCAAAATGGCATTTCTGAAGTCGGTGACCAAGATTACTCGAACACTAATGAACCAATCTTCTTGAAATTTTGCAGACTTATTTAATACATAAAAATGTAGTCTTTAATCGTTCGATTTTTTTTTCGAAAAAATGGCCGTTTTATAGCCAAAAAACGGCCGTTTTTTTCGTTAGAATCGAACCATTAACTTTGACCGTCCGCCATTTTGTGAAAAATGAATATTTTTTAAAATCCTTCGATTAAAGACTAGTTTATACTTATATTTGACTAAATCCATCCGCATTTTTTTTCAGATGATCCACTTCGCCGCAATGTTCTTCACCGCAAACCGTGTATATAAAAACATTATTTTATTGACGGCCATTTGCCACTAAACAATGTAATATTTTTCAATAAAAAAATTACTGAAAGTTCTTCAAGATGTGTTCTTTAAGATGGTATATTGATCGATTAAAAAAGTTTTGTAGTTTTCTTTAAAAAAATTCATGAAAAAGGCCTTTTTTTGCGCTACAAGTGGGGGTAACGCCTTAAGGGGTTCGCGGGTTTCGTAGTAAAAAAATAGCATATTTTCTCTATTTAAAAACAATATAATGGATACATTGTTTTATTCAAAATGTTAAGGCCTTAGGCCACAGTAATGGGTATAAAATCATGAGCGAATTTAACATATATTTTTCGTATGAAATAGTGATTAATAAAATTAATTACACATCTATTTAGTATTAATATCAAGCTGTTTGAAAATGTATATGTATATTTTTTTTTCGATGTTCAAAATGGCCGACTACTTGAAACTTTTCGAAACAGCTTTTTTCCAATTAGCGTGACAAATAGCTTCAACAATTTTCACTCGAATTACTTCAAATTTAAAAGTTATGTTCGTAATTGCATTTCGCAGAGACGTACGTACCGAATTTCTGATTAATCGAAAACTTTTCACTTTACGAGCAGTTTATCAGCAGTTCTAACGAAATTTTTCGCTGACAATTCATTTCTTTAGTTCAAATACCTACAACTTTTCAATAAAACAATATTTTTTAAATCCCCTACGTACTTCTCTAGGTATTCTAATGTAGATTGACGAGAACTTTTGTTTTTCGTTCTCGGTAAAAAATTGTGGATGCTAAATGTCACGCCGCGGAGCGCCTAAAAAAAAGATAACGAAGGAAATTATTAATGGGCCATTTTATACATTGAAAAATAAAATTCTAACAGCTTCATATTCATACTAAATAGATGTGTTATTAATTTTATGAGTGAATGACTTTTTCATGCGAAAAAAAATTGTCAAACTCGCACATGATTTTATACTCGTTTCTGTGGCCTAAGGGCTGAAAACTTCGGGAGTAAATTCTAGACATATTGTACTATTAGATAATAAAATATGAAAAATGGATTTTTTGACATTTTCAAACTCACGAAACCCCTTAATTTTGCGTTGAAAACGATCCCGTTTGATTGCGTTCCTCGATCCAATTGCCTAAAGACTAGTAGCTCACCCCGTATATTTCGCTATGATCGTGTCTCGTGCGGAGAGTAGGCCGCCCTCCACTTATTTCTACGAATGCTCACTATTTTCCCTGCCTTGTTCCGACTATTTTCTTACCGTTTTCCGGAAGGCATCCCCTCTGGAGCATATCGACCTCGATAATCCATCCCTTCACCCCCCCACCCCCCCCTCCCCGACCCCTTTATCACCCTTCGTACACATTCATGTACGTGAAGACCTACAACATCCTACCGATGTTCCATTGCGCTGCACAGCTTCCGGTTAAAATACCAAATACGATACGGGAGGGGCGCCTCTTTCTTTTACTTTCCCCCTGTCACTCTTTCTCTTCTCCACTCCCTTTCTCCTATTCATTCTCGTTTGCTGCATAAAGCCCAATACGAGGAAGCCTCGGTATTTCAATTCTTCCCCATGTTAGCGTGGTTTTCTTCAAGGGAAATGCATAACGTTGGAATTTAAAAAAATCAATTTTTCGTTTATTCAATTTTTTTATTGTGTCGAGTCTCGACTTTGATTTGCTAAGGGGCTATACCAGTGTGAACGCTGAAAATTTCGGTTATTTTCGGGAATTTTTTGGAAGACAAGTACTCAATTAAATGTTTCGGAAAATTAAGAATATACTTGGTTATATTTGACATATATTACAAAAAATTTTGAGACCCAAGCGACTTATGCGCTGCCTTCGGAGGCGCCAAAAAAAAGTTCCGCCACTGCTGACATGATTCCGGCCGATTGCGTAGCCGAAACGGAAAAAAATGTCGTTCAACCGGAAGGAATTTCCTGCACAATGACGTAGGATTTTCGAAAAATATCAAAATCTAACAAAATGGCGTAGTTATGAAAAAAAACCTGTTTTCTTGCCTATAAAATGTTCGTTTTTTTCAATGCCAAATCGTCAATTTTCATCCAATCAAAAATATCCTACGTCATTGTAGAGTAAATATATATTCGAGAGTACTCAGTTCGAATTTCAAGACAATCGGATAATTGCTCTTTGAGTTACGAGGGTGGGGTGAAAAGTTTCTGGCCTGACCAAGAGATGGTGCCACTAGGTCTAGTTTTGGAGCGGCGTCCTACAGTACCATTCCTACCGAGCTTGTATGTACAGTTTCAGCCCAATCGCTACGTTAGTTTGCGTTTGAGAGCACATTGCGCGAGACGCTTCCGTTGTTTTCGTAAAAATGGAAAAATTGGAAAAACGTGCTGTCATCAAATACTTCCATTTGAAAGGTTTTACACCAAAGAAAATAAAAGAAGAGATGGATTCAACACTAGGAGACTCCTCCCCATCATATTCAACTATTAAGCAGTGGGTTCCTGAATTTAAAATGGGTCGTGTGAGCACCTCTGACGAGCCTCGCTCAGGACGGCCCGTTGAAGTCACAACTTCAGAGATGATTGAAAAAATCCATAAAATAGTGTTGGAAGACCGCAGGTTGAAAGTGCATGAGATAGCTGAGACCTGTAGGATGTCAGCTGAACGTGTGCGAAATATTTTGCACGACCATTTAAACATGGAAAAGCTGTGTGCAAGGTGGATGCCGCGTTTGCTAACGCTCGACCAAAAACTGTTTCGAAAAACCATTGCTACCGACAATTTGGCGCTGTATAGGCGTAATCCAAACAAATTTTTGCGTCGATTCATAACTGTTGATGAGACATGGGTCCACCACTATACTCCTGAAAATAAAGAACAGTCAAAACAGTGGGTTGGAAAAGAGGAACCAACCGCAAAGAAGGCAAAAACAATTTTATCGGCAAACAAGGTTATGGCTACTGTTTTTTGGGATGTGAGAGGAATTATATACATTGATTACCTTGAAAAGGGTAAGACTATCACTGGTCAATACTACGCAGAGTTATTGCATCGTTTGAAGCACGAGGTGCAAATTAAACGACCTCATTTGGCGAAGAAAAAAGTTTTGTTTCATCACGATAACTCACCAGCGCATTCGTCGATTGTTGCCATGTCCAAAATCCACGAATTGAAGTTTGAATTGATGCCGCATTGTCCCTACTCTCCAGACTTAGCCCCCAGCGACTATTACCTGTTTCCTAACCTCAAAAAATGGCTTGGCGGAAAAAGATTTAAGAGCAACGAAGAAGTTATCGAAGCTGTAAATCAGTATTTTGAGGAGCTTGACGAATCTACGTTTAAAACTGGTATAACTAAATTAGAACATCGTTATGAGAAATGTATCAGTGTTGATGGAGATTATGTTGAAAAATAAAGCAAAAAAAATTTTTAAACACCGTTTTTCTTGGTCAGGCCGGAAACCTTTCACCCCACCCTCGTACAATGTCAGCAAATTTGAACAAACTCATTTCGAGAAAAGCTCGTTTAAATATTTAACTATCGATTTTTGCAAGATAAAATGATATTGATATAAATGATAATGATATGCTTGAAAGTATAAACTGTCGCAAAGGGCAAAAAATTGATTTTTCAAAAGTTTCACACTGGTATAGGCCCTTAATGATTACTCACATCCGGCAGGGCGTCACTTTGAAAG
>OZ023324.1:19381895-19384069 GCA_964007375.1 Ophion obscuratus
TTTTCGGTCAACGACTTAAGGAGGGAACCTAAACAAACCCAAACAAACTCACTTATCTCTACCTTCCGCCATTTCTGGCACTCATTCTACTCTATTCTCGCTTATGGATATTCGTACTTCTGGATATTCTACTTATGGATATTCGTATTTGTGGATGTACGTACTTATGGATATTCGACTTATGGATATTCGTACGTATTTGACTATTTTCGGTCAACGACTTATAGAGGGAACCCAAACAAACCCAACCAAACTCACTTATCTCTACCTCCCGCCATTTCTGGCACTCATTTCTACTCTATTCTCACTTATGGATATTCGACTTACGGATATTCGTATTTACGGATATTCGACTTATTTGACTATTTTCGGTCAGCGACTAATTTGACTATTTTCGGTCAAAAAATTGATGGAAATATTTCTAAATATTCGACTAATGGTTATTCGACTTATGGATATTCCTACTTATGGATATTCGACTTATGGATGTTCGTACTTATGGATATTCGTACTTATGGATATTCGTACTTATGGATATTTGACTAATGGATATTCGACTTCTGGATATTCGACTTACGGATATTCGTATTTACGGATATTCGACTTATTTGACTATTTTCGGTCAGCGATTAATTTGACTATTTTCGGTAAAAAAATTGACGGAACTATTTCTAAATATTCGACTAATGGTTATTCGACTTATGGATATTCGTACTTATGGATATTCGTACTTATGGATATTCGACTTATGGATATTCGTATTTATGGATATTCGATTTATGGATATTCGCACTTAGGGATATTCGACTTCTGGATATTCACTTATGGATATTCAAAGACAGTGATCCAACCTTTTAACAGTTGCAGGAATATCCATTCATAACAGGACACCCTGTATCTCCCTCTCTCTCTCTCTCTCTCTCTCTCTCTATATATATATATATATATATATATATATATATATATATATATATATATATATATATATATATATATATATATAGGGTGGGAGGGAAGGAGGAAGAGTGAGAGAGAGGGGAGGGTGAAGAGACAGCTAAGTAAGATGGAGAGCTTGGGCTTTCCTCACGTCCTCATCTGACGCTCTTCACTCCCAACATGTCACCTTGACCGATGATCCTTCGGGTCTTGCCTCGCGAGTCCTCTCCATTTTTTTGGCCAGGATTCGCGACGCAAAAAGACGACAAAGCAAACGAAAAGAAAGGACAAGAAGAATGGAGAAAAATAAATAAAAAAAAAGCACTAGCGATGTTCAAGAACGTATCGAGCTTTGCCAAAGCTCCAAAGTATCCCAAGAAAAGAGCTCGTAGATATGTGTGTGTGAAAATCCTCGAACGTATTTCTTCCTTCATTTCGCAGAGACGCAGATGAGGTAGATCGAAACAGACGGACAGACAGGGAGATAGTGGGACGGATAGACGTTGGGGGTGAAAGAGGGAGAGCGAGAGAGCCGATCGGAGCTTTTCGCAATCCCCGCGAAATCGTTTTCTCCCCACTTTTATTCTCCGCGCTTTTACAGATACACACACACACACACACCGCTTGTTCTATATACACGGTATAACGCTTTAATGGCAAAGTTAAACGTTTCGATGCCATAAAAGAGAATTGAAGATTCTAATGTTCCCCGGGATGTGCTCGTCGCAACTCCGGGGGCGCGAATGACGCGAATAAAAGAACGCGCACGCAAGGACGAAAAAAAAGCAGGAGAAAAAAAGAATTAAAAAGAGAAGAAAAGGAACTCGAGATAGAGAAAAATGGTGTTGGGGCGCGCGAAAAGCTCCGTTTCTCGGCGGCGTTCTGGTTCTTAGGGGTGGTCTGTCCCGTTTGTTTCTTGCTCTCGATAGGGTGGAAGAGGGCGATCGGGAAAATGGAGAGAAACTATTGAGCGAGAGAAAGATAGATAGATAGAGAGAGAGAGAGAGAGAGAGAGAGAGAGGAGAGAGAGCCCGCAACCGATTGCTCGACGTGACTAGATTTCGATGAATTTATGTATAGAAGTTACTGGGGACGATCTATGAAGCCCCGATCTATCCCCGGTGGGGCAGCAGACACGCAAGAAACAGGAGATTGGCGCGCAGAGGAAAGGAATTTCGGCACTTTCCGGTCTCCCCGATGTGTTGCTGAGTTTCGTTTTGTGGCAGAAGTCGTCATGG
>OZ023324.1:19384269-19418912 GCA_964007375.1 Ophion obscuratus
AGCATCTTCCCTACCCTCGGTGATCTCGCCGAGCAAGGAACGAACCATTATTCTCTTCTCATTGCTGAATAACCGAGACTTTTTTATAGAACACTTTTCTAGATATCGTCAACGTGAAAAAAAATGTAAAAAGATATTTAAAAAAAATATGAGAGAGCTTGCAACAGAAAAAAATGCTGTCACTCGGTGGCACGTGCTTAAAATGCCCATGCTCATTTATACCTTCGTCATGTTTTGGGGGTGAGAGCGAAGATATTTAGATAGCGCTTAAGGACTTATATACCTTTGGATGGTCAACATAAGATTTGGAGGGTTTATTCCACATATCCGTAGGTATTCGAATCGAATTTTTGTTAAAAAAAAAAAATACAAATTGGTGATCCAGCGGTCGGTAGGAAGATAACGCCTTTTTGAGGCCCTCCATGGGCGGACTCGTTAGAGACGCACACGAGCACCTAGAACCAGGAATAATTTATTTTCGTAATCTACATGAGTTTTCATAGTGAAGTACACACGATTATTGCCAAATATTTATTTTTGATAATTTGGCACCGTTACAAAGAAAAGTTGCATTTACGACCACAGTTGACGTCAATCGAACGATGAAAAAAATCATAAAAATCAGCATTTTTTTTTTAAAAGGAAATATTTCTTCATCATTTTTGAGTTTTAGGGTATGTCAATCAATCGAATCGAGTTTTATTTGCATAACTGTTAAGAGTTATGCAAATAACTCTCCCCTTAAATAAGAACCATTAGCGTACATGTATATATACAGGGGGTCCTGTTATGAATGGATAATCTTGCACCTGTCGATAGGTCAGATCATGTCCTTCTGTATGGTGGTTTTTCTACTTAGTAAAAGGCCCACGGTTTTTAAGATTTTGGAATTTAAGTTATTTTTTTTTTTTAAATCATCTGATTTTTATTTTTGGCATGGCATTTCTACAAATGATTCAAATCGACAATAACTAAGCAACTTTTTAAAGTAATTCCAGTAGAACCTCGATTATCCGAACCAATTGGGACCGAGACTAGTTCGGATAATCGAAACGTGGGTTTTTTGGGACGAGATCATAAACAACACCTTTTTACATAAAAACAGTACATACATATTAACGTTGATATATATATAATATGTGTGTGTATTTTAAATAGCTGAAAAAAGTCGAATGCCTTTTTGAATATTTTTTTCATAAAATCGCCGATTTTTAATTGACGAACGGCTGTAACGCGTTTTTGAGCGGCTAAGTCTTGCAACCGTTTGAGAAGGAGAAGTTGCATTGGGTTGTTCATTGTTGCTCACGGCGGTGGCAGCGAGCAGCAATGTATCTTTCACGCCAACGTTCGGATAATTGAACGTTCGAATAAACTAAGTCATCGTTCGGATAATTGAGGGTTCGGATAATCGAGGTTCGGATAATCGAGGTTCTACTGTAGCACGATATGCGTAGTACAATTTTTTTACACCGCAGTCTATCAGTCAGATGTTCGAATTGGTTTGTATGAAAATTCTGCATCAGATCTTTTTTCATAAAGTTACCTCAATATTTAAGGTTAAAAAGAATACTTTTCTAGATAAAACAAATGAGCAAGACTATTTTTTTTAACCGACTCAAAATAGTTTCGACACACCACTCGATATACTTTGCCGCACTGAGAGTTAAATAGCTCCGTAAACAAAAAAAAAAAAATCATAACCAAATTTAACGAACGCCATTTTAAAGGAAATACATTCAGCCTTGTTTTGCTTTGTTGAAATATTTTTCATTATTTTTTTTCCACCCGGTACGCACTTCTATACGTGACCGTTTTTCGGTTATTTTTCCACCATTGACAATTGGGCGCATAACTTACGGAAACATTTTTTGTCATGTTCATCCGTGATAAACTTGAAAGGGGTAGCAGAAGCTCCATTTTCATTTTTTGAAAAGATTCGTTCGATTTTTTTTTTCGGCAAGTTATTTCAATTTTGGCTAAAAAAGACTAATTCTAGCAAATGCAACGTAACTCAAGAACTATACGGTTTAAGAGGAAATATCGAAGATGTAAAAAGTAGTGTAAGTTTATACTGGGTGCCAGGAATTTTTAAAGAATTTTCCTATGAGATTTTTTTGACTATTTTCGGTCGAAACCCTGATGAGTAGAATCTGGTTCTTCCTGGATCAGGAATATCAGGAGTCTTTTAGTTTTCGATTTTAAATTTGCTTGAATTTTTCAGATTTTTTAACATGTTTTTCGAAGTATTTTAGCCGAAACTCGTAGAATCTTCCAAAAAATTGATGAACGTATCCTGATAATTTTTGAGTTAGAGAAAAAATATCAAGCGGGAAAAATGGTGCAGTGTCTTGTTTTGCATATGTTGAAATTTTTCAGATTAAAAAACCATTTTTTTACAATGTATAAAAAGCACCTGGACCACCTTAAAAAAACACTGTAAAACAAATTTGGAAAAAAATATTAAAAAATGTCAACGTACTCAAAACGAAACACTCGAACATGTTCCCTTCCTGATATTTTATCTCTAACTCAATAGTTTTCGAGATACGCCAATCAATTGACGATTCTCGGAGGTTTGGCCAAAAAAAAATTTCGAAAAAAATTCTAAAAAAATTCAAGGGCATCTAAGATTGAAAATTAAAAAAGTTTCATTTTTTTATATTTTGACCTACACGCAATACTTTCCGAGTTAAGCCATCCGGAGTTTCGAACAAAAATATTCAAAGGAAAAAGTCTCACAGGAAAATTCTGAAAAAAATCCAAGCGATCCAGTGGGAACTCACGCAACTTTTTACATACTAGACATTTCCTCTTAAACCCTATAGTTCTTGAGTTACGTAGCATTTTCTAAAATTTGTTTTTTTTCGCAAAAAATGGAATAACTCTGCGAAAAAAATCGTACGAAACTTTTGAAAAAACGAAAATAGAGCTTCTGCTCCCCCTTTCAAGTTTATCATTAATAAAAATGAGAAAACAAATTGCCACAAGTTATGCGCCCAATTCTCCATGGTCGAAAAATATCCGAAAAACAGTCACGTACAAAAGTGCGTACCGGGTAAAAAGTATAATCATTTTTTTGTCAAAAAAAAACAAACAAAAGCTGGATTTGTTCCCGTCAAAACGACATTCGTTAAATTTCGTTGTCTTTTTTTTTGACGAAGCTACCTAACTTCTACACGGAGAGAATTAAAGGTTAAAAATTACCGTGCAGTAACGGTAACCAGATGACAACCCTGAAACTTCGCTTATTATTGTTGGGTAGAACACAGATTTTCACGAAAATAAAATAAAGTTTCTTCTTCAGATAGAAAATTTTACCAGATTTTCTAGTAAATTTTGATGTGTAACAAAATACGCAAAACTTAAATTTAAAAAATATATAATATCGGCGAAATTTTACTGTGCATTTTATTATTTTATGCCTTTCAAAAATGTCTATAAAAAAGTATCGTCTTTATAACAGTTATTTTAAGATTTATTATAAAATTTAATGAATGTTATAGGAAAATGTATTGTGCTCTCGGTCAAAATTATCGTGCGCGCTTGGTTAAAATTATCGTGCGGTACGGTACGGAAATTTTGAGGCACTGCATGGTAAAAATTCCCCTCATACCTTTCACTTCAGAATGGTATGGTGGTGGGCCTAAGTAGGGGTGCGCGGTCTCGTTTCAGCGGTCTATCTATTCCTTATATGGCGCGATGGGAGTTCCCAAAAGAAATTCGTCTAAACTGCGTACATCAACGGCTTATGAGATGTTTAAGAGTGAATACGATTTTACGATTTTAAATTATGACAAAATAATATGTGTGCAAATTAGTCACATCACTCGAGCTTACGATGGTACGAAATGTATTGTAAAAAAATGGTAGTATTAAGTGAAAAATAAATTCTAATAATTAAATTTCTCTCTTTATCCGTTTGTTGAGTATACCAATTTATATGAAAGAAAAAAAAACCCAACAAAAAACGAACAGGTTGGTTATTATTATGATTATTATCGCCCCAGTCTTTGAAGAAAAAATACATTTCATTAATGAATTGGTGCGATGGTCGAGTGGTTAGCGTGCTCGCCTCTGAATCTTGCAGACCGCGAGGTCCCAGGTTCGAAACCGAGCTGCGTACATTCGTCGTCGTGAAATGTTTTTCTTCGGCATTTCGCGGCGAAATATGACAGTGGGAGAAGTCGGTTGGGCCGCAAGAGGGTGGTGGGGGGGACAGGGAAAGGTGGAGAAAAAGGGAAACAAAAACAGAGTTAAAGGAAAGAATCGGTCACAATGAGGGGGGGAGTATTTTACCAGCCTTATAGGAATTTTTTCTGCTGCGGTTGACGCAGGTAAATTTTACTGTGCAGTACCGTAAAAATATCGTACGGTGCAACTGGTAATTTTTAACCGACAGTAGGTAAAATTTTAGCTACGTACTTGAAATTTTCTGTAACGTGAGTTAAAAAAAACTTGTCGCATACGAATTATTATGTTTTTCCCACTTGTCACTACATTGAAATATATCACGGTAATTTTTACCGTGAAATTCACGACAAAAATTACTTTTTAATTCTCTCCGTGTAGTGCGTCAAAAAATATCGACTGGTAATTGAAGTTTGCATCATTGGAACGCGACGAAAGCTCTTTCCGACAGTTTATTGTCCTTTTTTTTTAATATTCCGGCAAAATCTTTTTTTATATCTCTATATTGTAGATCGCTAAATAAAAGTCTCAAAAAAAAGGTTGAGAGATATTTGTCGGCAAAATATGCCAGAAGAAAAATTAAAGGAATTAAAAAATATGAACTTTCATTGCATTCCAACGATGCAAAGTTCAGCCTCATAAATATCGACTGGTGGATCCAAAATGTTGAGCGGTAGTGTACATGCGCGAAAAAAGAGCAAACAATGCCGGAAAATAAATGAAAATTTCGCCGACATGGGCGCCGGGACGGAGGGGCGCTACGACCAATACAGCTCGTGGATTCGTTCCATAACCCCCCCCCCCCTCCCACCTGCCCCTTTCCGCCGAGAAAATGCACTGCAACTAACGAAACGCGCGCGTAAAATGTTCCCTTAATTTCGCGAAATTGCAATACGCCTATGACCGAAGAGCAGTGCCCTCGGACCTCCGCAAATATTTGTAAAATAAGAATGTCACACGGGGCGATTTACGCGACTATAATCATGCACAGAACGAGCAATTCCGCGCGCGTGCACCCCGCGTAATTATAATCCGCGGTAATGAGCAATCGAGACTCGGAGTTACGGCAGGGACCGAATGCGGCGAGTGGATTGAGACCGAAAATATGTAGCGCGAGAAAATCGTGCGAAATATTCCTCCTCCTACCGAATCGCTACGGGGGCGGGGGGTGGGGGAGGGGTGCACAGGACAGTAATTTTTGCCGATCTGAAATCTCGTTTCTCCAAAAATTACGAGCAACGAACGAAAGACAAAATTATCAGAGTGGCGGAGAGAGAAATTGGGCCTTTGTATAACAATTTGTAGACTTTTTTTATAACGCCTGTCTCAATGATGTTAAAAAATAACGAGTAAAATAATCTACTTATAGGGTGTTTGCATTAAGGGGTGAGATGCAGTCAGAGGCGTGAAAAAACGAGCATTTTCAATACATTTTTTTTTATAGTAATCAAGTTTGTTTTACAAAAGTGGTAACATAGACTTTTTGTGTTATATTTCAACTTGACTTGTACAAATTTTCAAAGAAAAATATTGATTATTTATAAAAATATCGCCATCTTTGTCGTACCCTCTTCGGCATGTAGTGCTTTGCGGTGACCGTCATAAAATTTTACTGGATCACCTGAAATAAAAAAAACCAAAAAAAATCATTAGTTTAATAATAAATCTAGTCCTTAATCGAAGCTTTTTTTCCAAAAATTAACAAAATGGCGGCTTCTGACAGATAACTTTCGATATTCGAAAATCGCTCGTTTATTATTTTAAAAAAAATTTTCAACCAAAATGAAAATCTTTCTATTAAGGTCTAGTTTTTAAAGCTATCAATAAGCACACCAAATTTCATAAAAATCCATCGAGTGGTTTTTTAATTATAGTGGTCGAAACTTCAAAAACATAGTTTCGAGAAAAACGCGTTTAAAGTTTTTCGATGTGGATTTATATGTGGTATTATATGTTCGTAAAATGTTCAGCTCGATGGATAAAGCTAAACTTATTCATGTATTTTGATCCGCTGAATCCGAATATCACAATTTTTTGCCGAAAAGTCGAGCATTCACTTGTTTATAGCCAATTGTTAAAACAATTTTTCAAAAAATTAAAGTTTTTCGGAATAAATTATTTTTTTTAAACATTTTTGGCAATTACAAAACGAAAGTATTCCTTATAAAATTTTGCTAAAGTTCATAGTTTTTGAGTAATACATTTTTGAAAACTTCCGTAAGAGTTCTTCAATTTTACACTTGATTTATTCGAAAAGGTTGCCTATAATCGGATGTCCAATATAAGGGCCCAAAGTCTATTCTTCTTATACTTGATATTAGGGGACTATCTTTATGTAGAATAAAAGAAAACGTTTATTGTTTTAACTTTGTAATTATTATCAAACAGCAAGTCTTTATTAGTTAATCTTTGATTAGGTAGGAACATTTTGGTGTAAAGGGATATCTAATATTAGGCTCGATTAAGGGGTCTTCTTATTTCAGATGCTAAAAAAGGGCTATTATCATGCATTTTTTTGATGGGTATATATCATAGATATTGATATATAAGTTGTTACACTTAATAAATACACTTTCGAAATACATTAAAAAAAATTATTTCCCATTTTTTTAAGTCACTATTTATAGACACAAATGGTAGTTAAAGAAAATTAGGTCTGCGCTATTGATGAAATCTCGGAGATAGATAGTCCAAAACAAAAAAATCAAACGGTTTTACATTTAGTATGTTGATGGCTATAGCGCATATCATACGATTTTTGATATATGCAAAAATAACAAAATGGCAGACACTTTAAAAAAAAAAAAAAAAAAAAAGAAAACGTGGTTTTTGACCCTTTTTTGGCAAAAGAAAATAGTAAATATCAAAATTTAAAAAAAATCCTTCATATGCGCTATAGCTATAATTGTAAAGAATATGTGGTTAACATTTCATAAGGATCGGTTCAGTAGTTTCGAAGATTTTATCCACAAGCCGTTGAAAAACGTTGCTTCTCGTTTAAAGTTTGTTCGGGTTACATAAATACATCAAATAATTTTGTAAATGTTTTTATAAAGTATAACAACTTTTATATCAATATACAGGGTGTCCCATTTTAATCTTACACCTGAATTTTCTCGAAAAATATTGCTCGGACGAAATATTGTGTGGAATAAAACTTCTAGGGATTGAAGGGGGACGTTTAAAAAAAATTTATTTGAGGAGCCAAAATTCAGAATGGCGGCGTTACAAAGGCTGACATGTTTTTTTTCAAACGGAAACATAACTTTTTTTTATTGCCAAAAAATTTGTCAACTGAAAACTAAAAACTTTTGTTGAAAACATTTTTTGATAAAGTTCATAGTTTTCACGTGAGAACATCATTTTCAATTATTTCAGATGTATCCAGGATTTGTGTGTGTGTGTGTGTGTGTGTGTGTGTGTGTGTGTGTGTGTCTGTGTGTGTGTGTGTGTGTGTTTTTCTACCCATCGTGATCAAAGTTCGTCAACGATTTAAAGAAACACGTTTTTGGGCCTGAAAATGGCACAAACGCTATTAAAATGGAAAAAAACTATTTTTCATCGATTTTCCTCCAAAAATTTTTCATGAAATATCGTCCAAATTTGAAAACAAAAAAAAAACAAAAAAAAACCACAATTTTCAACAAAAAAGTTTGATTCTTTTTTTGTTCAAGTGGTCATACATTCGAAAATGTATTCGAAATACCCAAACAAACCCAAACAAACACACACACACACACACACACACGCACACACACACACACACACGCACGCACGCACGCACGCACGCGTCCACACACATACGCGCACGCGCGCCCATACACACACACACACACACACACACAAATCCTGGATACATCTGAAATAATTGAAAATGATGTTCTCACTTGAAAACTATGAACTTTATCAAAAAAAAATTTCCACAAAAGTTTTTAGTTTTCAGCTGACAAATTTATTGACAATAAAAAAAGTTATGTTTCCGTTTGAAAAAAACATGTCAGCCTTTGTAACGCCGCCATTTTGAATTTTGGCTCCTCAAATAAATTTTTTTCAAACGTCCCCCTTCAATCCCTAGAAGTTTTGTCCTACACAATAGTTCGTCCGAGCAATATTTTTCGAGAAAATTCAGGTGTAAGATTAAAATGGGACACCCTGTATATAATATAAACCTATCAAAAAGGCATGAAAATAGCCTTTTTAGCGTCTAAAGTGAGAAGACCCCTTAAGTATCCGATATCAAGATTAGACATGGCCGAATATGAACAGTAATATTTTTGTACATCTTGCTATTTTTGCGAACATTATATCTTTATTAAGTAAATTAAGTGCTTCATGAAAAATAACGAAAACATAAATGATTTGGACTCACTTCAATGAAAATAACTTTTTTTACCAAAAAAAAATATTTTTTTATATCGGCAAAAAGTAACACCAGTTCATTGTTGTGCCATTTTTTTTTGCTAGGCAACCAAACGTTTTGCAGCGGTGACATCTAACGGCTAGTTATTAGTGTATAAAATAAAAAACAGATGTCACTGTAGAAAAACTCGAGATATTCCACTATCCGATATTTTAAGCAACTATTCGATATATGGTGCTTCTCCCCTGCTACATCACGGCGGGTCATATTGTTACTAATTTTGTTTCAAAGCATCATCGCGTGACTTTAGTTTTCAGTACGTGTGATTTTGCCGAAGTGCAAAAGACATTATTTTTTGGTGTCTCAAATATGTCGAATTTTGGTTTTTGTTTCATTCAGATCGGTGGACTGTTTGTGGGTGAAACTGCAAAGACACCCCTCGACACGCCTTTCTATGAGGGGTGGTTTGCCCCCTTAAAACTGTTTTATCGAAAAAAATACGTGTCTAATAATTTTAAATTCTTTATCACATACAGGGTGTCCAATAGGAAGTTGCTGAAACTAATCGACTGTCATTTTAAAACACGTGCACAGAATCAGAAAAGCCAAATTGCTTTAAATAGAGGAAACTTTGCAGTTTTAAACGCACATAAATAAAACCCAGTCAAATATTTTTTATGTTAATTTATTACATCTTATAAAAATAACGAAAAAGTACAGTGATTAATGATAGATATTTTCGAAGTGCGAACCGTTAGATTATGTACAAAAATCAATTCTCTTTTGGAAACTGTGAAAAAATGTATCCAACATATCGTTCGTAATGCCGCGAACCACTTCCTGGACGGCCGCGATCAGTTATTCTACTGTGCTGGGTTTTTTAGCGTAACAATGATCTTTGATGTAACCCCACAAGAAAAAATCACAACGGTTCAGGTCCGGTGAGTACAGAGGCCATTCTAGTTCGCCTTGAGCAAATTTAGGGTACCCCAGACCGATCACTCGAGTCCCATATACGCGATGAATAGATTCAAATACCTCATGAGTCCGGTGCGGCGTCGCTCCATCGTGCATGAAGTAAATTTTTTTAACCAGTCCCTTCTTATTTGCATAAGGGAAGAATTTCGTTTCCAAAAGCTGTTTGTAACTCTCTCCTGTTACCATAGATTCCGAGAATTGCAAATAAATTCCTTTTACTGAAATCGCTGCCCATTCCGTTACTTTCTGTGGATGAAGGAACTTCCCTAGCGATATGTTGGGATTTTCCGTTCCCCAAAACCGGTAATTTTGCTTGTTTACGTACCCATTCATCCGAAAATCTGCTTCATCGGAATAAATAATCAATTTCTCATTAAGTTCTTCGGCTTCAAACATTCCCATAATAGTGTTACAGAATTCGATGCGTTTCGTCATGGCATCCCGAGTCGAAATTTGGACCCTCCTTTGAATGCTCGAGAACCTATTTCCTTTGTAAAGCACAGACCGCCGCCCTCCTTTGACTCCCCTTGAACCTATATGGAGAAATTTGCACCGTTGGCGACCCTCCTTTAGCCCTACTGAACCTTCTATTCAACCTCCTGAGCCTCCTTTAGGCCTATGGGCTCGGCTTGCGTGAACCTACACAACCTCGTTTTGGCCTAAAGTCCTATCTGTACCCTACAGAACCTCCTTTGAATCCAAAGCAGAAGGAAAATGAAAGATTGGATCCAAAGGAGGTTCTGTAGGGTCAAGCTATATCTGAAAAATAAATTATAAGTGTGAATTAAAAATATGATGTCTGATTATTTATTATAATATTGATTTATTAATTCGAAACATATACATACATTGTCACAACTATAAATTATTTCGTGTAACTTAAAAAAACGTTATATTAAACGTATACTATATATGCACTATAGTATAGTACAAATATAGTATACGTTAGTAGTCCAGTAAAGTACGCTGGTACTACATTTGTTTGTGTGTTTTCAAGTTTATTTCATTATTATAAATAAATGATATATAGTTTATCTGAAAATATTTTTTAATTATAATTATCCCTTCTTTGGAATATCGGTGAACTGCGGATGGGAGAGAAGGGGGGAGCGGAGGGCAGTATATTGAAGTAGGCTTAAAGGAGGGTTAGTAGGGTCAGAAGAGGTTTAAAGGAGGGCTAGGAGGCTCTGCGAGCCACCGGTGAAAGGAGTCAAAGGAGGGTTAGTAGGGCGAAAGGAGGTTTAAAAGAGGGTCTCTAGGTTTGCGTAAGCATTAAATCAGGCTCACTAGGGTTTAAAGGAGATTCAGATGAACCTACTAAACCTCCTTTGAGTGAAAAAGTCCAATTTCTGCCACTTTTGGAGGTTCAGTAGGTTCTGATATACATGTTTTTGAGATTTCCATTTGAACGTCTTGAACCTCCATTGAATGACAAATTGGGATCGAAAGGAGGTTTAAAGGAGGGTCTAAATTTCGACTCGGGATGTTCATTTAACAATTGACGAGTGCTTATTTTATACGGATGAAACTTTAAAAAAAAATTCAAAATGTTGTGCAATGATGATTTGGTTATTTTTAATGCTTGAGAAGCTTTCCGAATCGAATCATTTGGTTTTTGTTTGAAATAATTCTCAACTTCGTTGATCTTCTCTGGTGTAGTCACCGTAACAGATGGACCTGGGAACTCGTGTCTACAGCCCTGGAATGTACCATACTTCACGAAGTTATCGATTATCCTCCAAAAATTAACGTAAAACTACTTCAATGCAGTTTAATTGAATAGAAACACAAGTTGTGTGATAGATGAATATGAATAAATATTAAATTCTTACCTTTTCAGAGTGTTTTCGCTGGCAACTCCATGAGTTCCAAACTTAGTACGAAACCCTCTACACGCGTTACTATAAATTTTTTCCCTCGTGAAGAAGCGCTCAATAAGATATACTTTTTCTTCCGTGGTGAACTCACTCATTTTGACGCGCGCGTACTTGCTTCAAACACGGCTGGAATAAAACTGCGGGGCCTCAGGTATGCGCCTTAGAAAAAGGGACCCCTATTGGATTCATGGAGGGAAGAGAGACTTATTTAGTTTTAGCAACTGCCTATTGGACACGATGTATATGAGTTTCAGCAAAATCGACGGCGGACACTTATGTGATGTACTTTGTGAGCAGCGCTTCCATTCTTATGAGGGTACCAAAAAACCGGTCGATTCGTGGATAGCCACTAAAGATTGTTACCAGAAAGATGGGGAAAAGGCTAGCCATGCACAATATTTTGAATGATCAATGTGTAACCATTTTTCACAACGAAGCCATATTGGGAATTTAAAAAATCCTTAAAATTAACGCACACGCCTAATAAAATTTAACCCCTCGCGGTCACACGGGGTCTGGGTAACCCTACGCGCGACTCCGAGCCGAAATTATTATAACTCGTAGACGCCCAAGGGGGCTAGCCTGGCTTGTAAGGGTGCTTTGGCGTGCCCTTCGTAAGTATCGATTTGGGTCGAACGATTCGCGACAGCAGTATCGTCGTGGTAGTCGATACAACGAAAAATCGGGCGAGCGCTGGGGTCCTTTTGACCCCCATGTGACCTGCACGCAAATTTTTTCGTAAAAAGTGGTATTTCTTTTTTCTGCGCGGGATCACTCTACGTAATGTAAGTATGAATATGAGAACGGTAGAAATATTTCTGTCAAGTTTATATGAATTACGTCTTTTAAAGCTCATTATAACATAACCTGGAAAACCATTGAACCATTTAGAATGTGCGACGAGCACAGAGTCTTCATCTGTGTCGACTGTGGTGGACAAACTTGATTTGTTTACGATTTTTTAATATTTTGGATTTTTTAATATATTTTTTTCATATCTTTCATATATTTTGTGTTTACACTATGATCCCATAATTTTTCGAGTCGCTGTTGCGAATAAATTGCTAATGTTCAACGATGATCGTTCTTTTATTACTCCGAAGTGGGCCCTTTTCACATGTCCAAATAAATATCGTTTTTTAAACGCCCACATTTTCTGTAAACTATCAAATCTCTAGGATATCACCCTAAATTTTTTTGAATTAGAAATTACAAGACTTCTAATTTTTTAAGTAAAAATTGCCTTTTTCGGGCAATGAACCCTCCCTGATTTGTTCCGCCATTTTAAATGTCGATGACAATGTTATACTAAGAATGCCACATTCTGAAAGGTTTAAACCAACACCCTGAATGTTTATAAGCCATTCGGAAAAATAGAATCAACGTGGCAACCGTTTAAACATGGCTGGGGTCTCACGGACCCCATTGGACCACTAACGTACAGGCCGAGGGTGTGACCCCGAAGGGTTAAAAAATACGACAGGATGAAAAAAATAATCTTCTAACATTCTGCGCTTCCGGAAGCACGCGACAGAGCGAAAGGAACGAAATCTTCCAATCTTTTGGAGTATATGAGCGTGGAGCCCGTTTCGGATTAATTATAATAAGATATCATTACGATCGCGTTGGCGCGTAATTGTCGTTATCCAACGAGCTTGCAAGCCCGCGCGTTTGCCTTTCCCTCGGAGGTTTTGGGGCTGCTCCGTGATGCCCTTAACGAGCAAAGGGTTGTAATAAAAATGCATGTCCGCCAAGTGTGGTACCGGCAGGGAGGGGGAGGGAGAGAGAAAGAGAGAGAGAGAGAGAGAGGGAGGAGATTTTTGCTCTCGGAATCCCAGATATGGTGGCGCTGATTACGTGGAGCAAAAAGCAGCACACGTGGAGAGCTTTTGCGAAGGTAGAATCCAAAGTGCAAAAGCGGGAAGAAAAGTGTGTGTAAGGGAGAGAGAGGGAGAAAGAGAGAGAGAGAGAGAGAGGGGGGGGGGGGAGAGACGTCTATGGATTTACGGATGCTGCGAAAGCTCGCGAGTCCACGGTACAGTTAATACGAGAAAAGAGAAGAGAGAACGAGACTTTTGGCGAGCTGGCGAACGGAATAACGCATGCGTTTGTGGCTGCAGGCTTCGGGATAACGAATGCGGAGACTGAAAAGTGAGGACCGAAAAAAAAGCATACATACGTTCACATTGGGTTACACATAATCGTCTCGTCTATCCCGAGGGAAAATCTTTTTTTCTTATCGTTTCCCCTAGTGGGACCTTTTTGGCAGACTCTCCACGATTTTATCCCTTCAGGAAACTCTCTCTCTCTCTCTCTCTCTCTCTCTTTCTCTCTCTCTCTCTCGTTAAGCCTCTTGGTCATTGTACGAAATAAAATCTCAGCTAACAAACCGGGCAGATTTTCCAAATGACTATGTACATGTTACGCTCTCTCTCTCTCTCTCCCCCTCTCTCCCTCCCTCCCTCCCACCCTCTCTCCCTCCATCCCTTCCTCCTTCCCTCCCACTCTCTCTGCCCCCTCCCTCTCTCTCTCTCCCTCCCTCCCATTCTCTCTCCCTCCCTCCCTCCCTTTCTCCCCCCTCTCTCTCCGTCCCTCTCTCTCCCTCCCTCCCTTTCTCTCTCCCTCCCTCCCTCTCTCTCTCTCTCTCTCTCTCTCTCTCTCTCTCGCGCTCTCTCCTTTGTGAATCTCATCTTAATCGAGAGGGGTGTTCAACCGAATTTCACTTTCGAGACTGCTGCCCTGTTCGTCCGACATTTTATTACATTTATTATTATTTTTTTTTCCAAGGAAGGGTGGCATATATGGACAGAAAGAGAGAAGAGAGGAGAGAGAGAGAGAGAGAGAGAGAGAGAGAGAGAGATGCAGTGAGATTCTTAACGTCACGGCAGCCGGAATGACAAACGACGAACGTGTCGTTTCTCCTATAGGGGTTGTATTTTTTATTTTCTCACTCAGCTGTCGCGAGTGAGACCTTGCCCGTAAGACGAGAATGATGATGAAGAAAAAAAAGATGAAGGGGTAGGAGAGAGAGAGAGAGAGAGAGAGAGAGAGAGAGAGAGAGAGAGAGAGGGAGGGAGGGAGGGAGCGAGAAAGGAAATAAGTGCGAGGACCATCGATCAAAATCCTCCCCCTCGAGACATAACACCCTCATACACTGGATAAATAAATACATATATATGTACACATCCATACATTATACATAACCCAACATATATCTGTACATACACACACGGTGATTTACCCGACATTAGACTTTGAAAACGGTTTTATTTTCCTTTCAGGCTCAGTGCTAAAGAAAAACAACAAATTTCAGCTACAGTATAGTTATCTTTTATAGTTTTTTTTGCAATTTAGAAAATCAAGAAAATGGTAAGCTGTGGTAAAATGTAAGCTGAAATGGTAAGCGGTAAAATAACTTGTTATTAACAAATTATTACAGTACACCCAAACAAAGTGCCACCCTTGCATAAAATATAGTTTCAACGTAAATTAGACTGACGTTTGCATCGTTGGAATGCAATGATTTTTTAAATTTCTTGTATCTCGTTTTCTCACTTTTTGTCATGGAAAACCCTTAACGATTTTTTGTGATTTTTTATTTATTTGCAAAGTACGAATATTTTTATTTCAATATAAGGTACAAGCATGGAGGTTACGTGTGGAACACATTATCCGATAAATGTCCGCCTCGTCCCTGTTTGAAAACGTTCATTCTTTTGACGAAATTTCCAATAACACTTTCGCATACTTGCGGACTTATTTCATTAAGGGGTATGCAAAACCTTGGAATTGACAAAAAATCGTTTTTAGTTTGGTTTATTTTCTTATTGCGCAAAGTGTTAACTTTGATTTGGTCCAAAGATTTTGTAAAAATTCCGAATTATGGCGATTTTAGTGGAGCGGTCAGAACGTCCCGTTGCGTTACGGCTCTAGCGCCGCGCGGTGCATTGTATAGTTTCTAAGGGCATTGATACGACTTTGTCCAACCAGGCTGTTTGATTGTTATACAATGCAGGAATCGCAGATTGAAGGTACGAAGAATAATCGTGATTTTATCTTAAGCGAGTGGTCTAAAAACCAAGACACTTTCTTACAATTAAATTTTTTCAAATAACAATTGGGACGAAAGGGTGCATTTCATAGATAGCATTTTTTTTATAAAAAATGTTTAAGGGGCTATACCAGTGTGAACGCTGAAAATTTGGGTGATTTTCGGGAATTTTTTTGAAGAAAGGTACTCTATTAAATGTTTCGGAAAAATAAGAATATATTTGGCTATATTTGACCTATATTACATAATTTTTTTATAGAAAAATTTTGACATCCAAGCGAATTATACGCTGCCTTCGGAGGTGCAAAAAAAAAGTTTCTCCACTGCTGACATGATTCCGGCCGATTGAGTAGCTGAAACCGAAAAAGGAAAAATTGTCGTTAAGCTGGAAGGTATCTCCTGTACAATGACGTAGGATTTTTGAAAAATATCAAAATCTAACAAAATGGCGTAGTTATGAAAAAAGTCTGCTTTCTTGCCTGTAAAATGGTCGTTTTTTTCAATGCCAAATCGTCAATTTTCATCCAATCAAAAATATCCTGCGTCATTGTAGAGTAAATATATTCAAGAGTACTCAGTTCACATTTCAAGTCAATCGAATAATTGCTCTTTGAGTTACGATGTCAGTAAATTTGAAAAATCTCATTACATATTCTTGACAGTATAAAAATCTTGAAAGTATAAAAATCTCATCTCATATTCTTGAAAGAATAAACTGTCGAAAAAGGCAACGAAAAATCGATTTTTAAAAAGTGTCACACTAGGATAGCCGCTTAATTTTTTTTACTAGCTCCATTAGTAATGGAGATATAAGCGACGGGAATTAATCGCATCACATGTCGCTCATCGTTTCGTCCCTTCGACTCATCGTTCCGTCTCTCTCATAAAAATATTCCTAATTCATATCTCCATTACTAATGAATATAGCAAAAAAAAAGAAATAGACATTTTTTATTGTCAATTCAAAAGGAACATCTTTTATTTCAAACTTTTTTCTACTAAATGTACTTTTTCGTCACAATCGTCATTATAACAATTAAATTGTTTATAGCGAAAAAAATGATTCTAGAACAAAAAAAAGTCATATTCGCATTGCTCGTACCTGAAATTGGTATTGAGCAGACCCAAACATTTAAACGAAAATTTTATACGAAAAAGTGGATTTAGTGCGTTTTCTTCTTCTTACCTTTATCTCGAAAGTACACTTTGCAATTTGGCGCACCTCATATCTCAAAATATTCTAATCTAAAGATATGGCATAAGAGACGAAATGAATTCCTATAATTATTTGTTGCATCGCATAAAGTATATCAATTAGTTAATATCATTGTGATAATTTGAGAGTTTTATCCAATAACATTCAATACATTTTTCAAACATAACCGTATATATATATATTAGAGTGGTCCAAATTTGAGCTCTTTATTTTTCTTTTTCTCACCATCGAATTATCTTCTTTAAAGCGGAAAAAAAATTGCCACGAAAACTGCGAATGATCAAAAAATATTTAGAGGTCGCTCAAGCCTCCCAAAAATTCAAATTTTCATTAAGGGGAGATATATACATAGATGGTCGAGGTCGAGGATTTAGAAGCTATGAACATTCCGTCGACCGTAGAAGACCTACACTATGGGCCTGGTATCGATGATTCCATGTAAGTTGACAAATTTCATGATTTATTCATTCCCAAATTTTAAAACGCTTTTTCCTAAAACCACGTTTTTCAAATCGGTACCCAAAATTTCTCGAATACCAATGAACCGATTGCCTTGAGGTTTTTTGTGGTTATTCTATACACCATTATCTAGTACTTGTCAGGATTTTTTTCCCGTTACTCAGTTTTTGTTTCATAGGCAAAATAATAATTAATTTTTGGCCCAAAAATCACTATTTATGTTCAAACGTCCGTCATTTTGTCATAAATTGATATTTTCAAAATCGGCCATGAGAAGTACTGGGTTATAGTATCTAATTTAATAATGTTTTTGGTTTTTTTTTTTTCAGATGATTTTTGAAGAAACGCCAGTGGGTACCGTAACGCAGATTTTTTACAACGCTCCAAGGATCATACATTATCCTTTTTTATTTTTGATATTTTTAAATGAAGAAAGCTAAACATATTTTTGAATGTATATACTTCTTTTAGATAATTGAAACCCCAATTCGAAATTGCAAATAGTTTACCTTGAAAAAATTCACAAAAATGGCCTTTTTCCGGCTCCTAGGTGTATATCTCCTCTTAAAAAATCGATTTTTTCTTTCTCGTTTACTTCTCATCCATGAATTGTACGCTTTATAATTTTTAAATGAACCTCGCGAAAGCTCCCGCTGGTCAATGCATATTTAATGGTCGCTCAAGAGCTTCGAAATTTCCAATTCTCGCCAATTTTTTTTTATTATTCATTTCACTCCTAAATCTGACGCGTTGTAAAATGTTCAAACCAATTAATCGTTTTTGTTAGAAACAGATTTTGCAAAGTTACCTCACACTACTAACCCGAGAATTATAATCTCTGTTCTCAACAAATAATTCTTTAAAGGTCTTGTCCGTAAAGAAAATTATGGGTCCCGCGTTTTATCGGGATAGAAGTGTGAGGTAAATTGAAAAAATTCGTTTTTCATGAAAAAAAAGATTTAATTCTTTTGAAAATGTTACAAAGTGTTGAATTTGTGAGTTCGAAGAGAAAAAAATTGCGACAATTGGAAATTTCGAAGTTCTTGGGCGACCACTAAATAGTCATTCGCCGACTAGAGCTTTCGCAAGCTGAATTAAACAATTATAAAGCGTCAAATTCGTAGGCGAGAAGTGAACAAACAAAAAAATTATTATTTTTTTTTTTATGAAAACTTGTATTTTTGGGCGGCTTGAGCGACCTCTACATATTTTTTGACTACTTGCAGATTTCGCGACGATTTTTTTTTCTTTTAAGAAAATAATTGGATGGTGAGAAAAAGGGAAAAAAATGGAGCTCAAATTTGGGCCACTCTAATATATATATATATATATATATATATATATATATATATATATATATATATATATATATATATATATATATATATATATATATGTGTATATATATATATATATATATATATATATATATATATATATATATATATATATATATATATATATATATATATATATATATATACATATATATATAGATGAAAGTCCATTTCATCTTCGTCTTGAAAAAATCCGTCCTACAAGCCTAAAAGTCTTTTCAACATTAAAGAAGGGAAAATGGCATCGGGATGTTTCGCCGTAGCGCATTTGGCGATCTGACCCTTCACATAAATCGTCATAACTCGCTCTAGTTTTGGATTTTTCCAAACCCTTTCGTGCAAATTGAAGTCAAGACCCTAGGCTATAAAACTATGCAATAGAAAAAGCGTATTTTCGCACTTTTGAGCTTATGCATACTCCTTGATCGCATCCTCATCCTTTTTGCATCATGGTCTAGCACCGTCCGACTTCAAACGGTGGACAAAGGAGGAAAGAGGTGCAAGAAAAACAAGTGCGGCTACCCACGATCGGATAAATTTGAAGAATGGTGTGCGGCAAAGAGCTGCTCTTTGCTGCCTTTGTGTGTTTGCCAAACATATTATATATAAACTCGTATATATATATATATATATATATATATATATATATATATATATATATATATATATATATATTCCGAAAGTATAAATCTTGGGTCAGCATCTTGCATAAACCGTAGATCCTCTCCCTCTCTGGACCGAGGTTGACGGATCAACGAAATTCCCTTGACAATGTATCCGATAGCAGCAGCAGAGGACAAGGCGCGTCCATATCGCTTACCCAATTTACGTGCTTTGCCGACTACGAAGACAGCTTTAAGCTGCCGGCTGTTTTCACAAGCCACGAGAATATAAGCCCCGTCGGGGGTGGGGAAGTTCAGGCTTGGAATAGGTGACTATGGGATAGGGGATGGTTTGCGAAGGAGGCTTCTCGCTGACTTGACGCATTAGTTCATTCGAGTCGAAGAGAATTGATAGCCGGAGCCTTCCTTGCCCTCTCTCTTTCTCTCTCTCTCTCTCTCTCTCTCTCTCTCTCTCTCTCTCTCTCTCTCTCTCTCTCTTTCTCTCTTTCTCTCTTTCTCTCTTTCTCTCTCTCTGGTGCATCCGTTCCGGAAATGTCGTCCTCAGCCTCATCCCCCAATCGCTCTATCTCTCTCTCTCTTTCCTGTGCCCAATATATATATGGGTCATTCCATGTCAAATCGACAAATTTTTTACCTGACCCCCTTTGATTTCGCTGAAAATTTTCTATCTTTTTCTACCCCCCGAAAGTTATTTTTCAGAATTTTTTCAAATTTTTTTTCCCGACTCAAAAAAAGTTATGAGTTTTTAAAAAAAACCGCTCTTTTATTTTTAAATTGCCAGAACTTTTTCAAAAATTGACCGTTTGGGAACTTTTTTTTTTCAAAATTTTTGTTTTTAAATGTAGTTTTCGAAAAAAAATATGAAAACATTTTCAGAATCCCAGATATATGAAATATTTTAGTTTTTTTGAAAAAACCGTAATTTTCTCAAAGTCCGACCGTTTTTTTTTTGTTTTTTTTTGCTCTAAAAATACTTCAACTAATTCTGCAATGATCCCCGTTAATCAAAAGATGTGACGACAATCGCTTCTAATTTTTTTTCTTGATTATAAAAAAAATTTTGTTGAATTTTTGCTGATTTTATATAACTTTGTTATGAAATTTTTTTTATTTCCTCGTGAAACCTCAAAAGTTGAAAAATAAAATTTTATTGGAGAATTTCAAGTGATTATCGTCCAAGTAATTGTTATTTTTTTTCAAAAAAGTAAAAAAAAAGGACTTTTCATACTCTTAAATAAATTCACCGTCTCTTAACATCTTTAAATAAATTAAAAACATTTTTTTGTATGTGTTCAAATTATATTATCTTTTATTTAACTTTCATCATAAGTATTGTCAACAGAGGGCTGAAGCATTTTTTTATAACATGAACTACATATTCGCTCATCAGTCGACAAATTGTATCGAATTGCTAAATGCTCCGGTAAATTTCGCAGGGATATTTTTTTTCTATGCTTCTCCAAATTAAATGGATTGCAACATCGATCAAAAAACTTCGGCATTGTAATCACTCGTTAACAAAATATAAATTAACAGCACTTTATGATAAATAATAGGTACTTTATTTAGCAATAGTAAGTCTACGTGACACGATGAACACAACGACAATGTAATTATTCTGAAAACATAACCTCCATATTATTTAAATGAAATGTAGATGATATCTTTTTTACCGACAATCGATAGCTCTTAAATTATCACATTGTATCAACTGGAGGTAACTTTTAAACCCATTGTATTTTTGAAGTTGTCATATTTCAGTACCAAAAAAAAACGTCCATAAGAGTAAAAAAATAACGTCAATGAGAGAAAAAAATTATTTTTTTTTTAAATAACAATTTCTTGGACGATAATCACTTGAAATTCTCCAATAAAATTTTATTTTTCAACTTTTGAGGTTTCACGAGGAAATAAAAAAAATTTCATAACAAAGTTACATAAAATCAGCAAAAATTCAACAAATTTTTTTTTATAATCAAGAAAAAAAATTAGAAGCGATTGTCGTCACATCTTTTGATTAACGGGGATCATTGCAGAATTAGTTGAAGTATTTTTAGAGCAAAAAAAAAACAAAAAAAAAAAACGGTCGGACTTTGAGAAAATTACGGTTTTTTCAAAAAAACTAAAATATTTCATATATCTGGGATTCTGAAAATGTTTTCATATTTTTTTTCGAAAACTACATTTAAAAACAAAAATTTTGAAAAAAAAAGTTCCCAAACGGTCAATTTTTGAAAAAGTTCTGGCAATTTAAAAATAAAAGAGCGGTTTTTTTCAAAAATTCATAACTTTTTTTGAGTCGGGAAAAAAAATTTGAAAAAATTCTGAAAAATAACTTTCGGGGGGTAGAAAAAGATAGAAAATTTTCAGCGAAATCAAAGGGGGTCAGGTAAAAAATTTGTCGATTTGACATGGAATGACCCATATACACGCCCAGGTAGGAATTGACGATGAAAAAAGGGCTCGCCAAGCTCTGAAACAAGGCTCACATTTTTTAATTCAGGCTGAGCACCAGCCTGATTTGAGGCCTAGCTGAACCTCTGAATGTTAACGCGGTTTCAGGCTCGTGAACAAAGGCTTGACCAAAGGCTGGTAGAATAGCCTGTACTAAGCCTGAAACGACGAAACAACAAGGCTCAAAACGAGCCTCAATGATGCCTTCACGAGCATTTATGACCAGGCTTATCCCAAACTCTTCTCGAAGCTATATGAGGCCTGTTTTTAGTTTTCTATATTCTACATTGGGGTAAATTTAATAAATTTGTAAATAATTCATTTTATTTATTATATATATTTATTATTTATTATAAAATATATATTTAAATATTTTAAAAAACAATACTTTATATTATTTGTTGTTTATGGGACACAAATAAAATAAAACAAAAATACAGAAAATATATTATTTTAACTTATTTTGTTTTATTACAACCTGAAAAAAGCCTGCATCCAGCCTTGATTTTTTAGCCTTAAAATTCACCGGCTGAATAAAGCTTGAAATAACCCTGAATTTAGGCTAAGAAACCAGTCTTGGTTCCAGGCTGCTCCAAACGATGCAATGAAACCTGGCCCACGTCTGTCTCACTTAGGCTCGGTGAAACAAGGCTCGCACAAGCTTGTTTCCATCGTCAGCCTTTTGATTTCCTACCTGGGCGCTGGCCCGAAAAGTGACGTCCAAAATAAAAATTTATATGCCTCGTATCAGCTTTGTCCAGAATTTGTCCGATCCAGAATTTGTTGCTTTCTTAATTTATTTTATATCGCGTTAATTCCCCTAACAATTTCCCATCCGATTCGACATGAAGATACAACCGAGCGAGCCGCTCGCTCGACGCTGAGCATGGATTCACCGACTTTGCGGCGCGCTGGAGATCGTAATTTTTGTCCAAAATAAAAAAGTCCAAAAAAGAAATTGTAGGTCTGAATATGCTCTACAAGTTGCATTTCTTCAATTTTTTCGATATTGACGACCAAAAAAAGAAATAGCAAAAAACAAAAGTTTTGTCCTAAATTTTTGACTTTTTCGATCGATATCTCGATAACGATGCATGATACGCTAAAAATGGTTAAGACTTAATTATAGAGCACAAAAAAAGCTACAAAAAAGTTTCTCAGAAAAATTTTCGAATCTCATCGGATAGCCGAGTTATTGCCAAAAAAACAAAGTTTACCCCTTTTTTCAAGATGGCGGCGAAAGCTCCTAGGAAATCTTGGTCGAAAAACTCAAGTTAAGCTTTTCTAGGTATCCCCGACAACATATTAAAAAATTGGATTCCTTATTTCATTCTCTTTTATTTGCCTTTTTTTCCGACGAAATGACTGGACTACCATGCTTCTTTACTTTTACTTTGTTACATTTCGAGAAACATCATTTTTTATTTTTCCCAGCTGTGTGCGTACTTTCTTCGCGATGTTTGTAACTTGTGTTATCCTTGTGAAGTACACTGTCGGTCAATAAATAAATGACAAACTGAACACCAACGTTGATGTCTTGAGTTTCGATAAAAAGTTGTAAATAAAGTTCTGAGAGGAGCAGTCATTGAAGTTCAGGGGCTTTACCAGTGTGACACTTTCAAAAAATCGATCAATATCATTTTATCTTGCAATATTCATAGTTAAATCTTTAAGGGGAGGGTAGGAGTTTCAACCTGAAAAAAAACACTTTTTTTCGATTTTTTTTCATCTATATGGATAGAGTGAATTTATTGAAACCTTTTGTACATTGTTAAGTGTCATTTCAAGAACATTCCGTGTAATTTGTACGCGAAAATATCCACAAACAAGCCGGTGACAAAGGTTTTCCAAGAACGCTTTTGGAAAAACACGATTTGCGGTGTTCACTGTATCTCAGCAAAAAATTATCTGAAATCAAGTACCGTTAAAATGTAGTCAAAGTATTATCAAATCCTCCCCCCATCGGTCTTTGGTAATTTTTTTTTTTTCATTTCAAAATTTTTGGTTGTCATGTAGAGTAAAAAGTGCTATTTTTTCTTTATATGTAGAAAGTATGTACCAAGTTTGAAATAAATCGGTCACGTAGTTTTCAAATGGCAGTGAACACGGACTTTGAAAAAGTGGTTTTGAGAAAAACGTGTTTGAAGTTTAGAGAAGTCGGAGCTACAGTGTTAGAGGAGCGGAACTACATAGCCAATAACTTCGAGAGTTTTGCTCTGATTGTGTCACATCCGGAAGGGATGAGAGCATAATATTTTCGTTTCCCTCTTTGTTGCCTACGCCTAGCGCAATAGCACGAGACGAGGGTAAAAAGGGGTAGTGCGTGGGAAAGAATAGAATTAAGGAATTGCCGCGATATTTCGGCATTGAGGAATAATTCGACAGAATTGGTGTACGATTGACAATATGTTATTTATTATAAGGTTACTAGACGGATTAAAGCGGTCAGGCCTACGACGAATGATATAAAAAGAAAATGTAAAGTTAGCTTACATTGGTTGTGTTTGACACTCGGTCGCTCGCTCGCTCGCTCGCGTAGACGTTTGTTGTTGCTCGCGTTACAAGGGCCTTCGCTCTTGGCCTGGTGCGCTCGCTGGTATAATAGCTGGTAAGACGCCCGCTGGATTTTACGCTGGTCGTGTGTATAACTGACGTGTTTACTACGACGAGCACTACGCGTAGATAGATATATGAACTGCGCGCAAGGTCGACGAATTGAGACTGATATTTACGGACCGATGATAGAAATTACACAAGAGTAAAATAAAACTTTTGTAACTCGAAAAATGAAGACGGCTCGTATGAAGGATAATCAGAGATATTCGTTAGGCTTCTGGGTTAAGACTTGATATAAGGAGTGATTCGGTTGACGGAAATATTGGTTGACGGAAGACTAATTTCTGAATTTGATAAAGATTGTCGGGAGACTGGAATTGAGACTTAATAGATGAACTTGAGTCGACGGTAGTTGACGGGAGACTAGGATTGAGACTCGATAGAAGAACTTGTGATGGTGGTTGACGGGAGACTGCTTCGACCTTTTGCACACTGACCCTTATTGGTTCGCATGCGAAGTTTTAGAGTGAGTGGGAGACAATCTTTGGTTTGTCTTCTTAGAAATAATGGCGCTGGTGGAAGGGGCAATTTCGCTTTGTTAACGGAACGTGCATGAGGTGTGTAGTCGAAATTCGCGCTAAGTCGTTCGCGATAGCACGGCGACCGTTTGACTCGGACGGCCGGATGTTTTCATACTCCGCTCTGGTTACCGGGTCGAATCATGCAGACTTCTCTTTGTCCCCATGCGGATAGCTAGCGTAAAGTTTTTGGAGTGAGTGCCTGTTTGATTTTTTTGAGCTGCAGCTTTTCGTGGAATATTTGCCTGAGATCATGTTCTTGTTGAAAGCCAATGTGATAGGAAAAGTCAATGACTGTGGCGGTGCTGCTATCGTGTATATATCGCTATGATTTGAATATGCTCGCCGAACGTACGCAAGTTCCGTTTAACGCTGTTACGCGTCTTATTCTTAGATTTATACACTTAATACGCTTCTGAACGGCAAATGAGGATTTTGGGAATAACCGAGATGAAAAAAAAAAACCTAGATGAGAGACGGGACATTCGCTAGGATGTAACAATTGACTTGAAATTTGGGGATTATATTGTTGAAATGTTTAACTATAAGAAAAGACAACAAAAAAATCGATTTTTCGAAAGTGCAAACCCCTACCCTCCCTTTAAACGCGTTTTTTCTCGAAATTAGATTTTTCAAATTTCCTGACATTGTAATTCAAAGAGTAATTATCCAATTGAACTTGCAATTTGAACTGAGTACTCTTGAATATATTTACAATGACGTAGGATATTTTTGTTTCAATGAAGATTGACGATTTGGCATTGAAAAAAACGACCATTTTATAGGCAAGAAAACAGACTTTTTTCATAACTACGTCATTTTGTTAGATTTTGATACTTTTCGAAAATCCTACGACATTGTTTAGGAAATACCTTCCCGTTTAACGACATCTTTTCCTTTTTCGGTTTCAGCGACTCAATCGGCCGGATTCATGTCAGCAGTGGAGGAACTTTTTTTTGCGCCTCCGAAGGCAGCGCATAAGTCGCTTGGCACTCAATATTTTTCTATGAAACAATTATGCAATAAAGGTCAACTATAGCCAAATATATTCTTAATTTTCCGAAACTTTTAATTGAGTACTTTTCTTGCAAAAAATTCCCGAAAATCACCCAAACTTTCAACGTTCCCACGGGTACAGCCCCTTAAGGAGACTAGGCAGCGAAAATAGGCCGAAAATGGGATAAAATTCAAATGGCGTTTGTAAAGAACCGAAACAACATAGATCCATTTTGTTTTTTGCAACATTTTTATCGGAGTTTTGGCTATTAAGGGGTCTTCTTACTTTCATTTTTTTTCATGTTTTTTCTTGATAGGTTTATATTATAGATATTGATATAAAAGTTATTACACTTAATAAATACACTTTCGAAATACATTAAATTGTTTTATTTATTTATTTAAGTCACTATTTATAGACGAAAATGGTAGTTAAAAAATGTCCTTAAAAAATTGTAGGGCTGCGCTGTTGACCAAATCTCGGAGATGGATCATCCGAACAAAAAAAATCAAACGGTTTTTAATTCAGTATGTTAATGGCTATGCGCATATCATACGATTTTTGATATATGCAAAAATAAAATAATGGCGGACATTTTATGAAAAAAAAAAAAAAAAAAAAAAAAATCGTGTCTTTTCCACTATTTTTGGCAAAGAACGTGAATATCCAATTTAAAAAAATTCCTTGATATTCCCTATAGCTATAGTTGTAAAGAACATGTGGTTAAAAATTTATAAGGAACGGTTCAGTAGTTTCGAAGATTTTATCAACAACCCGTCGAAAAACGTTGTTTCGAGAAAAAACACGTTTGAAGTTTGTTTGGGTTACACAAATACATTTTTAAAAATCTTATTGCTCTCCTCATCTCAATTTTGCGAATTTTTCAGT
Source organism: Ophion obscuratus (assembly GCA_964007375.1). Taxonomy (NCBI): domain Eukaryota; kingdom Metazoa; phylum Arthropoda; class Insecta; order Hymenoptera; family Ichneumonidae; genus Ophion; species Ophion obscuratus. The sequence goes on from OZ023324.1 coordinate 19,410,832, forward strand.
TTTCTTTGCGCCAAAATGTTTGAAAGAGATTGCAGTAACACAATACAAAAAAAAAACGAAAAAATGCGAGATTTTTCGATGCCTGGTCCCCTTAAGATGGTGAAAAAAAACTTATACTAGTCACATCCACTCCCAATGGCTTTTGAAATCTTCTAAGAGGGAATTACATCCTCAAAAGGGACAAAAATGAAAACCGAGGCTACAGAAAAATTCGAGAGAAAAATTGAGTAATGATTTTTTCTCGAAAAGCAGAAACGATCGTTGAACATACCTGGGAGTGATTCGGCGAGGTATTGACGGTGTTAAAGTTTGCATCGTTCGAATGCAACGGAAATTCTTTTTTATTTCCTTTTTCTCCATTTTTATTGTGATCCAAAATATTTGTTCCATGGAGTTGGGTTGTAGGTCTCTAATGAGGATCATCAGAAATGTTTATCGTAGCTTCAATCTACCAAAATAAACTTGCAATTAGTAGAAGAAAATAATTCGTTGCATGCCAACGATGCACACTTCCATATAGTTAGGTATTGATACGAGGGATCTAGATTTTCCTTTTGGACGTCACTTTTCTTCAGAGAGAGAGAGAGAGAGAGAGAGGGGGAGGGAGAGAGAGAGAGAGAGAGAGAGAGAGAGAGAGAGAGAGAGAGAGAGAGCCTAAAGGAAAGTTGCAGCCAAGCTCAGAGTACGCGGCTTTACACGGTCAAGGTGGGTTGGTAGTGAAAACTGGCTGGAGCTTTATCGAAGCTACATAGATATATTTATATATGCGGAAAGAAGATTCGAACGGCTAAGCTCGATGCGCGCTCTAGTGCGCGCTTGCCCTTTCTTATCTGTTAACACTTGGGCAAGCTGCGTGGTAAAAACTTTCGTTAGCCTGCTGCAGGGAAGTAAGAATTGCAAAAGAGGAACGGATCGAAGAGGATTTTGTCGAGCTGTCACTAGATTGGAGAACGGACAATTGTTCGGCTCACATGAGCGTTTAATTGAACTTATATATATATATATTAGGGTGATTCGTTTCAGGGCAACTTTTTTTTTGACTCATCGTGCCCGAAAACCTTTAGTTGGTACCCAAAAACGAAGTTTCGTGAAAGGGGGGTGTTGTCAAAAAATATTTAGAGGTCGCGAATTAAAATTGAAGGTTTCCCATTTGATTAACATTGAAAAAAATGTTTTTCTCATTATTAGTGTTACCAGTCCGTGAATTTTGATATCGCGATATTTTCCAAGTGGGCTCTCGTAGGAAATATGATACTCCACAATAAAGTTCATTGAGCCATGGCCGTAAATTCAACCGTTTCAGCGGCATCATTATTTCCAGTGAATATTGTGCAAAATATCTATTCAAACGATTATAACGCCTAAGCTATTAGAGATATCGAAAAAAATTCAGATGAGAACTTTGTAGAGAAAGTAATTTTCTACAAAAAAGTCTTATAAGCCGAGCCCGAAAATTCAACTCTTTCTCAGCTATAGGTGGATGAAGTAAAATAAATAGATTTTTTTTAAACAAAAAAATTCTCCTTATTTTACTTCATCCACCTATAGCTGAGAAAGAGTTGAACTTACGGGCTCGGCTTATAAGACTTTTTTGTAGCAAATTACTTTCTCTACATAGTTCTCATTTGAATTTTTTTCGATATATCTAATAGCTTAGGCGTTAAAGCCGTTTGAATATATATTTTCATACAATATTCACTTGAAATAATGATACCGCTGAAACGGTTGAATTTACGGACATGGCTCGACGAACTTTATTGTAAAGTATCATATTTCCTATGAGAACCCACTTGGAAAATATCGCGATATCAAAATTCGCGGAATGGTAACACTAATAATGAGAGAAACATTTTTTCAATGCTAATCAAATGGGAAACCTTCAATTTTGATTCGCGACCTCTAAATATTTTTTGACAACACCCTCCTTTCAAGAAACTTCGTTTTTGGGTACCATCTAAAGGTTTTCGGGCAAGATGGGTCAGAAAAAAAAGTTACCCTGAAACGAACCACATTAATATATATATATATTGATATAAGTGTGTGTTGAGTTGTCTTGGGGTGATACCAAAAAATCGTCTGCTCAGCCTGCCGCCGGGGAAACCCACCGGATCAATTTTAATTCTTCAGTCTCTTCGATTAACGAAGTTAGCAGATCACTTTTTTGATCACCTTCTTTCGGATAAAATCACCAGATCTATTGCGAAAAACAACCACGAACTATAGAACGGAACTGCATGAGAAGAGAACTCTCACTCAATTTCGATATGTATTTACAACGATCAAACATCGATTTCTTTTTTCTTTTCTTTACACCCTAGAACTATATATGTAGAATATTCTCCCAAAGTTCCAAAGCGAAATTCGAAAAACTTCAAACATTACAGCGCGTCAACGCTGTGCCTCACCGCTCGGATTCAGAGCGGGCGTGAACTTCAAACAGAGTTGGGCGTAATTCTATTTATAAATACGAATACGAATTTATTCACATCGTGATTTTCATGTGAATATAAATACAAATTTATTCATACTTCGCTTATTGTAAATACGAATACAAATAAATTCGTATTCACAAGTGTGAGTACGAATTTATTTTTATTCACATGCATGCATACAAATACAATTGTATTCAAAAATATTCTGAACATACAAATAAATTCACAGCAAAATTGTGAATATTTACAAAAAAATCGTGTGAATTAAAAAAAATCACATAAAAATCTGTGAATGCAACTGTATTCACAAAAAATTGTAAATACGACAAAATTCACAGAATAAGTTGTGAATTTTTTCGTATTTAAATTAAAATGAAATTCACAATGATTAGATTACAATTTACACCAAAAGTGAGTTTTTACTTGTTGAGTTCAACATAATGTTTTCTCTCAAAATACGTAAGGACTCACTTGTGGTGTAAATTTTAATATAATTGTCGTGAATTCGATTTTAATTTTCTTTAACTTGAGGAAATTTACAACGCATTTTGTGAATTTTTTCATATTTATAATGTAATATTTGAAACTCATAACTTTTTTTGCAAAAATTTCTTTGCCTCGACGCAATGTTTTCTCTCAAAATACGTAAGAACTCACTTTTGGTGGAAATTTTAATCTAATCATTGTGAATTTGATTTTAATTTGTCTTAAATACGAAAAAAAATCACAACTCATTTTGTGAATTTTTTTGCATTCACAGATTTTGATGTGAATTTTTTTTAATTCGCTGGATTTTTTGTAAATATTCACATTTTTTGTGAATATTCACAATTTTTTTCTGTGAATTTATTTGTATGTTCAGAATATTTGTGAATACAATTGTATTGGTATGCAAGCATGTGAATACAAATAAGTAAAGTATGAATAAATTTGTATTTATATTCACATGAAAATCACGATGTGAATAAATTCGTGTTCGTATTTATAAATAGAATTGCGCCCAACTCTGACTTCAAACGCGTTTTTCTCAAAACTGCATTATCAAAATAGCCGTGCAGGCTTACTCAAAAACTATTAAGCCGATTGAGTTGAAACTTGGTAGAAATATTGATAATGTTTCTACCTTTTACTTGACGAGAATTGATCGTGAAAAATTGGAAAAAGAACTACTTTTTTAATCCACATTTTATAGAAATGTTGCGTGAAATGTTGTTTTTTTTTGTAAATGCGTACCATTTTTCTGCATTTTCTTTATTTTAATTTCCGTCACATAGAAACTATACATGTTCTAACTGAAAAAATGTTTGAACTCCTTTGCAAATCAAAGTCTCAGGGAAGCTCGACTGCACGCCCATTCGCAACTCCCGCGGCGACCCTGCTGTAACACTCTGTGACAGCTCCGCCATATTGATGATGAATTAATTTTAAAAAATCGTTTTATATACTTAAATATACCATCAAAGTATACCTAAAGTTTCATATTTGTAGAATAATTATTTCTTAGTTTATAAAACCCCTCAATGTTGCTTATTATTTTCCTGTCTAAATGTATACCCGCCTTTTATACCTATTTCAATTTCACCGTCCGTTCAGATCGGCAACAACCTCATTGCTGCAAACTAGTGGGCAGATTACAATTTTTCCAGTCAGAATTCGATCGGCCAAAGCTTTTCGCCCGACGAGGCTTTTGCGACAAAAATCTCGCCATGGGGCTGAATAAGGGCCACCAAACCCTGGGACCGGAAAAATCATTTTAAAAAAATGCTTTTGAATCGACCATTTGCCTATGTAGCTAGCATGCTGGAGGCTCGCCACAACGATATACGGGTTTGCTGGAGAAAGCGATCAGGAAACGTATCCACCATTTGCGAAACGAATGACAAAAGGAACGTGGCAAAGGGGTGGGATCTGTATGTAGGATCGCAACGACTGCACGACGGGGATCGATACCGCGGTTGCTGGAGTATGGAGCATGGCATGGGAAGAGCGAGGGGTAAAATGTGACGCCGAGATAGCGAAAGAGTTGAGTCGTCAATCGAATGAGCCTCCCCCCCCTCCCACCACCCCCGCAGTCGGGAAACGGGATATCCAGGAGAGCAGGAAAGAGAGAGAGAGAGAGAGAGAGAGAGAGAGAGAGAGAGAGAGAGAGAGAGAGAGAGAGAGAGAGAGAGAGAGAGAGAGAGAGAGAGGAGAGAGAGAGAGAGAGAGAGAGAGAGAGAGAGAGAGAGGGAGAGAGAGAGAGAGAGGGAGAGGGAGAGAGAGAGAGGGAGAGGGAGAGGGAGAGAGAGAGAGAGAGAGAGAGAGAGAGAGAGAGAGAGAATCTCAGAAAAGAGTTCAGAATGGAAAAGCAAGGTATAAGAGATGGAGAAAGGGAGAAGAAAAATGGCGAATCTAGGCACGTCGAAAGCTAAAGGAGATACGTAAATATGAAAGGGCTTGCTCGATGCACAATCGCGTACGTAACGTTGCCAGGAATTACGCCCTTTTGCCACGTAAATCCGCGACGCTAGCACCGATGCACAATTCTATATACAGGGTGTCCTGTTATGAATGGATAATGGATCGATGGGTCGGCTCATGTTCAACTACATGCTGGAATTTCACTTTAATAAAAGTCCCACGGTTTACGAGATGCCGGGCTTTAAGTTACAGTACTACCTCTCTAAGAGAGCCCTCGCTAAGAGAGAATTTCCCCGCCGTTCCGCTTGAGCGCATTTTATGGCTTCCCCCACCTAGCTCGAGCTGTCCAGTGTACCGAGGCCTCTCAAGTTTATCGCGGACAACTCAATGGATGGTGGGGGAAGGCTTCGGCGACGAATTTCTCGAGAATTTCTTCCCCTAACCGCCCTAGACCGCTCTCTTAGAGAGGTAGTACTGTATTTTTCGAAAAAAATCATCTCCTTTTTGTTTTTCGCATGCCATTTTGACAAATGATACGAATCGACAATAACTAAACATCTTTTTGAAGTAGTTGGCACGATATGCGTAGTACATTTTTTTTTACACCGGCTATCAAAGTCGGATATTCGAATTGGTTTCTATGAAAAAATAAGATCGTTTTCATAAAGTTTCCTCAACGTTTAAGATTAAAATAAAGACTTTTCTGGATAAAATAAGTAACCGAGAGTATTTCTAAAAAAAGAGTAAAAAAAAGTATCATTTATAGAAATGACCTACGAAAAGCAGATGATTTTTATCGCGAAAACCGTGGGACTTTTACTAAACTGAAATTCCAGCATTTAGTAGGACATGATCTGACCTATCGACAGTTGCATGATCATTCTTAAGGGGTTATGCCACAGTAACGGGTATAAAGTCATATGCGAATTTAACAATTTTTTTTCGTATGAAAAAGTGATTCACTCATAAAATTAATTACACATCGATTTAGTATGAATATGCAGCTGTTGGAATTTTTTTTCCGATATACAAAATGGCCGACTACTCGAAACTTCTCGAAACAGCTTTCTTTTAATTGGCGTGACAAATAACTTCAACAATTTTCACTCGATTTGCTTCAAATGTCAAAGTTATGTTCTTAATTGCATTTCGCAGAGAAGTACGTACGGAATTTCTGAATAATCGAAAACTTTTCATTTTATGAGCAGTTTATGAGCAGTCATAATGAAATTTTTCACTGAAAATTCATTTCTTAAGTTCGTTACCTACAATTTTAGAATGAAACAATATTTTTCAAATTCCGTACGTACTTCTCTAGGTATTCTAATGTAGATCGACGAGATTTTTTTTTGTTGTAGGTAAAAAATTGTGGATGCTAAATGTCACACCGCGGAGCGCCTAAAAAAAAGACAAACGAAAATATTAGTAATCGGCCATTTTGTACATCGAAAAAAAAATATATATATATTTTCTAACAGCTTGATAATCATACTAAATAAATGTGTAATTAATTTTTTGCGTGAATCACTTTTTCAGACGAAAAAACATTGTTAAACTCGCACATGATTTTATACCCGTTACTGTGGCCTAAGGCCTTAACAGGACACCCCGTATAAGGGGATTGGGGGTAGTAAGGAGAATCCGAAAGGTTCGGGATTGCCCCCACACACACAGTGCTGCGAGCATCGGAATGATGGTCCCGTCGCGTTCCCTCCTCGAGGAGATAGAGAGCCACGAACGAGAGCACGAGGGTTTTCTCGTCGGTTGGTCGACGTCTCCGCCACCGCGAAAGACGATTTCTTTCTCTTGCAATGGAAACGAGAGCTGTTCGAAAACAAGAGAGAGAGAGAGAGAGAGAGAGAGAGAAACAGAGATAAAACGAGAAAAAGGCCATTACGGATTCTTCGGAGTTTCTGGTGTGTTCGGAAATAGGTAAGAGAGACACACACTTTCCACATCACAGCAAGGTAGAGGAAAAGTTGCCCTGTCCTTCTCTCTTAGTCTCTCTTTCTACCTCTCTTCTGATCCGTCTTTGCCTCAGCCTCGTGCCTCTCTCTCTCTCTCTCTTGCCTCTCTCTTGCCCCCCTCTATCTCTCTCTCTTGCCTCTCTTGCGTGCCTCGCTCTCTTGCCTCGCTCTCTTGCCTCGCTCACTTGCCTCGCTCCCTGCCTCGCTCTCTTGCCTCGCTCTCTTGCCTCGCTCACTTGCCTCGCTCCCTGCCTCGCTCTCTTGCCTCGCTCTCTTGCCTCGCTCACTTGCCTCGCTCTCTCTCTCTCTCTTACCTCTCTTGCGTGCCTCGCTCTCTTGCCTCGCTCTTTTGCCTCGCTCTCTTTCCTCGCTCACTTGCCTCGCTCTCTTGCCTCTCTCTTCGGTTATCTCAAGTCTGCTTGACTGGCTGTATGCGGCTGATCAGTCGCCCGTCTTGTGCTCAGGTGTGCACCCTCTTGTTTGTATCGAAACGAGGCGGAAAGTCTATCGACTTAACGAAGAATCGCAAAAATCTTCTCCCTCCACCTCCTTCGCCTCTTCGACTCCCTCATTCCCTTCTTCAATCGAGGGAATCTCTCTAATTTATAAGAGGGAATCCTTGCAACAGTTGGCTCAAGCGGCTCTGTGATTGACATCATTGAAGCACCAGGAAAGATTTTTAATTTTTTTTGTTTGGGTTGGGATGGCTTCTTACCCTCGGAATACGAATTCACTATTAGTTTCGTCCGAAACGCTTAATTTTCGTTAAGGGGTCACTTTAGACGCTAAAAAGGCTATTTTCATGAATTTTTTGATAGGTTTATATTATAGATATTTGATATAAAAGTTGTTACACTTAATAAATACACTTCCGTAATACATAAAAAAATTTATTATTCATTTATGTAACCCCAACAAATTTTAAACGCGTTTTTCACGGAACACCGTTTTTCGACGGCTTGTTGATAAAATCTTCGAAACTGAACCGATCCTTGTGAAATTTTCATCACATATTCTTTACAACTATAGCTATAGCGCATAACAAGTTTTTTTTCAAATTTTGATATTTATTATTTTTTTGGCCAAAAACGGTGTAAAAAAAACACGTTTCTTGAAATGTCCGCCATTTTATTACTTTTGTATATTTTAAAAATCGTATGATATATATGTATGATACTGAATATAAAACTGTTTGGTTTTTTTCTTTCGGATGATCCATCTCCGAGATTTCATCAACAGCGCAGACCTACAATTTTTATAGGACATTTTTTTAACTACCATT
>OZ023324.1:19419112-19441612 GCA_964007375.1 Ophion obscuratus
GAGGGAGGGTTGGGGAGGGGAGAGAGAGAGAAAGAGAGAGAGAGAGAGAGAGGGGGGAGGAGAGAGAGAAAAGCAGTGAAGAGAGGAGGGTGAAGGGCTGCGCCGTAAAAATTTTCTCGATAAATGAGAGTGGGAATACGTTCGGAAAGTACGAAGGGTTGTTTCTCAAGGCTCATAAATAGAAATAGGAAAGGCTCTTCTCGAAGGTCGGTAATGTACAAGCGGCGGAGAGTCGCGCGGGAGGGTTGGCTCCGAGGGGCTGAAGAGGTGGGCGAGGGGAGGAAATTTAATTTCGATCCGCCACTATGCAGCACTTTCTCCACTCTTTCAAGAATGAAACCCTTGCCCCTCCCTATCTCCATCCTCTTCTTTCTCGCAATTGACTGTACTTACTCTCGTACTGTCTCTCTCGCTCTCTCTCTCCCTCTCTATTTCTTTACTCCCGTCTGGCCATTTCTCACACTGCAAGCTTTCGTTCCTTTTCTCCTGGCGCGGCGGTGCCCTCTCTCTTTCTCTCTCTGGCTCCGGTCAAATTATACGGGTCCACAGTGGCGAAGAGTTTCGCGCGAAACTTTCAAGCCAGTCGAGCACAAAAAGAGAGCAGGTGGGGGCGGGAAAGAGGGAGGAGGGAATTCGTTGCTTCCGGAGCTTCAAAAGCTTTTTAATTCTCTCTCTCCCTCTCCCTCCCCTCCCTCTCTCTCGCTCTCTCGCGCGCGGCCCACTTCCAGCACAACTCTCCCCCTCCCTGTCCTCCGCACTAGTAATTTTTGCAAAGTGCGTGAACGCGAACCGGAACTCAAAAGGGACGAACGCTTCTTTTTGTTTTCCCGTTCGCGTTTAGCGAGAATTCGCATAACTAAAGCTCGTTACGGAGAACGGTAGAAGGATTTTTAAAATTTGTATCTTTATGCAATAAAAATGAAGGAGACCCGTCCTAGACACTTTTACTGCAGCTCTCGTGTCCAGGTCGGGAATTTGGGGCGTGCGAATGTCGCGGGAATGGCTCGTATCATCAAAATATGCTCGTATACGTACACTGAGAAAATAATATATTTCTATGCATCAGGATTTGTTAACTATTAACAAATGGTAAAGTTGGATATGGCGAAATAATCATCTTCTTACAGTTAAAGGGTCGTCTCACTTGAGACGCTAAAAACGCTATTTTTTTATAGCTTTATATTATAGATATTGATATAAAAGTTGTTACATTTAATAAATACATATTCGAACAACATTTAATTTCTTTCTAAAGTTATTTGCGTCACTATTTATAGACGAACATGGTATCTAAAAAAATATCAAAAAAAAATTGTAGGTCTGCGCTGTTGATGAAATCTCGGCGATGAATCGTCCGAAACAAAAAAAATCCAACGTTTTTAGATTTACCATGTTAATTGCTATAGCGCATATCATTCGATTTTTGATATACGCAAAAATAACAAAATAGCGGGCGTTTTTCGAAAAAACAAAAGAACGTGTTTTTTCTACTGTTTTTGGTAAAGAAAATTAGTAAATATGAAAATTAAAAAAAATCCATGATATGGGCTATAGCTATAGTTTCAACGAATATGTGGTTAACATTTCATAAGGATCGGTTCAGTAGTTTCAAAGATTTTATCAACAAGCTGTCGAAAAACGTTCTTTTGGGAAAAACGCGTTTAAAGTTTGTTTGAGTTACATAAATATATTAAACATTTTTTTTATGTATTCCGAAAGTGTATTTATTAAGTGTAACAACTTTTATTTCAATATTTATAATATGAATCTATCAAAAAATTCATGAAAATAGCCTTTTTTAGCGTCTAAAGTGAGAAGACCCCTTAAGGCGTTACCCCCACTTGTAGCGCAAAAAAGGCCTTTTTCATGAATTTTTTTAAAGAAAACTACAACAAAATTTTAATCGATCATTATACCATCTTACAGAACACATCTTGAAGAACTTTCAGTAATTTTTTTATTGAAAAATATTACATTGTTTAGAGGAAAATGGCCGTCAATGAAATAATGTTTTTATATACACGGTTTGCGGTGACCAACATTGCGGCGAAGTGGATCATCTGAGAAAAAAATTCGGATGGATTTAGTCAAATATAAGTATAAACTAGTCTTTAAACGAAGGATTTAAAAAGATATTCACTTTTCACAAAATGGAGGACAGTCAAAGTTAATGGTTCGATTTTAACAAAAAAAACGGCCGTTTTTTGGCTATAAAACGGCCATTTTTTTTTCGAAAAAAAAAATCGAACGATTAAAGACTACATTTTTATGTATTAAATAAGCCTGCAAAATTTCAAGAAGATCGGTTCATTAGTGTTCGAGTAATCTTGGTCACCGACTTCAGAAATGCCATTTTGAGAAAAACGCGTTTAAAGTTTCAATTTCCGGTCGTTTACACAACGGATTCTTCTCTTTCAACGCTCATATCTCAGTCAATTTTGTTCGGATCGACTTGAAATTTTCAGGACATATTCTCAGATACTGATACTTCAAAAAAATGCAATACAAAAATCGATTTTTTCAAAATCGCAAGTGGGGGTAACCCCTTAACGACCTCAAATGTAAACATATTAAATCTAAACAAATCTCCACTCCTTTGAACTGTACTATCATATCATAATTTCAACTCGTTATTCGATGACCATGAACATCTACTGAGTAGAGTGAAATAAAAGTGATGAAATAAGAGTGCCAACTAAATATATTATTTACCATAAATAAACTGTTTACCCAGTGTACATTGTACAATGACGGTCTTGAAGTTTGCATCGTTGTTATGCAACGAACATTTTTTGTTATATTTTTATTTCCTAATTTTTTTGTTTTACAAAATATTTTTTGCACATTTATATTATAGATCTCGAAATATGCGGGCTGAAAAATTATTGATGGATTTTCGTAACGAAGATTAGCGACGAAAAATTGTAGCAATTGACCAATAACCGTATTCATTGCATTCCAATGATGCAAACTTCGACACCATGTACAATGAAGGTGATATTGATATTTGCAACGTTGGAACGCAACGAAAGTTTTGCAGATGATCTTTTATTTTTTATTTTTTGCTAAATTTGGCACGGGCCAATGAGTCAAACATTTTTCAGTATTCGTATAATAAATCTACAGCTTAATGGGGGGCTGCCTTTGAGCGATGAAAAAAATTGCTAGTTTGCGTAATTTTTTTAAGGCAAGATTTATTTACCATTTTTGATGACTTTTGGTTGTTACATGATATCTTTTATTTTTATTAACTCTCAAAAATAGCAGAGGTATGGCGAGGTTTACTAAACGAGTTGCGACGGATATTGTCAGACGTCGTGACACGTAGCGCCGGCGAAATTAATCCGAAAAAAAACCGACGTAGATTTTTCTTTCGCTAATACTCATACGCAGAATATGAACCAAGAAAAAGTGATAAATGTTGAAAATCGATGAAATGGTACGCTTTGAAACAAAAAAAATGAATTTTCCGAAAAAAGTGGCTACATTTTGCAATGAAAAATGTTTTTTTTTAAATTCAAAAGTCATTGAAAAACATTTAGAGTTATATAGAGACAATAAGCTTAGAAAAATATATGAGAAATTTCATCAGAATCGGTCGATTAGTTATTTAGCGATACGTCACACCAATTTTGAAAATGCAGTTTAGAAGATCGTGCCATACCTTCATTATTTTTAAAGATGAAAAAAAAATTAAAAATACCACGTAACAGCCAAATGTAGTATTATAACATACCCCAAGTCTCAAAAATGGTGGAAAAATCTTGACGTAAAAAAAAAATCAGCAAATTTTTTTCCACGTCTATAAGTATCTCCCCCCTTAAAGTTGAAAAAAAATATTTTGGATGACAAAGAAAATGAAGAATAAAAAAAAGAAGAATTTTCGTTGCATTCCCACGATGCATCATCCATAAAAGTATTATTTTACTCGAACGAAGTGCCGCAGTTGCTGCATAGCCAATTGGCGTAGGTGGTTCCGGCAAAGTAGGGTCATGTGAAGTGAAGCATAAACGAAATGCACTTTTAGTATAATAATAAAACTTCCGAACGAACGGATACTTTTTATGGTACCGAAGTTTGCCGCGTTGGAATGCAACGAAAATTAATATTCATATTTATAGCGTTGAACTTTGCATCGCTGCAACGCAACGAAAGCTCCATTTTACATTTTATTATCCATATTTTTGTTATTATAGAAGATCCATTTTTTACGGATCTACATTAGTAATTCAGAAGGATTCATTTTCATCGCATTCCAACGATGCGAACTCGGACCTTATTTATATTTTTATTATGATGTCAAAGCTTTTTTTATAAATTTCAATTGGACATTTACCAATAAGCATCTTAAAAAATGGTCGAGGGAGTTTGGTAGCTAAAATGCGCTGAAAGAAATTCGAGGAAGTAAAAAAAAATCATTTCCCTTGCACTCCAACGATGCAAACTTGAATCGCATTACTTTTTAGAAATTTCGAAATTTATGAGAAAGGAAAGCTGCAGAAAAAGTTCAATTTTCAATTTAAAGAAAAACAACATTTAGAAAAAGGCCTAAGGTTTTCAGAAGTTTTGTGGATATTCTGCTCACCGACTTTGTAAACGTACTTTCGAGAAAAACGAGCTTAAGGCCTTAGGCCACTCTAGAGGCCGAGAAAATAAGCTTTTTAAGGATTTTTTTTTAGAAAAACTACAGAATGTTTTATCATACGTATCAGTGACTGTATACAATATTTTTTTTGAAGCAATTAATTTCAAAATGGCGGCTGTGCAGCGTTTATCCCAAAACTGCATTTTTTTAATTTGGCCGGAAACATAACTCGGACAATTTTCAACCGATTCCCTTGAAATGTTGAATTTATCTTGAAAAATGTGGAAGTCATTGTCTATGGAAGTACGCAGGATTTTTTTTTATATTGCACAGTCCATTTGTTATTAACATTTATCTGACGATTTTTGAAGCAAATTTTTCACTTTCCTCTTTAGAAGTGCGCCATCTGGCCAAAAATCAATATATCGAAAAAATCCTACGTACTTCTATAGCAGTTATTATATATAATCAAAAAAAAATCATTGGCTCGTTATAACTGAAAAATTACAGGAGCTGTTTGTCCTGCAGTGGACCCTGGAAAAACGTCGACGTCATCGCGAAAACGCTGCACAGCCACCATTTCGAAATTAATCGCTTCAAAAAATGTATTGTACACACCCGTGCAGAAATTTTGGCAGGGATACAGCTGGATTCTGACTTGTATCCCGGGCTCCCAGTCGGGATCTAGTCCGATATCGGATCAGATTCGAAGACTAAATGTAAGATCCGTAAACTGGATTCCATTAGGGATCCAGAACCGGATCCTTTAATGACTCTAAATAGATTCCCCATGGAATCATTGAGGAATATGGGAAGGATCACGGGTGAATACAGGCTGAAATAAAATGTCAAAAATGGAATTATGACATGTTAAATTTATTATAAAAATAAATAACATTTATAAAGTTTTGGTGCATTAAACTATGAGTAAAAAAAAATTTGTCCAAAGATTCAAATGGCAGATCGCGCTCATCGCGAGATTTTGATGTGAATTAAAAAAAATTCACATCAAAATCTGTGAATGCAAATGTATTGGCAAGAAATTATAAATACAAAAAAATTCACAAAATTAGTTGTGAATTTTTTCGTATTTAAGACAAATTAAAATTAAATTCAAAATGATTAGATTAAAATTTGCGCCAAAAGTGAGTTCGTACGTATTTAGAGAGAACATTGCCTCGAGGCAAAGAAATTTTTGCACATAACTTTTTGTGCGAACATTTCTTTGCCTCAACACAATGTTTTCTCTCAAAATACGTTTACACTTGTGGTGTAAATTTTAATATAACTGTCTTGAATTCGATTTTTATTTTCTTCAACTTGAGAAAATTCACAACTCATTTTGTGATTTTTTTCATATTTATAATGTAATATTTGAAACTCACAACTTTTTTTGCGAAAATTTCTTTGCCTCGACGAAATGTTTTCTCTCGAAATACGTAAGAACCCACGGTTGGTGTAAATTTTAATCTAATCATTATGAATTTGATTTCAATTTGTCTTAAATACATGTTTATACCCACCGACATGTCGGTGGGTATAAACAGAGACTTATTCCCCAAAACCCGTATCCCGGTTAGAATCCAACTTGCATCAGTATCGGAATATGTAGGACGACGATGGCATAATTTTGAAAATTTTGGCGTCACGTGTATTTTCTGTATTACTATGTAATTCCTATCTATAGATAGGAATTTTATAGATAGGAATCTATAGACAGAAATTCCTATCTATAGATAGGAATTCCATAGTAATACAGAAAATACACGTAACGCCAAAATTTTCAAAATGATGCCATCGTCGTCGTACATATGCCGATACTGATGCAAGTTGGATTCTAACCGGGATACCGGTTTTGGGGAATCCATGACAAATCCTGATCGGGATTTGATCGGACATAGGGTGTCTCGGTCAAAATTTCTGCATGGGCAGTCACTGATACGTATGATAAACACCCTTTTTTGTAATCTCGATTTATTTTGTACTTTTTCTGAAAAAAAAAATCCCCAAAAAGCCTACTTTTTGGCCTCTAGAGTGGCCTAACCCCGTAAAGTTTCGAACGTTGCTCCGAGCGTTCCGACGGGTGTCAACATCCCGCGTAGAAATTCTGATCGGGCCCCGATCAGGGCCCGTTCAGGTTGCCTGACTGCCCTGGTAGGGCACTAATAGGGCAGTCTGAAAGGGCCCTACTAGGAAATGTAACGTTGTGTCACATATGGGCCCGATCAGGTTGCCCGATCGGGCCCCTATTAGGTTGCCTAATCGGGCTATATCGGGTTACCGAATCCTGTCCCCTGTCAGGCCCCTATCAGGCTGCCCGATCAGGCATTTATAATTCTGCCTGATTAGGTCATTCTCCCTCACACGGAACATATAAGGATAAATTTCAAATCCTGGACATATTTGGTACATATTACTACAGTAGTAATAATATGTACCAAATTATTAGTAATTATAGTAGTACATATTAATAAATACTTTTATTTTTAAATATTGTTTAATTACATATTTTGAGTAGTATAGTAACATATATATACTTTGGCCTGCGTTTTATGTGGTATTTTTATTTCTATACGTGCGGTTGCCCTCCCAGTCCTTGGCATTGTTGATGACTTTCCCCACCGCTTGCTCAACATCTTTTGAGTAGATCGGCGTTGCGTTCTCGGCGTTCGAGCGGCGTTTCGAGTGTTTCGTGATGATGACTGTTTGCTGTAGTGTTGCGGAAACGTTGACAGTTTGCATTATGTTGGCAACCTAAAACGGATATAGTCAACGTATCATGTTGCATCGAAGGGAGATGATAAATACGTATATTATTTAGGGATTTTACGGGGTGAGATGCAGTCAGATGTTTCAAAACATCGATTTTTTAAAAAACATTTTCTTTAAGTATGATGTTTCAAACATGGTTATAGATTATACATACCTTGTTCGCACGACGATGATGACTCATCTTCAATTTGATCTGCACTCTGAGATTCACGGAACTGCCGAAATCCCCGAACACGCATCCGAGTGGCGTAACGTTTTTTATTGTTAGAGTCCATAACACTTTAAAAAAAAATATAAATCAAAATTACGTCGAAACTAAAAAAAAAGCTACGATGCTGTCGAGTCGGAGGTTCCACGTAAAAAATGAGAGGTTATGGGCATCGACTGCTGAGGCAGTTATAGGGCAGGCCTGTTTATGGCCCTATCAGGGAAAGCCTAGTAGGGCCTTACCTGAGAAAGCCTGCATAGGGCCTTATCAGGGGAAGCCTTAATAGGGCCTCATTAGGGAAAGCCTTAGTAAGGCCTTATCATGGAAAGCCCTAGTAGGGCCTATCAGGGCAAGCCTTGGCAGGGCCCTATCGGGAAAAGCCTTAGTAGGATCTTATCAGCGACGGCCATAGTAGGGCCATGTTAGTATTGCCTGATCTAGGGCCTAAATACTTCTGGCCCGGTCGGGGCCGGATCAGGATTTCCGTAATAGGCGTTACCCCTATCACACCCCGATCGGGGCCTGATCCTTAGTCAGGCTAACCCTAAGAAATTTTTACGCGGGATAGCAGCCTATAAATCTGTCGATTTTGATCCGATCACCGCAATTTTTTCCGGGGACATTTATAAGATGATATTATGTCAAAGTATATTGGCTTTGAAAAAAGTGATTTTTCGAGTTCTACAATTAAGCATAACCTCTTAAAGGGCCAGTCCACTTTGGAGTGACGAAAAAGGGTTATTTTCGCGATTTTTTTTTTGAGGATTTTATAAAATATATGAATATAAAAGTTGTTGGGCTTGATAAATAAAGTCTTGAAATACATAAAAAAAAATTTAATTCATTTTTATTAATTTTACAAACTACAAATACAACTTATTAATTATTTATTAATTTTATTAATTTTGTACAAACTACAAGTACAAAAACTATAGTTTAACGTAACGCCTCAAAAATAGGTGGGCTAGGTTGCCCCATCACAACTCGGCAACTGCGTGTCTGAAACAAAAAAAATCAAAGTCCATTAGATTCAGTATGACACCAGCTACAAAATGACCCTCGGATATAAAGTTTTATCGAAAAATTAAAAAATGGCAGATGAAAAACGAAAAAAGTTTAAAAAACGCGTTTTTCGCAAAAAAAAGAGTAAAAATAAAAATTCAAAAACCATCGAGGGTCATGTTGTTGCGAATCACGTTTACAATATGGGGTTCAAATTTCAATAGAATCGGTTAATCAGTTCTAGCGATATGATGGAGCTAAATTTTGAAAACGTTGTTTCGAGAAAAACGCGTTTGAATTTTATACTGTGAAAAACTCTTACCTAAATTCAATCGGCAATTCCCGCACCGTGCAAAATCCCTTCTGATTGCTCATCATCGTCGATTTCTTCAAGTCTTGCTTGCTTTCGATTTTTTTAAATTTTCAAAGTGGACTGGCCCCTTAAAGGTAGGAGATTTCTTGGAATATCTTTGTTGGCAATGAAAGTTGAGAGCCTAGGCTCCTCCAGCCTCCGTACTTTAATCACCCTCCTGCTTTGATGTAATACAAAAATCAAGGTCGATCGCCCCCCCCTCTCTCTCTCTCTCTCCCTCTCGGTACACAAAACCCTCAGTTTTATTGTGGCCCGAAGCTACCAAGGGTTTAAAAACAGCGCAACAGGAAAAAAATCTTCACCCGTCGCTTCTTCGATCGAACCAAACGGGGGCTGAGCTACGACCCTATAACGCGGCCCAGAAGGGATGAAAGGTGAATCGAGATAAGCCGTGCCAACAGCGGTTCCGCTCTTCGGGATTCTCGCGGAGAATAAGAGATTGAAGGACGGGCTATGGAGAGAAGCCGCAAGCGTTGGTCGGTTAAAAGATCGCGGCTGGGGGCCTGGGGGGAGGCACCCCCCAGATCCCCAGCCGGGGGCTGCTAAAGGAAACTGCCAGGCGGCGGTGGTTGGCACAATTTCCCTCGTTAAGAATTTTGTGGATGGAATATCGTTACGTAGACCGAGACGTTTCATCGTTAAATCAACGCGTATGCAAAGGGTGTCCCATTTAAATCGACCCAGTCGAATAACCTCAAAACGGTCAAAGATAACAAAAAAATATATTTCAGCCAAGAGTTGAATGATATCGGGAGGCTCATTATCCGCAGCCTGTGATTTTCTACAGAGGGCATGAAAAAACTTTTTCATTTTTATTGATTTTTTTTTTTTTCGTTTGATGGAATCATTTTTCAATGCAGCAATATTGTGTAGGGCAGCGGTTCTCAAAGTTTTTTGGTGACGGAACCCTTTTGACACACTAAATATTCTACGGAAGCCTAAAAGAAGCGAAACCTGGTTTTATGTTTATTTTTTTAAT
The DNA here is from genome assembly GCA_964007375.1 of Ophion obscuratus. Taxonomy (NCBI): domain Eukaryota; kingdom Metazoa; phylum Arthropoda; class Insecta; order Hymenoptera; family Ichneumonidae; genus Ophion; species Ophion obscuratus. Next base: position 19,429,032 of record OZ023324.1, read on the forward strand.
GAAAATCGGGGGATGGTACGAAATTCGGGGTGCCAAGTTTTGACTGTTGATTCTTGATATTTGAATCAAAGAATGAGAAATTTAAGAATAAAAAATTCGCCTTTTTAGCTTCCTTAAAGGGAGATATACACCTAGGAGCCGGAAAAAGGTCATTTTTGTGAATTTTTTGAAGGAAAACTATTTGAAATTTCGGATTGGGGTTTTAATTATCTAAAAGTATGTACATTCAAAAATATGTTTATTTTTCTTTATTTAAAAATATCAAAAATATACAAGGATATTGTATGATTGTTGGAGCGTCGTAAAAAAATCGGCGTATACGGTACCCACTGGCGTTTCTTCAAAAATCATCTAAAAAAAAACCCAAAAGATTATTAACTTAGATACTATAATCTGGTACTTGTCATAGCCGATTTTGAAAATATCGATTTATGACAAAATGGCGGACGTTTGAACAAAATAGTGATTTTTGGGCCAAAAATTAGTTATTATTTTGCCTATAAAACAAAAACTATGTAACGGAAAAAAAAATCCTATGACAAGTACTAGATAATGGTGTATAGAATAACCACAAAAAACCTCAAGGCAATCGGTTCATTGGTTTTCGAGAAATTTTGGATACCGATTCGAAAACCGTGGTTTTGAGAAAAACGCGTTTGAAAATTTGGGAATGAATAAATCATGAAATTTGTCAACTTGCGTGGAATCATCGATACCAGGCCCATAGTGTAGGTCTTCTACGGTCGACGGAATGTTCATAGCTTCTAAATCCTCGACCTCGACCATCTAGGTGTATATCTCTCCTTAAGGAATGATGAGCGCTTTTAGCGGTAATTGGAAATACGCCAAAATTCAACGATTTTTATTGGCTCATGGGTGACAATGTCTTTATTTTATTGCAAATAATGGTAATTGACCGGGCAATCTATAAGAAGTATTTCCTTGTTTGGGTTTGTTTGGGTTTGTTTAGTGGTATCGTATAAATACCACTAAACGTAATATTCATATGATTTTCAACATAAATTCCAAGATTATAATGCTTTATTTATTCATATTCTCTGTTTATTTATAACAATAAGAATTGTTCTATATAATTACTACACCAAATTATTAAACGATATATTTTACATGAATTTAGAGCCTTCGAAGTGCAAAGAGGAATGTACCGTACACTTTTACGGTCTTCGGCTACTCTAGAGGCCGAAAAAATAGGCTTTTTGGGGATTTTTTTTTTCAGAAAAACTACAAAATAAATCGAGATTACAAAAAGGGTGTTTATCATACATATCAATGACTGTATACAATAATTTGTTCGAAGCGATTAATTTTAAAATGGCAGCTGTGCAGCGTTTATCTCAAAACCGCATTTTTCAAGTTGGCTGGAAACATAATTCAGACAATTTTCAACCGATTCACTTGAAATGTTGAATTTATCTTGAAAAATACGATATCTATGGAAGTACGTAGGATGTTTTTTCATATTGCATAGTTCATTCGTTATTAACGATTTTTTAGGCAAATTTTTGGACAGTGAACAATTTGCCTAAAAAACCGTCAGATAATTTTTAATAACAAATAAACTATGCAATATAAAAAAAATCCTACGTACTTCCATAGACAGTGTATTTTTCAAGATATATTCAACATTTCAAGTGAATCGGTTGAAAATTGTCCGCGTTATGTTTTCGGCTAACTTAAAAAATGCAGTTTTGAGATAAATGTTGTACAGCTGCCATTTTGAAATTAAGCGCTTCAAAAAAATTATTGTATACAGTCACTGAAATGTATGATAAACGCCCTTTTTAAAATATCTATTTGTATGTAGTTTTTCTGAAAAAAAACCCCCAAAAAGCCTATTTTTTCGGCCTCTAGAGTGGCCTAACCCCTTAATCCCTCTTTGGACTCCTAGCGATTAAAATTACTACTTCACTCTCTGTCTAGTCACACTTATAATCGAGGAAAACATGGTTGTGGTTTTTCAAATACATTTTTGGCTTCTGAGACACTGTTGAAACTATAAATTGCCAAGTTACCTTGCCTGATGTTGCTCGAAATTTTCAAATTCGAAAAAAATCGTCATCTCCGACAACTATCGAAAAATTCTAATTTGAACGCAAAATAAGCGAAATATCAACGTTTACCACTCTTCATATTTTGTTTATTTTTACTCGATAACCCTTAATTCGCCGTCAAACATTGGCGCCCCGGATATCGTACTCTTGCCGAAAATCGTAAAAAATGGGTACTTTACATAAAGATGTATTAATTTCACCGTAAATTGGTTAAATTATGTCCATTTATTGGGCAATATGAAGTTTTTTTTTCGGCGGAGCCCCAGGACTCTGCGGAGCACACTTTGAGTATGGCTCGTACATGGAATAACAAACTCTATTGGTTGGTGTATTAAAAATCTGATATTTCACTAAATTAAGTTGACCTTCGTAGGTCCCCGACGGGTGAATAAAAAAATTACTTACATTAGATGATTCGCTCCCCGAAACCATTCAACCATCAGTAGTCACACTTAGCTAGAATCACGTTATCGTCATACTGGGTCCATCGGACCCAGGTGTTTTTAAATCGTTATAAATATAAAAATGATGCATTGAGCGATATGAAAAAAATACTGAGGTATAATTTCAATCTTGTTCAATACAAGGATATTGGTTAGAAATCAAAAATTAAATTTTAAATATGCAAAAAAAATATGCAAAAAAATTAGGCAAACAAAACGTGAAAAATGACGTTTTTTTTACAAAAATTTCTGTAACTCTTGTAATTATTGACATAGTGGTTTCTGTGGACTTTTCAAAAAGTATATTTATTTCATCCACCGCAGGTGCGATTTAGAAGGAAAGAATGAAACGTTTACGCATGTGAAAAAATGTATGTTATATTGAAAAAAAAAAGTTATGGGGCATCAAAATAATTTGTTTGGGTCCCGTGGACCCAGTGTGACTATTAAGGCGTTACCCATACTTGTAGCGCAAAAAAAGGCCTTTTTCATGAATTAAAAAAAAAAACTACAAAACTTTTTTATTCGATCAATATACCATCTTAAAGAACACATCTTGAAGAACTTTCAGTAATTTTTTTATTGAAAAATATTACATTGTTTAGTGGCAAATGGCCGTCAATGAAATAATGTTTTTATATACACGGTTTGCGGTGACCAACATTGCGGCGAAGTGGATCATCTGAAAAAAAAATGCGGATGGATTTAGTCAAATATAAGTATAAACTAGTCTTAAATCGAAGGATTTTAAAAAATATTCATTTTTCACAAAATGGCGGTCAGTCAAAGTTAATGATTCGATGTAAACGAAAAAAACGGCCGTTTTTTGGCTATAAAACGGCCATTTTTTTTCGAAAAAAAAAATCGAACGATTAAAGACTACATTTTTATGTATTAAATAAGCCTGCAAAATTTCAAGAAGATCGGTTCATTAGTGTTCGAGTAATCTTGGTCACCGACTTCAGAAAAGCCATTTTGAGAAAAACGCATTTAAGGGCGGGATAAAGTTAATTCGGCGAAAAAAGGCATGTTTTTAAGATTTTTTTGACGTAACGAATAGTGTTCGTTTACTGAAAAATTTACATATAATAAAGTAACATTTGAACAACATTCTCCTAAATTTGCATTGCAAAATATTCAAAATTGAGCGAGTGAAAATTAAACCTCGGAGGCGCTTCGAAAAAAAGTTGGTTTGCGGTGTGCACCATAACTCGCAACAGAATCATCTGAAACAAAAAAATCAAAATGCATTTGTTAAAGGGGATGTTTCTCGAGGTAATGACGGGAGGATTTTTTTTTTCGATTTTTCGATTTTTCGTAGCACTTGGGAGCCAAAAACCCGATTTTCGCTAAAAAAATCGGCTAATTTGTTGTTGAAAAATTAGTAATTATTGAAAAAAACAAAAAAGCTCTCGACAATACCTGGTGAATTATGTGAAGAAGTACTGTGCAAAATTTCAAAGCGATTGGTCCAGTAGATTTTGAGTTATCGTGCACACGGACTTCAAATATGACAAGTCCCAGAAAAACGGTTTGAAAAACGCAGAAGAGTTTGGTCGCTTAGCGCTCATTGCACATAAGTTTGAGAACACTTCTCGATTGCATAAAAATTTTAACACAATATTCTTGATATATTATGCATTCATTTAAAAAATGAAAAAAAAAAATGAAAAAACAAATTTAAATACTTTACCCCGCCCTTAAAGTTTCAATTTCCGGTCGTTTACACAACGGATTCTTCTCTTTCAACGCTCATATCTCAGTCAATTTGGTTCGGATTGACTTGAAATTTTCAGGACATATTCTCAGACACTTATACTTCACAAAAATGCAATAAAAAAAATCGATTTTTTCAAAATCGCAAGTGGGAGTAACCCCTTAAGGGTTAACTTTTGTCCGAGACCTCTTAATCCATCATCAATAGTGTCGAAGATAGTGGGCGTATCGTTTCAAATGGGACACCCTGTATATACGCATTCACGCACTTGCATACATTTATACGAGAATATCGCGCCTTAAATGTATTCGTATAGTCCACAATCCAGTACATACAAATCATAAATCTAAATGGAGAAAGGAAATGGAAGCCGAGCCCTTTTTATTCCCTTCTTTTCTCGTTTCTTCTTATCCTTCTTCCTCTTCGGCTTTCCGAGGTTTTCAGCCGTTTGGAAAAATTCCGAGTCTTTTTTCAGCCGCAGCCTTCGTTCTGTGCGTTCCATCCCCGCACTGCCATATTTCTTATTCAAAGTTATCGGCTGGCTGGTTATTCTGAGTGATTGCGTCTTAGCTTGGATGCTCCTTTTGGCATTTACCGAGCCCAGCCTCAGGCGTAGGCGAAGAAAAGCAAAAAAACACCCCCGCACATCTACAACTACATATGAGTATGGAGATGTTCTTTTTTGTCTTCGAGAAAACGTGCACCCTTGGCAGAACCGTCGAGATCATTGCGCCCTTGTTTTTTCACGGTCGGATGGAAGAGGCGAAGGAAGTCGTGATGGGCGATCACCATTCTTCTACACGCGAGTTTACACCCTGTGTGGGGTCTCTCACTCTCTCTGTCTCCCTATAGCTGTTTTATTTTTCCGTTGTTGGAATTTTTGAAAGATTATCATCATTTTGGAAATATGCGTTTAAGGGGTCTTCTCAGTTTAGACGCTAAAAAACGCCTTTTTCATGATTTTTTTTTTTGATAGGTTTATACTATAAATATTGATATAAAAGTTGTTACATTTAATACATACACTTTCAAAATACATTAAACAAAATTTTAATGGGTAAGGCCACAGTAGAATTTTCAAAAAATCGATTTTTTTTCTTTCGCTAAAACGGTGGTTTATCATCATAAGAATTAATTCCCATTCGATTTATAGCAAGAATTTTTTTCGCCGACTTTGAGTGTATAACGTAAGCCCACCTTTGGCACGGCCATAGAGTATGAAAAACTTTAAAGGCGTTTTTCTCGAAATAGCTTTTTTCCAATTGGCGTGACAAGTAACTTCAACAATTTTCACTCGGTTTACTTCAAATTTAAAAGTTACGTTCCTAATTGCATTTCGCAGAGAAGTACGTACGGAATTTCTGGTTAATCGAAAACTTTTCACTTTATGAGCAGTTTATGAGCAGTTATAACGAAATTTTTCACTGAAAATTCATTTCTTAAGGGGAGATATACACCTAGATGGTCGAGGTTGAGGGTTAGAAGCTGTGAATATTCCGACGACAGTAGAAGACCTATACTATGAGCCTGGTATCGATGATTCCATGTAAGTTGACAGATTTTATGATTTATTCATTCCCAAATTTTCAGACGCGTTTATCTCAAAACCACGTTTTTCAAATCGGTACCCAAAATTTCTCGAAAACCAATGAACCGATTGCCTTGAGGTTTTTTGTGGTTATTCTATACATCATTATCTAGTACTTGCCATAGGATTTTTTTTCCCGTTACTTAGTTTTTGTTTTATAGGCAAAATAATAACTAATTTTTGGCCCAAAAATCACTATTTATGTTCAAACGTTCGCCATTTTGTCATAAACGGTATTTTCAAAATCGGCTATGACAAGTACTAGATTATAGTATCTAATTTAACCTGAACCTTGTAGGGGTTGTAGTTTGCCATTAAGGCGTTACCCCCACTTATAGCACAAAAAAGGCCTTCTTCATGATTTTTTTTAAAGAAAACTACCAAACTTTTTGAATTGATCAATATACCATCTTAAAGAACACATCTTGAAGAACTTTCAGTAATTTTTTTGTTGAAAAATATTACATTGTTTAGTGGCAAATGGCCGTCAATGAAATAATGTTTTTATATACACGGTTTGCGGTGACCAACATTGCGGCGAAGTGGATAATCTGAAGAAAAAAATGCGGATGGATTTAGTCAAATATAAGTATAAACTAGTCTTTAATCGAAGGATTTAAAAAAATATTCATTTTTCATAAAATAGCGGACAGTCATCGTTAATGGTTCGATTTTAACGAAAAAAACGGCCGTTTTTTTGCTATAAAACGGCCATTTTTTTTTTTCGAAAAAAAAAATCGAACGATTAAAGACTACATTTTTATGTATTAAATAAGCCTGCAAATTTTCAAGAAGATCGGTTCATTAGTGTTCGAGTAATCTTGGTCACCGACTTCAGAAATGCCATTTTGAGAAAAACCCGTTTAAAGTTTCAATTAGCCAGTCGTTTACACAACGGATTCTTCTCTTTCAACGCTCATATCTCAGTCAATTTTGTTCGGATCGATTTGAAATTTTCAGGACATATTCTCAGATACTTATACTTCAAAAAAATGCAATAAAAACAAATCGATTTTTTTTAAATCGCAAGTGGGGGTAACCCCTTAATCCACCCCCAGCCCCTTACATCCCCTTAAAAAAACCCTACACCCTGATTTATAGACAAACTTGGACGTAGCACCCGGGGCACCTACAAAATCACCTGTCAAAATACTAGCATTCTTCTAATTAGCACCTGTATAGCACGAATGTGCTATACAGGAAAACAGAATTTAGGAAAATAAATGCCAAACACTTTTCTGCTGAAAAGTAGAAAAGATCGATGAACCTGCATAGAGGTAATTCGAATATGTATTGAGGTATCTAAATTTTTTTTGGCCGTTACTTTTCGAGCCACCCTGTACATATATACATCAGTCTTTTTTGCCATAATCTTTATGATTTTTCCGTATCAAAGAAGTGCAAAGTGAGGAGCCAAAAATGCACTTTACAAGCGTGTCAAGATGACGAGAGTTGTGTTTATTTCGCGAGACGTGAACCGCAGCAGGTAACTTTCAGTAGTAAAGGACTCGTGTGGTCAGACCATTTTCTCGACTGTGTTTGGTTTCAGAAAGTTTCCCCACTGGCTGTTCTCTCTCTTTCTCCCTCTCTCTAGTCGCTTGTTTATCGTGAGTTATGGCTCTCTCTCTCTCTCTCTCTCTCTCTCTCTCTCTCTCTCTCTCTTGTTCTTGAGTTTTACCAGTCTGGCCTTTGCCACGCTTACAGAGTGAGCGAGATTCTCGTTCCTCTGTTTCGAAGCTTTCAACGTATTCTTTCTCATCCGTCGCACTTTGGCCACTTCTCCCGTCTCGGTTGCCTTTTTTTTGTTCTTTTCGTTTTGCTACATGTATTTACCGCGTGTGGCTAAGTACCTGCCCGGGACTCGTCAAGTTAAAGTTGCGGGAGAGAGTTCTTCTGTGTTCTTTTTTAAAACTCGTAATTTGCAGTATTTTGGAAAGTAAAATGTCGATCATGTTGAGCTTTAAGGGGCTATATTTACCTACAGGCCCCAAAAAAATTGCCAAATTCCGAATTTTTTTCTAGGAAAAAAAACGCATTGTTTTAAATATAAAGGGACATACACTACCGCTCAAAAGTTTTGATACACCCGTCGATATTTCTTGCCGCACCGAAAGGTAGATAGCTTCGTAAAAAAAAAACCCAATTTAAGAAACGGCGTTTCGAAGGGGACAAATTCAGCCTTCTTTTGCTTTTTTGAAATATGTTTTATGATTTTCGACCGGATACGCACTTTTGTGTGCGACTGTTCTTCGGCTATTTTTCGACCATAGAGAATTGCATAACTGCGCATAACTTATGGAAGTTTTTTTTGTCATTTTTATCCATGATAAACTTGAAGCAGGTAGCAGAAGCTTCATTTTCGTGTTTTTTAAAGTTTCGTACGAATTTTTTTCGCCAATTTTTTTTCCGTTTTGGCCAAGAAAGACAAATCTTGTTAAATGCAAAGTAATTAAAGACCTATAGGGTTTAAAAGGAAATGTCAAGAATGTAAAAAGTTGCGTAAGTTTATACTAAATTGCCGGCTGCGTCACATCTGACCCGACGACAAAATATCCGCGACAAAATGTCCGAGGACAAAATATCCGAAAGACAAAATATCCGAAAGACAAAATATTCTCATGACAAAACATCCGCGAGACGAAATCCTAAATCTCGCCCACCACATCAACGGGGTCGCGCGCAAAAATCTTTGTGGGGTGTGAGATAGTGGGGTGGGGGCATAATACGAATTTCTTCATTGCACCCAATCAAACAAACCAAACAAAACAAACGAAATCAAACAAACAAACCCAAACAAACAAACCCAAACAAACAAGCCCAAACAAACAAACCCAAGCAAGCAAACCCAAACAAACAAACCCAAACAAACAAACCCAAACAAACAAACCCAAACAAACAAACCAAAACACACAAACCCACACAAACAAACCCAAACATATCTGTCACATGTTAATAATTTTCCCCCTTTTCGTGACGGAATCAATTTCAACGGCACGACTGTACGCTTTAAACTGTATACAATATCAGCAGATATTTTGTCTTGCGGATATTTTGTCCTGCGGATATTGTGTCGTCGGATATTTTGTCGCGGATATTTTGTCGAGGATATTTTGTCGAGGATATTTTGTCGCCGGGTCAAAATGCGTGGTACCAAATTGCCAGGAATATTGTCAGAATTTTCCGATGATATTTTTTTTTACCATTTTCGTTCGAAACTCTGATGAGTAGGATGGCTTCACTCGAAAAGTATGGCATTTGGGACAAAATATCTTTGTTCTAAACACCATACTTTTCGAGTTAAGCCATCCAACTCATCAGAGTTTCGAGCGAAAATAGTAAAAAAAATCTCAAAGGAGAATTCTGAAAAAACTTCAGGCGATCTTACTTACGGAAGAATATATATATATATATATAAAATTCCTCTCTCTCCGCCTCACAAAGCTATCGAAATCTTCTAGTACGCATACGAGTTGCATAACGTTTTTTGTCGTGACAGTCAATAACACCTTTTTTTTTAAATGGAATTCCGGAATACATCGAAACTCCGAAGGTACGATGCTGTCGAAGCGTAGCTTCCATGTGGAAAATAAGATGTTATGTGCATCTATCGACTGCTAAGGCAGTTATAGGAGAAGCCTATCTGTGGCCTTATCAGGAAAAGCCTTAGTAGGGCCTGACCTGGGAAAGCTTGCATAGGGCCTTATCAGGAGAAGCGTGAGCGGGGCCTTATCAGGGGAAGCGTCAGTGGGGCCTTATCAGGGAAAGCTTTAGTAATGCTTATCAGGGCAAGCCTTGGTTGGGACCTATCGGGAAAAGCCCATCATGGAACCTTAGTAAGGCCCTATCGGGGCAATCCTTGGTTGGGACCTATCAGGGAAAGCCCTAGTAAGGCCCAATCACGGAAAGCCTTAGTAGAGCTCATCAGGGAAAGTCTTGGAAGAGACCTATCGTGTAAAACCTGGGTAGGATCTTATCAGGGACGGCCATAGCAGGGCCATTTTAGTATTGCCTGATTTCGGGCCTGAATACTTACGGGGATCAGGATCGCCGTAATAGGTGTTACCCGATCAGACCCCGATCGGGGCCTGATCCTGATCAGGCTAACCCCAAGAAACTTCTACGCGGGAACGCGTTCAAAGTTTGAAGTATGATCTACCGCTCGCCCGGCTGACTGTTAGAAGCTGTAGCTCATTCAATTTCAGAAATATTTCGATGGAATTTTCAGGGAATATAGCTAAAAGGTGATACTATCGAATAAAAATATTTTTCTTTTCTTTTTACGCTCTCTTCTACTTTTTTGCTTTCTCTCTCTCTCTCTCTCTCTCTCTCTCTCTCTCTCTCTCTCTCTCTCTCTCTCTCCTATCGTTCTTTCTTCAACGCGGTCGACTAGTCATTTGTCCTGACTGATTGCCTCTCGACCCGGCCAACCTGCCAGTACGATTTTTCTTCACCATGAGAGAGAGAGAGAGAGAGAGAGAGAGAGAGAGAGAGAGAGAGAGAGAGAGAGAGAGAGAGAGAGAGAGAGAGAGAGAGAGAGAGAGAGAGAGAGAGAGAGAGAGAGAGAGAGAGAGAGAGAGAGAGAGAGAGAGAGAGAGATAGAGGGATTCCAAAGCAGGGGACAAAGCAGGACGGCGAAGGAGGAGCAGGAACTCTCGAGGTTCAGCACAGTGGCACCGACATAAGGTATGGAAAGAGTCGTGGAAGGCTCTGCTCTTGGGGGAGTAGCAGGGAATGAGTACCTGTCTGACTCTTCGCGTATATATGTCATACCCCCAACGTCCTCCCGGCCCCTCTTTTTGCGGTGACGGAAGAGCGAGGCCGAGAGAAAAGAAAGCAGAGAGAGAGAGAGAGAGAGAGAGAGAGAGAGAGAGAGAGAGAGAGAGAGAGACAGAGAGAGAATGTGAGGTAAGTAGACTCCTGAAAGCGTACGAGAACATTTTCCAGCAACGATGGATCGACTGGAGTGACTCGAAAATAATGATAGCCTGTCGAACGAAAAAAAGAAATTAAGAAAATAAATGAAGAATAAGGGAGATGAAGGAGTTGCGAGAAACCTGTTATTTGTTTAGTCTTCGGCATTTGCGCTTCGTTGTGAAGTCCTCCTGGTGAGGAATGTTCGTTGGTGTTGAAAAACATTTTTGTCTGCGTCAAAGAGTCGAATTCTTCAAAATAAGCCTTTAAAATAATTCTCGAAGAGTTCTTTATAATAATTTTTTTAAATAATTCTTGAACCATTCTTCATAATAATTCTAGAATCTTTTTTTATGATAATTCTTGAAAATTCTTCATAATAATTATTGGAGACCTCATTTAAAATAATGTTTGAACAATTCATCAAAATGAACAAATTAATTCTCGAAGAATTCTTCGTAGTAATTTTTCAAGGAGGTTGGAGCGTCAGCCACAATCCAAGGTTAAATTTAATTTAAAAAAATACATGTTGCTTAGACTGCTTAGTCTTTACGAATTTTTTTGAACTCTTTTCACCACCAAATACCAGAGATAAAAAATAGTTTGATGTATGTAGTTTAACGTGCGGTTAGACGGGCAAGACTTTCACACTAAAGGTTATGGATTTTTTTGTTTTTATTCAGCACCAAGATAAACGTTTTCTAACAACGGATTAACGCAAAGTGAACCTTTGTAAACATTTAGAAAAGGACATCCTCATCTTGCCCATTGTAAACCATGGGCCAATAATCTCGTGACGTAAATATGAATAGGCATAATTATAAATTACTCAAAATTTCATTGCGAATTGTATAAAACGTTCGTTGTCGTAGTTTTTTTTCATAACAATCATCAATAATGTTATACTTCTTCAAGTTGGTATTAACACAAAAGTTTTTCTAATTTACGTAATAAAAATATTAAAATGCATAATTTTGCCCTTTAATTATATATTTAAAAAAATCAGCATATCCGTACCTCGTGTGCATTTTTTTGGGGTTCATTGAAAAAAAATGAATAAACCGTCATTTGACTCAACTGAATCGGTCCAACCTCCTTAAAATAATTCGTGAAGCATTCCTTATCATAATTCTGGAAGGTTTTGGTATGATAACTCTTGAACAATTCTTTATAATAATTATTAAAGATCTCCTTTAAAATAATTTTTGACCAAATCTTCAAAATGATTATTGAAAAAAATCTTGAAAATAATTCTCGAAGAATTCTTCATACCAATTTCGAGAAATAATTTTTGAAGCATTCTTCATAATAATTGTAGAATATTTTTTTATAATAATACTTGAACAATTCTTCATAATAATTATTTAAGACGTCCTTCAAAATAATTCTCGAACAATTCTTTATAATAATTCTTGAACAATTTTTTATAATAATTCTTGAAGAAATCTTCAAAGTAATCCTTAATGAATTTTTGATAACAATTTTTGAACAATTCTTGATAATAAAATATTTTGATAATTGAATATTTCTTCGCAATAATTCTCAAATTTCTTCAAAAAAATTATTCTCGAAATTGAATTATCCAAAACAACTGGGCAAAATAGATGTTTCGAATAATTCTCAAAAACATTTCTCCGAAATAATAATTTTGAATGAATCCACCTGCATGATTATTCAAATCAAGTCTCCAAAATAATTCCTCGGAATGAATTCTCCGAAATATTCACAGCGCTCGGGGATTCGTATCACAAATGAAATATATCCGCCCCCCCCCTTAATTTATAGGAAAAGAGAAAAGTAAAAAAAAAAAATTACATAATAAATCACAACGGAAATGAGCAATCTCTCTT
>OZ023324.1:19446612-19506612 GCA_964007375.1 Ophion obscuratus
TTGTTTTTAAAAACTTAGAAAAAAAAACTAATTTTCTAATCGAAATTTTATAAAAATTTTGCGTGAATTGTGGATATTTTTTTAAATTGCTGCCATTCCAATTAACCGAATTTTTTTCCAAATTGAAGTCTACACGAACTTGCTGTAACATTCTGCCACAGCTCCGCCATTATGATGATATGTGAATTTTGAAAAATTGTTTTGTATACTCAAATATACTATATAGACTTTCGGCCACTCTAGAGGCCGAAAAAATACGCTTTTGGGGATATTTTTTTTAACAAACTACAAAATAAATCGAGTTTACAAAAAACGGTGTTTATCATACATATCAGTGACTGTATACAATACTTTTTTTTGAAGCGATTAATTTAAAAATAGCCGCTGTGCAGCGTTTATCTCAAAACTGCATTTTCAGTTGGTCGGAAACATAACTCAGACAATTTTCAACCGATTCACTCGACATATTAAACATATCTTGAAAAATTAATTCTCCATGGAAGTACGGAGGATTTTTTTTATATTTCATAGTTCATTTGTTATTAACAATCACGTGACGATTTTTTACGCAAATTTTTGAAAAGTGAAACATTTCGTCGGATAGTGGTTGAAATTAATCGTTTCAAAAAAATTATTGTACACAGTCACCGATATGCATGATAAACACCCTTTTTTGTTATCTCGATTTAATTTGTAGTTTTTCTGAAAAAAAATCCTTAAAAGCCTATTTTTTCGGCTTCTAGAGTGGCCTAACCCCTTAAAGTATCCCTACAGTTTGATAAATGTAGAATAATTATTTCTAAGTTTAAAAATATTCTCAAAACTGCATAATACTTTTCCATCTAAATGTATATCCCGCCTTCATTTCGATCCGTTATGCCGGAATTAATTTGCATCGTGAGACTTTACGCGTTTTATTTTCCCCGTCCGCGCTTCCTAATATTGACTCGGGACCGCGATATTTTTTTCGGAGCATGTTTCGTTACAGTTGCTAATTTAAGGCATTTTTTTCACTGCTTGTGATGAATGAATTCTTTTTAAACGCGTTTACGTCGTTCTTGTCCCCTGTTCTGGCAGTCTTTCATTCGAATTGATATTAATGCTGATATTGTTATAACATATCGTAATATGTATACGATATAACAATCATAATAATAATATTATTAAATATATAAAAATGAAAATATATTGTATGTATTTTAACAAATAATAATACTATAAACGTTTTACAGAATATGACAATATAAATAAAATATTGTAAACGATAAAAAGAGAGATAGAAATGCGACAAAGAAAAAGTAAATGCGTCGAAAATAAATTTTCGTACGCATTCCTTTTTTGTGCTTGTTCTTGTAAATTTGAATTAATATTTAAAAATAGAATAATGAAAATTGTTACAATAAATATACGGGCATGCAGCCATAATAATCTCAACATTGTACATATTATTATTATAGTGACATTATCATGCATATGACACTGTAAATACCGGGTCATTCATTTTAACCTTACACCTGATTTAGCTCGAAAAATACCGCTCCAATCAAGCATTGGGTATAATAAAACTTTTAGGGTTCGGAGGGGCACGCTCAAAAAAAAAAAAATGTCCAATATTCACAATGACGATGTTAAGATGCCTGACGTGTTTTTTTTTTTTTGTAAATGGGATCCTGTATTCATTCACAAAAATAATTGTCAGGCCAAAATTAACAACTTTTGTAGGAAAAGTTTTTTGATACCGTTCATAATTTTCAGGTAAGAATACCATTTATTATCATTTTAGCGCTATTCAGAATGTACCAAAAGAAGATAAAGTCTTCAACGTCCCTAGTGTAAGTGTGCGTGAGTATGCGGGTGTGAGTTTGTTTGCGTTTGTGCGTGCTTGTTTAGGTTTGTTCGATAACTCAAACAAACCCAAACAAGGATTAGGTCTCTGCGGCTCGTCACAAAATAATGAACGTTATCAAAAAACTTTTCCTACAAAAGTTGTTAGTTCTGGCGTGACAAATTTTTCGGTGAAAAAAAATTCATCATCCCATTTAAAAAAAAAAGAAAAAAAAACATCTCTGCGATCTTAACATCACAATTTGAAATTTTAGACCGGAAAATTTTCTTTTTTCAACATCCCCCTTTGAACGAACTTTGAAAGTTTTATGAAAATCATTACTTGATGGGAGCAGTAGAATAAAATAAAATAGAACAGATTTATTCCATATGTCTTGCCGTTGCTTTGACATTTCCCACTTACAATATTCGTTGCATTGTTTATATTTTGACGTGATAACGTCTTATAATTCGATGGAGCCGGCTGCACGCACGAAAAAGCATGACTCATCGCCGTTACCTCGCTCTGAGGCGTTCCATTTAAGGCTTGAAGTGTAAGCGAGAGCGCGGAACGAGCGACAAAGAGGTACAATCGGCCTCCGCGTTCGGCAGCGTTCGGCAGCGTTCGACATTTGTCTCTCTCCTACTTGAGTGATGGCCTCTGTACACTGCGAGCGACGAGCGACGAGCGATCAGCGATATCCAATGGCAACGTCACTCTCATAGAGCATTTCCGTCATACTCGAGCTCTCATTGGATATCGCTCATCGCTTGTCGCCCATCGCGCGCAGTGTGCAGAAGCCATGAGCGATGCGTCCGCGTGGACAGCTGCTATACAATAATACATGTACATGTTTTCGTCAAGTATGAAGTGCAGTGAAAAGTGAATGTGGTGTGAATTGTTTATAGCAACGATAATTGCGGCGATAAAGGTAATGATTCTTTCGATATTAAATATATGTTCAGTGATATATTGTCGAATATTCGTGCTTTCATCATTAAAATAAATAGCATCGGTCCGCTAGTGCAGCGATTGTAGGTTATGCTATAATTGACAAAACTATAACAATAAGTTAACAGAACTATTTCACGATGAGTAAAAATCAATTGCTTTACTATTCGATCGAAATAATTATCGAGCGTAGCTATGATTTCAAAAAATTAAAACATAAATGTTAAATCTTCCACATATCATAACAACGTGTCTGAAATGACAGGTTGGACCAGCCAGCCGTCAAAGGGAACAATTTTCTCCTATATCAAACACATTGCGGCGGGCTTTTTAAAAGCTAGAGTTACAAAAATTTTAATGAATGCAAATCCAATTTTTAAATTTTAAATTTAAGATTTATGAACAATAATTTGATCACAGTTTATTCTTATAATAAATTATTCAAAATTATTACTTTTTTACAACAAATTACAATTAAATTTGCAAAAATAATTAAGTAACTAATTGAACAACAACTTTTATTCAGTTCACTTGCTGAAAGAAATAATGTCAATACAAAATTTATTATTATAAAATAATAAAATCAAAAATTAAATTTTAACAGTCGAGTAGAAATTTAAACAATAAATTTTATTCAAGTATTTTGTAAATTTAAAATGATTTTCTGAACGAAGAATTTTATGAAAAAATAAAAGTTGTAAAACAATTGCTCAAACACATTCATACTTGTAAAAAATATGTACATTGTAAAAAAAATAAATAAAAATTGACATAATTGTATTTATGCGTACAAATAAATGTAACTTGATCAATTCAATTGTGATTTCCATTTACCTCCTTCTCTATATCCATACAAAATATCTATCAATAAACAAAATTAAAATTTTCTTTTGAAAGATGAAACCTTTCCATCAGTATTTTCTTATGACGTTGTCACGTTCAACTATCGTCAGTAAACCGACTTTACAGGCAACCGATTTTTACATTTTCTTACGGTCTATCTCACTTTCTTGATCGGAGGAGTATTTTTCGAGATAAATAAGGTATACGATTAAGGGGTCTTCTCACTTTAGACGCTAAAAGAAGGCTATTTTCATAATTTTTTTTTATAGGTTTATATCATAGATATTGATATAAAAGTTGTTACATTTAATAAATACACTTTCGAAATACATATAAAAAAAATATTTATTTAAGTCTCTATTAGTAGACAAAAATGGTAGTTAGAAAAAAGTCCTAAAATAATTGTAGGTCTGCATTGTTGATAAAATCTCGGAGATGGATCATCCGAAACAAAAAAATCAAACAGTTTTAGATTCAGTATGTTAATGGCTATGGCGCATATCATACGATTTTTGATATATGCAAGAATAACAAAATGGCGGAAATTTTTCGAAAAAACAAAAAAAAACGTGTTTTTTCCTCGTTTTTCGCGAAAAAAGAGCAAATATCATAATTCAAAAAAATTCTTGATATGCGCTATACCTATAGTTGTAAAGAATATGTGGTTAAAATTTCATAAGGATCGGTTGAGCAGTTTCGTAAATTTTATCAAAAAGTCGTCAAAAAATGTTGTTCGCGAAAAACGCGTTTAAAGTTTGTTTGGGTTCGAAATGCATAAAAAATGTTTTTTATGTTTAGGCCACTCTAGAGGCCGAAAAAATAGGCTTTTTGGGGACTTTTTTCAGAAAAAAACTACAAAATAAGTCGAGATTACAAAAAAGGGTGTTTATCATACATATACTGTGATAAACACCCTTGTATACAATAATTTTGTATAATAATAAAGAGTGACTGTATACAATAATTTTTTTGAAGCGATTAATTTCAAAATGGC
The DNA here is from genome assembly GCA_964007375.1 of Ophion obscuratus. Classification (NCBI taxonomy): domain Eukaryota; kingdom Metazoa; phylum Arthropoda; class Insecta; order Hymenoptera; family Ichneumonidae; genus Ophion; species Ophion obscuratus. Next base: position 19,451,226 of record OZ023324.1, read on the forward strand.
TGCTGTGCAGCGTCTATCCCAAAACTGCATTTTTAAGTTGGCCGAAAACATAACTCAGACAATTTTCAACCGATTCACATGAAATGTTGAATATATCTTGAAAAATACCTTGTCTATAGAAGTACGTAGGATTTTTTAAAATTTATATTGCATATTTCATTCGTCATTAACGATTTTTTAGGCAAAATTTTGGAAAGTGAAGAATTTGCCTAAAAAATCGTCGGATAATTGTTAATGACAAATGAACTATGCAATATAAAACAAAAATCCTACGTACTTCCATAGACAATGTATTTTTCAAGATATATTCAAAATTTCGTATGAATCGGTTGAAAATCGTCTGAGTTATGTTTCCGGCAAACTTAAAAATTGCAGTTTTGTGATAAACGCTGCACAGCCGCTATTTTGAAATTAATCGCTTCAAAAAAATGATTATATACAGTCACTGATATGTATGATAAACACCCTTTTTTGTAATCTCGATTTATATTGTAGTTTTTCTGAAAAAAAAACAATCCCCAAAAAGCCTATTTTTCGGGCTCCGGAGTGGCCCTTAATTGTAACAACTTTTATATAAACATCTACAATACAAACCAGTAAAAAAATCCATAAAAATAGCCTTTTTTAGCGTCTAAAGTGAGAAGATCCCTCAAAATGGGACACCCGGTATATCATTAATATTAATATTTCCTCCCCTATATTCAGCACAAATAACAGTATCATCCGACGCGTTTCCTGCTAATTTTTCTTGCCTATTCCGGCAAAATTTTCGAGGGGAGTGGGGTGGGGGGGGGCCAAGTTCATCCCTTACGGTGGCCCATTCTACACTTATATACGCGAGAGAATTTAGGGGATGAAGGAGCGTTAAGAACCCCCGCCGTCATATTTTTATTTTTAGCCACTAGACTGTCTCCCGAATTTCCGCACCCCTTTGCCACACCGCCCGGCATCACCCCCTCCCCGCACAGCCCAAACCCTTGCCGCGTTTTTCAATTTCTCCATCTCGGAACTCGAGGGTTGCGCGGCGGCTGATATTATTTTTCACGCGGCGCGTGTACAGCAGCGCGAGAAGACTTCTCGGATTACTCGGGCCACGGCTGCTGCGGTCGGAATTGAAAATTCACCCTCGTGGCCTCCCTCCGCACCCCTCGAGCTCCACTTTTGCCCTCGAGGCTTCTCGATGAGCGGAAGCGTGTATAGCAACGCTGGTTTAAATATAAAGGCGGCTGAAAAGAAAGGCGCCAGGGGTATTGGGGGTGGGGGGTGGTGGAGGGGTCGAACACCCGTTCGAAGAGAGATTCCGGAGGGTTGCGGACCGCGACGCGTGTGTTCGCGGTTCGCCAAAATTGAATTCGACAGGAGGGCCCCGGAGGCGCGACCGGATGGGGGTGGGCTGAGAGAGAAATCTCCCGGATTTTTCGTACGCCTCGCTTTTATCCCAAACAAAGAGGGACACGCTTTTCCCTCATCCCTTATGCCTTTTCTTTTTCGAGTTCTCCTCGGAGATTATTAGCCCTCGTTTGTTTCGAGCGCTTCGCGAGTTATCCGTTCGAACAAATATATTCAAATTGACATTCGCAATTTTGTAGCTATATTCTCGTTTGCTTTCTTCTTTTCAACCCCTAATGCACTTCGAGGTTTATTGCCTCTCGTTTGTTTCGAGCGCTCCAGGACTTATTCGGTTGTTCCAAATATATTTCAATTGACATTTGAAACTGTCGAGCTATATTTTGTTTGCTTTTCATTGCACCCCAAAATGATTTCTTCCCTTATTCTCGAGGAAAAACATCCCCTCGTTAATTTTTCGTTCCTGACGCGACACGAGTCAAATCTTCCGTACAAAGAGCAAGTCACACACGTCGCGGTCAGTCCGAATATGCTTCAATTGACATTTGAAATTTTCCAGATATATTTTGTCCGCGTTTTTTTGCACCCCAAAATGATTTCTTCCCTTATTCTCGAGGAAAAACATCCCCTCGTTAATCCTCTCGTTCCTAACGCGACACGAACCAAATCTTTCGTAGAAAAAGCAAGTGACACACGTCGCGGTCATTCCGAATATATTTCAATTGACATTTGACATTTCGAGCCATATTTTGTCTGCTTTTTTTGCACCCCGAAATGATTTCTTCCCTTATTCTCGAGGAAAAAACATCGCCTCGTTAATCTCTCGTTCCTGACGGGACACGAGCCAAATCTTTCGTACAAAGAGCAAGTGACACACGTCGCCGTGCCTTCCCCGCCCCTCAGGCCTATTCAACCCCGTCTTTCCGTTTAACCAACGCAATTAGTGTCACGCGAGGGTCTTTTCATCAAAACTACGGTAATTCCGTTGCAGGTAGGAATTGAAATAACAAAAATGGCAAAAAAAGAAGAACGAAGAAGAATATGAGGGAAAAAATGGAGAAATTGGAGCGGAGAGTTCGCACACAGAGGATTTTGGGGCGTTATTTAATTCTCGTGCGAGGTCAAATAACTGGAGAGTGGCGTTTGTCATGCTAGAGCAATGCCGAGAGTCGAGATATTCCTCCCTCTCTCTCTCTCTCTCTCTCTCTCTCTCTCTGTCTCTCTCTCTCTCTCTGTCTCTCCCGTTTCGTTCGTCGTACAGCCAACATGTATATGGGCTTGTACCTTTTTCTATATGCGGGGGCCCGCGTGGAACGAAGTGAATGAAGAGCCGGGGGCTCTGCATTATAAATGGGGATGAATTATGTCGTGCGCTCGACGGCGAGTAAGGGGTTGAGTTATTGCATGGCGGGCACGGACCTCGGCCTCTGCTTGAACTATGATATAATATATATATATATATATATATATATATATATATATATATGGGTAGAGAACGATAGAGACTGCGGGAGGAGGAAAGAGAGGAAGAGTTAAAGCCTCGAACGAGGGGGTGGAGCGAAAGAGGGAAGAAAGAAAAAGTACTCTGCGTGCGGATCAAAAGCTGTCTACTCGGTGTGTGTTGTATTGGGGTGTTGGTCGTTCGCTAATTTTTACCCTTTTTCCATACACTCTTTCATATACAAGCACCTTTCACCCCCCCCCCCACTCTATTTATTTTCGCTACGCTCCCTGTATTTTTTTCCTCTACCCCCTCCACCTGTCTAGAGAAGAGGGGGATGGAGGGAGGACCTCAAGAGGAACAAATCTTATGGTGTTGACGTTTGCATCGATGGAATGCAATGAAAATTCTTCTCTATATTTCTATTTGCTCACTTTCATTGTGCTGCGAACTCTTTTTTTTTTGTAAATTTCGATCATCCTTTTATTAATAATAATTCAAAAAATTCTGGGGATTTTGTCGCGAACAGGGAACATCGCTTGACGGGGTATTCCTGTCTGGAAGCCCAATTGGAAGGGTCAGAGTAATGAATTTTTTTCTTGTAACACATTGGTTGGAATAAATTAATTCTTTCCCGGCATGTTGTATACGTGTTTGTAGTTACAATGTACTTTTTTCGGAAGAAAATCCTTGAAGATTTCTTGGTGCAAATGGCGGTGCAGTCCTCCAGCGGAGAGGCCCCGAAACGGCGAGATCTTTACCAGGCTCAAATGTAATCTGAAACGGAAACAAATAAAATTTTCTTCAAATATTTCCAACTGACTATGAGTTCACGATCAACTTTTCGAAATTTCGAAAAATCCGAAAAATGACGGCTTCTCTAAAGAACAAGTTTTCTCCTCATCTTCGAAATCGGGTTGCAGATCTATAGTAATCTATGAAATCTGCGGGCAGTTCGGGCCTCTTTTGAGTGTTCTTGTGCTTTGATATCCGCTTTCGTTACACGCGAATCATCCTTAAGGCGATATATACATTTAGACAGGAAAAACATAAGCACTATTGAGGGATTTTTCAAACTAATAAATAATTATTCTACGATTATAAAACTTTAGGTATACTGTAATAGTCTATTTTAGTATACAAAATAATTTTTTTTAATTATTTCATCATCAAAATGACGGAGCTGTGGCAGAGTGTTACAGCAAGGTCGCCGCAGGAGTTGCGAATCGGCGTGCAGTTTAACTTCCCGTAGACTTTGATTTGCAAAAAAGTTCCAACATTTTTTCAGTTCGGGCATGTACAGTTTCTATGTAACGGTAATTAAAATGAAGAAATTGCAAATTTGAGAAAATGGCACGCATTTACAAAACAAATCAATATTTCATTAAATATGGATGAAAAGTGTTTTTTTTTCAATTAAAAAAAAAATGTTCGTCAAGTAGAAGGTACCGATATTGTCAATATTTCTACCAAGTTTTAACTTAATCGGGCTGTAACGTTTGAAACTTTTCGAATTTCGCTTTGAAACTGGGAAAATATTTTACATATATAGCTCTATCGTTTAAAGAGAAAAAAAGAAATCGGTTTCTTATCGTTGTAAATGTATATCCCGACGCACACTGTTCCACTAAAATAGGTGTAACTTGATCAATTTTTAGAATTTCAGGGTCTGCTTGGTCTTAAAATATTCTTGACAGTTCACACTATAACAATAGGCAAAAGAACGATTTTCTGAAGTTTCCAGAGAGGGATATACCCCCTTAAGTATCCGCCTGTGACTTTGTCGAAACTCACATATGTGGTAAATCATTGTAAACTATTATACACGTGCGTTTTTATCGCCAGAAAAATGGTTTCCAGCGTGGAAACCACCCCTCACAGAAAGGCGTGTCACTCGTTAATGTCATTTTGTCTTCAATTATTCTATAGTGGATTTTTTATCGCTTTACATTAGAAGAAATTTGGTTTCTCTTTAACGGGCGGTTTCCCCCTTTAAAACCGTCTTTCCGCCGATAAAAAGAAACACGCGTCTAATAGTTTTGCAAGCTTCATCACATATATGACTTTTAACAGAATCGAAGTCGGACACTCAAGTTATGTTTCTTGTAAGATACGCCAAAGGCAATTTGAGTGATTAAAAAAAGAATCATTATAGTTGTATTCCAACGATGCAAATATAAATCTCGTCAAATATTTCCCTTTTTTCTAATTTTCATTTTGTCTCTTATTTTTGTTTGCTTTCCGGTCTAGGTAGGGTAGAGCCACCAAAGAGTGCGCGCTACCAAAGAGTACACAGTGCTCACAAGGAACATCCCTCAGGTGACACCCTTCGATTTTGTCGAAATTTGGATATGTTATAAAGCACCGGAAAGTAAGCGATACGTATTTTTTTTATCAGCGGAAAAACGGTTTTAACGGGTGAAACGAACCCTCGAAAATAGGGGTGTTTTTCGTTTTTCGTCGATAACGTTAACGTTCTCATCTCCAATGTATAGTGCACAAAAAAATAAACATTGTTGCAATTTGAAATTTTTTAATATCTCTTACCGTTAAAACGTAATGGACGAAAAACTAAAAACATCCCCATTTTTGAGGGTGCGTTTTAGCCCTTGAAATCGTTTTTCCGCCGATAAAAAAAAATACGTATCGCTTACTTTTCGGTGCTTTATAACATATCCAAATTTGAACAAAATCGAAGGGTGTCACCTGAGAGATGTTCCTTGTCAGTCAAGGCGTTGGACAGCAACTCGCTTCGTTAACGTATTTATTTCCAATTTTATGACTAATAATGATTTGAAATCAAGTACCATTAAAATTTAGTCGAAGTATCATCAAATCATCCCCCCAACGGTCTTTGATAATTGTTTTTCATTTATAAATTTTTAGTGGTCATGTAAAGTGAAAAGTGCTACTTTTCACAAAAAAATCCGCCATTTTGGGAGTGGAAAACTCCCTCAATGTAAAAAAAAATCTCAAACTAACCGTTGGGGGAGGTATTTTATAGGTAAAAAGTGTGTACCAAGTTTGAAATAAATCGGTCATGTAGTTTTCAAATGGCAGTGAACACGGACTTTGAAAAATTGGTTTCGAGAAAAACGCGTTTGAGGTTTAAAAAATATTTAATAACTTCGAGAGTTTTGCTATGATTGACTTGAAATTTTGGGATTATATTCTTGAAACGTTTAACTATAAGAAAAGACAAACAAAAAAAATCCATTTTTCAAAAGTGCAAACCTCTACCCTCCCCCTTGGGGGGCAGGGTAGTTGGACAGCAACTCGCTTCGTTAACGTATTTATTTCCAATTTTATGACTAATAATGGATTTTCGATGTGTTTGATCTAAATTTTTTTAAATTTTAAACCCGTTTTGTAAGGTTTGCGATTAATTTGGACCCAACGAAAGTTATTATACTTGAAATTCGTAATCCAAATGTTTTTTTTTTATTGAAAGGTTATGTCGCCGTTTCGCGTGCTTACGAAAATTATAGTCACCATAGACTAATACCACGCATTTTATAAGGGTATGCACGTAATGATTGCTGACTTTTACCACTATCCCGCTCTCATGCGCACGCTTAGCTTCTATGAAAAGTTCTTACTGCGCACTCTTTGCAACACAGCATCCTAAGAGTGCGCACGGGACGAGTTCTAAGTTCAAGCCTTTTTTTATATTTTTGGGGATTGTTACTTAGGGGGAGGGAAGAGGTTTGCACTTTTGGAAAATCGATTTTTGTTTCTTTGTCTTTTCTCGTAGTTAAACGTTTCAAGAATATAATTCCAAAATGTCAAGTCAATCATAGCAAAACTCTCAAAGTTATTAAATATTTAAAACTTCAAACGCGTTTTTTTCGAAACCAATTTTTCAAAGTCCGTGTTCACTGCCATTTGAAAACTACATGACCGATTTATTTCAAACTTGGTACACACTTTTTACCTATAAAATACCTCCCCCAACGGTTAGTTTGAGATTTTTTTTTACATTCAGGGAGTTTTCCATTCCCAAAATGGCGGATTTTTTTGTGAAAAGTAGCACTTTTCACTTTACATGACCACCAAAAATTTATAAATGAAAAACAATTATCAAAGACCGTTGGGGGGATGATTTGATGATACTTCGACTAAATTTTAATGGTACTTGATTTCAGATCATTTCTAGCTGAGATAAAGTGAACACCGAAAATCGTATTTTTCCAAAGGCGTTCTTGGAAAAGCTTTGTCACCGGCTTGTTTGTGGATATTTTCGCGTACAAATTTCACGGAATGTTCTCGAAATGACACTTAACAATGTACAAAAGGTTTCAATAAATGTACTCTATCCATATAGATGAAAAAAATTGGCGAAAAAGTGTTTTATTTCACGCTGAAACCTCTACTCTCCCCTTAAGCTTAACATTTAAAATAATATTGCTAAAGGACCAAAGTTTAATTTAAATAAGAAGTACAAAGTGTATTATCAACTTTGATTTGTCTATAAATAAAAGTTTACAAAGTGCGTACACTTTTCTAGCATTATCCTACAATTTTTATTTGTTTTATTTTATTTAAAAAATCGTCCCCGTCATAGTTATGATATAATGATTATGAAAAAGCTATGTGAACATGCGAGGGTATGAATGCTCTCGTAATGTATTTTTTGGCACGGTGCTTTTAGGGAGCTCTCTCCTGAAACTCCGCGCTCTCTCGCTTTCGCGATTCGCTTTTTTCTCATCCCCACTGCGTGAGCCTTGCCTCCGAACTCGCGCAATTAGCAACACGGTGTGCATTGCAGTTGCAGCACGGATATACTTGACCCATATATAGCCTACCAGCAGGGTTTTCTTTTTCACGAATTCATTCGGTACTTTCCGAGCTGCCGTGGTGGAGGGGCGCAAAGGAATGCCGGATACAAGGGCAAGGGAGGGCTCTAAATTCCGAGGCTATTTTTTTTCCACCCTGCTCCGGAGCAAACTCCGGAAACTCCGCCTTAGTTTGGAGGTCTGATGAATTTCACCGCTGAATGAGTCCAGCTTCGTGGACGATGAATGTTGACGTTTTGGGAAATGAATTTTTGGGGTCTCGTGACAAGAGCTACGAGCCAGAGGGAGGGAGCGGTAAGAGGGAGGGTGGTGGGCATGATTTGTTTTGACAATGTCTGCAGATCTCGAAGGCATGTACCTGGAGAACGGAGTGCCATTTCTTTTTTTTTTGCGTTGCTGCCATTTGGGGATGATAAGAGAAACGCACATTTAGGCGTTGGGAAAGAGGGGTGCGGGGGAGAGGGAGAGAGAGAGAGAGAGAGAGATTTATTGATGCACTGGGACTGAAGCGTCCTCTGGCATATATAAAACTTACACGTAATATATAAATAAACTTCACGTATAACACTTATGATGTGTAAAAGACTCTAAGACAATCATTTCCATGATGAAGAGGAGAGACGTATGAGACTATACAAAACAATATAGGCATAAAAAGATTGTGTGAGTAAATAGAGTACAATGGTCGTGCTGTAGGCATTCAATTTTGTTTGAGAATGGTCAAGGAGATTGCGATTAATTGGTGAGGCGTCCAAGGGTGAGTTTGTGAAAAGCGGAGCGAGAGAGCGAGAGGGAGAGAGAGAGAGAGAGAGAGAGAGAGAGAGAGATTTATTACTGCACTAGGACCATATTACATACTTCTGATAAAAGAAAGACTTGGTACACAAACAAGGATATGTGACTCTATATAATGCAAAAACAATCTTTAAAAAATGATAAAACGGAAGCACACAATGAAAAATAATACGCAGTGAAATATACAAAACTAAAATGAGAAACAAAACTAAGAAAAATAATAAAGGAAAAGAAGGAAGACAAGAGAAAAGAGCTAGATATCCTTAGCAAGCATTTCCTGAATTATTTCATTGAAATTTCGGTTCCTCAGAGCCATCATTTTTTAAGGGAGTAAATCGTACAAATATGCCCCAGAGATATGGAAGGTATGGCTTACAAGGAACATCCCTCAGGTGACACCCTTCGATTTTGTTGAAATTTGGGTATGTTATAAAGCACCGAAAAGTAAGCGATACGTATTTTTTTATCGGCGGAAAAACGGTTTTAAGGGGTGAAACCACCCCTCGAAAAAAGGCATCTTTAGGGGTAATATAGCAGTTTCACACACAAGGAGTCCACCGATTTTAATGAAAAAAAAAAAACGAAAATTCTTCTAATCCAAAGCAATCAAAAATCCACCATAGTGACATTGCAAACAAAATTAAGGGGTGAACCAACCCTATATTACGGGGTGGTTTCACCACTTAAAACCGTTTTTCCACCGATAAAAAAATACGTATCGCTTACTTTTCGGTGCTTCATAACATATCCAAATTTCAACAAAATCGAAGGGTGTCACCTCAGGTATGTTCCTTGTTAGATATTTCGTACGCAAACGCGGTATTGACATGGGTTTCAGGCTTTTCCTGAAGTCCATGCCCTCTCTTCTCTCATTTCCTTTAAAAAGCGACCTGAGATATGCTGGTCTTTTTGTGCGAAGAATCTCAGCAGTTATGAATATCATGAAGTACTTGCTTCTCAAATCCAATCGCAGCCAAGTGAGCTTTGCCCAGTATGGTGTCACATGCTCAAACGATTTCCAAACCAGAGAGAGAGATTGATTGATTGATTGATTGTGATTTATTATGCCTTGGTCAAAACCTTGAGGCAATACAAAAAACAGAAGTGATGGTTTGTTTGGGTTTGGAGAGATAGTTTGGAGAGAGAGACAGAGAGGGGGGGAGGGAGGGAGGGAGGGAGAGAGAGAGAGAGAGAGAGAGAAAGTTGATTCGTGTTGCAACAGAGTGCAGTGATAAACCAGAGGTGCACTGCGCGTATGTATAGTTTGGTAGACCCACCAAATAGGTGTATATATATACATTAGTGTCACAGGAAACGTATATTGTGAGGAAGGGGTCTCTCTGGCTCTGCTTTAATATATCCGCCGAAGAGCGAGCGAAAGAGGGGGGTGGGGGTGGGGTTAGAAGGAGAGAGACTCTCCCGCGGTTTTGGGTCTCCGGCCTGTGAAAGCAACGACCAAGCTTGGGTCTTTCTCTCTGTCTTTATCTCCTTCCCTTCCTCTCTCTCTCTCTCTCTCTCGGTCACTGTACATACTTGTTCTCCCTATTGTCTTATTGTTCCGCGTGTCTGGACCGTTCGCTTGTCACCGTAGTCTCGACTCTCTCTCCCCCTCTCTCTTCCTCTCTTTCTGGAAGCAGCGTCGCTTACTAGTAGTACAACTGCAGTGCGGATTCCCCAGGCTTGGTAGGAAAGCACGGTCCGTAGACCGCAGCACGAATTCTCTCCCTCCCCCCCACCTCCCTCTCTCTTTCTCAACCCAACGCACTCACGTACTCTGCATCGTGTGCTCGACACTCGCTCGGATGGCCTTTGAAATTGTTGCAATAGAGACTACAACGTACGATGGTCCTTTCTCTTCCTCCCTCCCTTCTTCATTTTACACTACAGCCATTGACCCAATGCCGACTGACGACTCAATGCAATGACGATCATTGATCCAAACGGAGCCTAACGTCACGCTTTTCGCCAAATCCGTGAAACTTGCGGAATATTTTTCCCTTGAAAAAAAAAAAAAACTAAACGTTTTCGCACTCGTCCGGCCACAATCCATTATCCGTCCCTCCACAATTGGTGAATTCTAATCCACACGCCAATTCCAACCGGCTCTTCATCGCTCATTTCAGCAACACATGATTTTATTCGACCGCCTGGACATTGTTGGATTCTGGTGGCCATTGAAATCACGCGATTTGCAACGCGCGAAACCTTTTTGAGTAACTTCCGTCGGATAAAACCATGGCCGGATGACGACCGAGGGGGTTGGTTGAGGGCTGCAGGAGCGAGGCATGAAAGTACCGATGGGTTTTAAAAAAATGGCCATAGGGGTTGGAAGGAGGGTTGATAGCGGTCGAATCGGACGTTGGAACAGGATGGATTTAGCCTCGGAGGGAATTGCCACAGGGAACAAGATAGAGGGGCCGCGGGGGTGAGGGAGGCAAATTGAGCGCGCGGAGTGTGCGGCCGATTCGGCTTTATTAAAACTGTCAAGCCACTGCAGCCTCGGTTGAAGGGTGCAAGCGTGCAGTTGTCGTGAATTCATTGAGCCAGCGTTATAGAACGCCGCGCAGCTTTCTCCTCGTTCTCTCCCCAAACTCTCGTCCACCCCCTCCCCTCCCCGGGCCTACGTTGACAAATGCATAAATGAATGAATAAAATTATAGCCGTATGCGTCGCGAAATATGCCCCAGACTGCTCGTTCACCCTGGCACACCGCGTCCATTCGATGTTGTGCAAAAAAAAGACGGATATGGAGGTAAACGACAAAAAAAAACTGGCTGCACCAGTTACAAATGAATCATCGAATCATGGCGACGGGAGTAACGAAGTCCGTTTACCGGCTGTAAAATTGTGAAAAATTCCGGGTGCTGTTCACGCGTCCTATATTAGTGCTTTCGAAAATTCGGAACTCCTAGGCCGGGGAAAAAACGGTGTGCAGGCCTCGGAGGCTTTTGCGATGAGACAACCTGATCAATGGAGGCCTGGTGTCTCCCCGACGTTTTTGGCCCATTTTCCCGGAGGAAAGCGAAGAATCTCATCGAGGGAGGAAAATGAGGGAAGAAGCTCTTAATTCCTGATAAGAAAAAGGAAAAAGAAACGCATCAACATCCGGCAGAGTCATCGTGTTGTTATCCCCCTTTGCGAAACAGCATTTTTTCACCCTCACCCACGTGAAGCCCGGGCTCGGGAAAAAGATGAGACGTTTGTCTCCCTTCCTCAGTCTTCCTCTTTTGCGCTCCATCTCTCCGACCTTCTTGCTCTTACTTTGGCCTTGTAACATATCGTTAGTCGCGCCATATTACCGTGCTTCCCGTTTCCCTTCGGGCTACACACACCCCATTTTTTTTCTCATGCCCTCCCGGCTCTACATATTTATTACGTCGTTACGGTCGTCAAGCCACGAAGGTACGACGATCCGTACATGTGGGTGTCTGTGTGGGTTTGGGTACACAGGATGCAGAAGAGACAGAGTGGAAGGTCTTTATTATATTGATCGAGAAGCGACGATGCGGCCAAATTTGACTGTGATTGTTGCTGCTTCGCGAGGCTGGCTCGACGGTTAATTTTGTATTTTCCGCGTTTAATTTGTGATGTTTTATGTCTCGCCCTTGATGCTTCTGAAATGGGTGCAGGTACTTAGACATGAGGGTGATTACAATTCAGAATTCCACTAATGGGGTTAACCCATTTGACAGCTATTTTTGTTCGCTTTTTTGGGATTTTTTTTTGGTGAATCTTCAAAAGACACTATCTTTAAATTTTTACTGCACAGTTGTTAACGTTTTTACAGTCTCTCAGAATTTTATCAAACAAAAGTGACGAGTTGAATCGGCTTTACACCGTTCGAAAGACGCTCGTGTGTAAAAAAAAGTTGTTTGACGGCTGCCATGATTCCGGAGGTTTTGCTCATCTGAAGTTAAAACATCGAACGGCATTTTAATTTATAAACATGAGGCTATCGCCGGAACTGGAGTAAAGTAAAAATAACGAAAATTGAATTTTTGCCACGATTTTAAAAGTTAAGTTCCAAGTTTCTTCATTTTTGTCAACTTTTTCAGCTTGAAAAATAGTATGGCAGATATCAGAAATATCATAGTTCGTGTGAGAACTATATATGTGCTGACGATACCATAAAAATTTGAGCGAATTCTGTTCAATAGTCTTTGAGATGTCATACAAGCCAATTCGGAAAATGCAGCTTTGAGCAAAACGCGTTTGACAGTTCAAGTTCGATTTACACAAAGAAAATGTCGGCACCATTAGTCCGCTATGCCAGGTTAATATAACGCGCGCACAATTTTTACAATATGTGGAAAAATATTTTTCGATCGTTTGGACCTGTTACATTGGATGTGACGGGCCCTAAAGGCCTTAAAGCTTGAAAGCCAATGAGCAATTGGGAAGTAAGAAGGGTAAATACTTTTTATACGCCGCGAGTAGATACTTATACTTCATTTCATTATCTGCTTTGGGTTTTCCGGCTGTGATTTCTATATGAGGAAGAGAGTGATCGAGAGAGACAGAAAAAGACTTAAAGTGCGAGGAGCGTACGGCAAAGAGACATCGAAAGTGTTCCGGTGCAACGGAAGCACATCCTTATCAGTCAAGCTAGATTACCCGTAATAACAAATCGACCAAGTCCCCCATTCTCCCTTTTTCTCATCCTGTCGTTCTCTCTCTCTCTCTCTCTCTCTCTCTCTCCCTCTCTCTGCGCTAATTGTCGAAAGGGTTGCAAGAACCTTTCCTCCACTCCCCCAAGTCTGAGCGAACTCGAGCCAACTTTCTCAATAGTTCTAGACGCTGCTGATTTCTCCTTAAAGTTCCAGATCGCCGCGACGCTGGCGTTTCTATCTGCCAAGGACTTAAAGACGAGCGTCCGAACGATGAATGATGTTGGCTTATCTTTCGTGCAACGTTTCACAAAGAGGAGTCAACAGAGCGAGATAGCAATAAAGAGCCTCGAAAGCGTTCGAAAGATTTGAACCAAGTACAGGAATTGACAATGTTATCGGGCGATTGGAGGGTTCGAGAAAATCTAGGCCCGTGTATAAACGCGAACGTATTTTACGTTTTACAGAGAAAGAGAGAATGGAGGACATTGCTCTCGTTCCCTCTCTTTGTCGTGGCACAGGGTTGATGAAACCAACGGAGTCCTGTGCGGCCAGGGAAGGCCAAAGCTTTGGCCTATCCATTACACAGCCTTCAATGACAGACTGCCTCGTAGAACGTGCACCCAAAGGCGTGTGCAAGTCTATGTAGTTTGTTCTCTAAGCCCCTGAAGAGCCAGTAGACATTGCCGAAACGAGAACCACCAGTCTCGTGCCAAATACTACAGTAACCTCCACTTTCTCTACTAGAAAAGAGCTCGTGCATCGAATACGCTTTCAAAATGAAACTGCCGCTTGGCCGATCGTCATTGTCCAGGTCGGTGAAAACGTCTGTGATCCAGTTTACGATTGGAGACCTTTGAAGAAACACGTACGCCCCGAATCTTCTACAAGGCAACCTGTCCAGTTATGTTTGCGACAGGGGAAACGTCGATAGAGTTTAAGGCTGATGATGCCTTTCATTCGCAACATTCACTCGGCGAATAAAAACGCGTACAAAGACTGCCACGTTTGGCAATGTTCGTCCTAAAGGGCTTGGACTAGGCCGGGTATTTATACGCAGCAATCTCTTAGAACGGTAGTACGACGATCGTAAAGTATCTTATCATTGGGGGCTTAATCTACTGATCAAAAAGACAGTCGTCTCGTAATTCCTCGTTTCAACTTGGCCTCCCTCGTCTTCGTTTAACCTCGCTCGCCTCCCCCGGAGTCGTAAGACCTCCGTTCCTTCTTTTGCCTTCCGGCAATCTTGCCGGATACCAACGGAGCCCAGGAGAGGTTACGCTATTTTAATCAACGATCGAATTATCCACTCTCACCCTCGTCTACCCACGAGATACCTCGGCCCCTTCGCCGTCTCTGGGTCGCTAATCCACTTTCGCTCTAATTCTATCCGGCTGGAAGCTCGGCAGTCTCGACCCCACCACCCACCCGGGCTTGTCTCAACGTCATCCTCACTCCCGATTTCCAGGGAGCCAGGAAGCAAGACAGTAAGAGCGAATAGCTCGTCCCCATTAACTCGATGGCTCTTCTTCGTTGTATCTTTTCACCATGTCGCCCAACCTCGCCGATCATGCTCTCGCGATGCAGCTTGAAGCCGAGATGGCCCTGATGCTGTGGAAGAAAGGCGGAGCAGTCACGTCTCCTTGGTAGGCTGGCTTCGAGGCCTAGGAGAGTCATCCTCCATTGCTCTCAGAGGCGAGAGTCGGGACGTCGTATATGGGAATGGGTTTAAGGGATGCTGGGGTGCTCGGGGACTGTCTCATCCCTTGGAAAGTTTGCGTCACGTCAAAACTCGGTAGATGAGGCTGCCGGTGTTGAACCCGGCGAAAGTTGAGGTGGATGACGAGAGATCCGTCAAGGAATAGGAAAAGACAGGAAGGAAGGATGGTGGCGATGGCGGAGGAGCCTTACCCGAGGTCAATTGGATTGTAGGAACTTTGTTTCGTGGCGAATAGGGTGGAGCGTCCAGAAGACAGACTGTGCTGGGACCTCATCGTCTCAGACATCGCTCCTCGATCTTCAACCCCTTTATCCTACGATGCTTACCATCCCTTCTCGCCTGCTTGTGAATCTTGCTGGTCATCAAGCCCGGTCGACGAAGTCTCGCTGCCTCGAGCCAGAAAGCATCGCGTTTAACGGCTATGGAGCACCGAAGGCTGATAATGGATTCCGAAGGGCTTCAACCTCATTCGGTCTGCCATCCCAAAACGATCGGCTCACGAATATCTCACGCCTTCCATATCCCTTTCTTACGATAAATTGCGAGTCACATTGAGAACTCGACAAATTGCGAATATCACCATTCAGGATGATCTTGGAATATGGTAGATCGCTTCGTACCACCATCCGGTCGTCTAGGTAATAGGCCACCTTAGCTCGTTGCGGGATCACATTAACAACAATTCCGGAAGTTGGACGATATTAGGGTCCCGGTTGGGAATTGCGGTTACGGGGACTCCTCTTATCTTGGGGGAGGAACGGTTCGGTGGGTGACTCCGTATAATAAACGCATAACCCGTGTTCAAATCCCGCACGGACTCGGAGGAATCTGGGCCAATTTCGCCCAGTGCGGCGACCACCGAGGAAGAACCGACAGAATTCAAAGCGCCGCAACGGGTTTCTCTGGCTTCGCCAGCATCCGCTTTTCTATTCGGTTCATCGGTAAGAGGATCCTCTCGATCCTGCTCATCGTTCGTTTTCACCATCGTATGATATCCAATAGTAGTGTCCAACTAGGAATCGGCGAAACTCCGTGCGGGCTTTGTGAAGAGTTTGCGCGCCCTGCAAATTGTGAATTTCTTCCTTTGGCAAATACGAGGGCCGATGGATGATCGATTTTGGGGGTGGGCGATGGATGACTCCGCTCGCTCATCCACGTGTTGTCTGTACGATGTAAGCCGCTTTTGATGTCGGGAGACAGGATAAAGCGAGTCACTTTGTCTATTGTTGCGGCAACTGATCATCCTCCTCCTGTACGGCTCGATCGTCTATGATCCAAAGAGCTGTCAGCCTGGGCTACGCAACAGCTTGGGTGCATGGAGGCTCGGAGAAGGATTCCAACGAAACGGGGTTCTCGTTTCCACCTTGGATCAGACAGGCTTGCAGTCAAAGGCCAAACTTGACCGCGATTAAGCAGCGAACAAACGAATCCCAAAGTGGGAAAGACCAAAGCTGGAGGTTACAATATATCCATACAGATGAGCTTGCACGGGAGATCAGGGCCATCTGCAATATCGGCTTAGGTCGTCGCTGAGGCCTTTGTGAACTACTAACTGGGGTGCTGTATTTTCTTTGAACTTCTAGCCCTTTGCTCCCAATAGCCTTCGACCTTTTTCAACGGTATTAAAATCTCCGCCGGCTCATGTTGACGTTCAATGTGGATTTTCCAGAATCCTACTCTATCCCCTTTTAGCTATTGAAAAAAGGCAAGCAATACCAGAAGAGTTTTTGCGTAAACAAACCCAAACGGACAATACGTTGCTATTTGTTCTGAAATTCTCGATTACTAGAACAATTGTAGGTCAAAGCGAATCCTCCGGGACTCAGTCTGGCCTTCGACCGTTCTTCGATACTTGGCACATTCGCAAGGTACCATTCAAGCCGCCCACAGGCGCGTAAATGGATGACCGTGAGAGGAGACGTTTAGAAAAGAGTACATTTGAATGGGTCCCTGTGGTGGAGTAGTTTTCGCGAGGGTTGGAAACGCCCCAGTCAGCATCGGGCTATACGCAATGCCGGGAATGTCCTCTTCATGAAAGTGGAGAACAAGCGGGCAAGGCGGAGAGAAGGATCGGAGAAAAACAAATGTTTGCTGGAGGTAGAGGTAGTAGAAGAGGAGGTAGAAAGAGAGAAGAGGAGGATAAATAAAGGTTCAGGCACCTAGGATCCGGGTATATATACAAAGGATTCCAGTTGTATTAAAGTCATAAGCGGATATCCTTTTTCAAAGTTTGTCTCAGAGTTTTCGTCCATTCTCCTCATCCGTTAGTCTTTCTTCCTCCCGCTGGCTCTCTCCCTCTTTCCCTGGCTTTTGCTTATTCAGTTCTTTGGGGTCTGCCTTATCTACCCTCCGCACTTCGAGGTCACCGTTGCGTTCGTCGCCGTCCGTTTTCCCCAGGGACCTAGGGAAGTGGAGCAGAGGCAGAAAGAAATGGCCTAGATTCAGCAGTCTTGTCCAGCACTTTGGTCTGGACGATGCCTTTGCCTTTGAAGCGGACTGATGAATTTTTAATGATGAATCTTCAATGTTAAGTCGTCAATGATGAGTCTTCAATTGTTGATCGGCAACGATCGATCTTTAATGGAGAATTTTCGATGATAAACGGTTAAGTGGTCATCTTCAATGACGAATCTTTCATGATGGACGTTCAATGACGGATTTTTAATGATGGATCTGCAATAACGGATTTTAACGATGAATCGTCAATGGTCTCTCTTCGATCATATATCGTTTTTTACCAGTGATGTATCAATGATACTTTCTCATCTACCAGCCCTCAATGGATACGTCTCAATGACAAATCTCCAATGATGGATTTTCAATGGTGGATCTGCTAAAATGGATCTTTAACGATAAATCGTCAATGATGTCTCTTCATTTATGTATCTTTTCTTAGCAATGATGTATCCTCAACGATACTTCCTCAATTACCAGCCCTCATTAAATTATCCGACATGCCGAATATTCAATGATGGACTTGCAATAGTTCTTCAATGATGGACTTTCAATAGATCTTCAATGATGGACTTGCAATAGGTCTCCAATGATGGAATTGCAATACGTCTTCAATGATGGACTTGCAACAATGGATCTTCAATGATGGATTTTCAATTATGGATCTTCAATGATGGATCTTGAATTGTGAATCTGCAATAATGGATCTTCAACCATTAATCGTCAGTGACCATTCCACAATGACCAATCCCCACCGATCAATGACGATTTCACAGACTAATTTTCTCTCTGCTGCACCGAGCGAGCAACAGTTCGCCTCTTTCAATAATGGCCCGGATGAAAGTGATATCGTCAAAGTCATCAATAATGGAGTTTAATTACACCCTGCGAGAGCTCTCAGAAACGGTGAGAGAGGATGAAGGCGGGAGACATTCTCGTGCAAAATCTCCAGGCTATATGATTTTGTTCGCCCGTAAAAAGTATTCCTTCTTTTCTCTGTCCCTTTTGTCTTTTCATTGTTCCAACTAAATCCGCGAATTCGCTGTATGCGCGGGGGAGCCAACGGCTTACTCCCATCCTCCCGTCCTTCTCTTACTTTCGCTGCTCTCTTCTCGCGCTTTCCCTTGGCTTTTCCTACGACAAATTTCGTCTAATTTTCACCGCCGGCGTGTTCCGACTGCCGACTTCCTTTAATTAGAAATTCAGCAACGCCAGCGGAACCATCGAGATTTTACGCGGAAATAGTACTGGCTCGAAGCTCGTTGCTCCTCCTTTCTTGGTTGCTCGCGGCCTCGCCCTCTCTATATTGCGTTAGAAAAGGGTAGAGTGGGGGTTACAGGACAACTAAGGGTGCATGGAAGAGAGCGAGAGATAGAAAGGTGGGGAGGGGTGGGAAAAAAAGGGAGAGAGAGAGAGAGATAGATATTGAGTAGAAATGGTAAAACCGGAAGAGAGAATCGTTATACTCAACGAGCAGTTGTCTCTTTCTCTCTCTCTCTCTCTCTCTCTCTCTCTCTATATATATATATATATATATATATATATATATATATATATATATTTCTCGCCAAAAGCAAAATTACCAGAATTCGCACATTGCCGAAGAACAGAATCCTCAAGGTGATATTTTTCCTCGTGGAAGGGCATTAGAACGGCGTAAATTGACTTGAGAATATCCTCGGGAAAGGATAATGAGAAAATCATTGTTTGATTATTATCGTCGTCCTTGTTATAGTTGATATTGTTTATTTTTCTTCCGTCTTTTCAATGAAGAGATGTTGTATTAATATCATTATTACATGATATTTTTATTATCGTTATTTCTGATGTCATTTTTTCGCGGTAGTAGCAACGTTTGATTTTTATTATCCTTATTTGGCTACTAGTTGTTGTTGTTTTTCCTCCATTCTCGTCAAGGGACCAAGGAAGAGGATCAATGTCGCGAAGTATCGAAGCTTTTCCGTATAAAGGATCATGGAGACTCTCCAAGAGGGATATTATTGTCCCGTGAGCTTTTTTCTTCTTGCAAGCTTCTCTTAAGTCTATTGCCCCGTCAGGAGCTCGTTGAAAGCTTTCTGGTCCTTCCTCTTCATCCTCTTCTTCTCTCTTCACAATTAAGCGGTCGCTCAATCGGCTTACATAACCGTCGTTAGAGTCTGAGAAGTATTTTAGACCGCTTACTGCATCATACCGGTCTGATCACTATTTCAGCCTCCCGTTACCAGTAGCCAGTGACACAAGAGGAGGATTTTTATCCTGATGCCTTCAATTTTCTTTGTATTTCAATGTTTGTTTTTTCCCGGGTTTAGTTTTTTTTTTTGCTTTTGGAGACTCGTTGCTTACAGGTAGACAGAGAGTAGACGAACGCTGAGAGAAAACGCGATGTGGGTTTCCCTTTTTTAACTCCCTGAATTGATGACGACCGTGAGATGATAAAGCTCGTTTGAGCCCTCGTTGTCTTGGCTCCTGGACCTCTCCTTGGCTCTTCTCGTCGCTACTCAATGGGGAAGCTATTTCCAGCGGGGAAACGCTCCCCCGAACTCTAAAGTCCATTTAACCTGTTCGGGAGCCCAATCGGTTGGTTGTACTCGCGGGGCGGGAGGGGGGGGGGTAGGAGAAAAGTGTGAAAAGAGGAATTAGGGGGGTGGAAGGAGAAGGGTTGAGAGAGTCGCAAGATCGTCGATCCCAGAGAGGAGGAAGAGAGAGAGAGAGAGAGAGAGAGAGAGGGACGGACAGACAGACAGACAGACAGAGGCAAGGAAAAAGCAAGAGGTAGTGAGAGGGAGTCAAAGAGAGAAAGAGAGAGACATAGAAAGATAGAGGGTTGCGGTGCTCTCTATCGGACTTCGCCTTTTGTATGAAATAAAACGACGAAATAAAGTCCGTTACTGAACACACGAACACGAGCAGCAAAATTCACACGTATATGAGGTAGCGGCCGAGAGAGAAAGGGGGGGAGGGAGAGAAAGTACAGTGACGGGAAGCTCGAGAGAGGGCGAGAGGGTGAGGCATCCGAAAAAGCCGGCACACGAGCCACACATACACACACACGAGAATAGTCCCTTGCCAAAGTGTCCGGGGGGTAGAAATAGCTCGCATTCAACCACCCCCAAAGCTCCCTCCACCCTCCCCCTCTTTCCGTACTTTCGACCCCCTGACTTGTATGTACCGATGCCACACAGCGTGTGGGCACATTCAGACTCGATTCGTCCCCGGCGGGTACAACAATAATTCACTTCCTACCCATTTCGCTCGCGATATAACGCCACTTGACAATGTACACGGATATTATTTTTGCCTCGCTTTTTTCTTTCGCCTCTCACTCTCGCTGTTCCTTTCAATCTTTTATCCCTCTCTCTCTCTCTCTCTCTCTCTCTCCCTCTCTCTCTCTCTCTCTCCCCCTCTCTCCCTCTCTCTCTCTCACCCTCTCTCCCTCTCTCCCTCTCTCTCCCTCTCTCACCCTCTCCCTCTCTCTCCCTCACCCTCTCTCTCCCTCTCCCTCTCCCTCTCCCCTCTCTAGCTCCCTCTCTCTCTCCCCTCTCTATCTCCCCGTCTCTCCCCCTTTCTCTCCCCCTTTCTCTCCCCCCTCTCTCCCCCTCCCCCTCCCCCTCTCCCTCTCCCTCTCCCTCTCCCCTCTCTAGCTCCCTCTCTCTCCCCTCTCTATCTCCCCCTCTCTCCCACTTTCTCTCCCCCTCTCTCCCCTGCCCCTTTCTCGCCCCTGCCCCTTTCTCCCCCCCTCTCTCTCCCTCTCTCTCTCCCTCTCTCTCTCTCCCTCTCCCTCTCACCCTCTCTCTCTCCCCCTCTCTCCCCCTCTCACCCTCCCTCTCTCCCCCTCTCACCCTCTCTCTCCCCCTCTCACCCTCTCTCCCCCCCTCACCCTCTCTCTCCCCCTCTCACCCTCTCGCTCCCCCTCTTACCATCTCTCTCCCCCTCTCACCCTCTCCCCCTCTCACCCTCTCCCCCTCTCACCCTCTCTCCCTCTCACCATCTCTCCCTCTCACCCTCTCTCCCTCTCTCCCTCTCTCTCCCTCTCTCTCCCTTTCCCCCTCTCTCCCCTCTCTATCTCCCCCTCTCTCCCCTTCCCCCTCTGCGCTCCCCACTCCGCCTCTCCCCCTCTCTCCCCCCTCTCTCCCCCCTCTCTCCCCCCTCTCTCCCCTCCCCACTCCGCCTCTCACCCTCTCTCCCCCGCTCCTCTTCGCTCAGTTTCTTGATCGACCTTTGCCATCAAATTTTTTTTTCTCCTGAGCAAAGATGGCAGACAATCACGCGGACACACGAGCTGGTGTGTAAGACCGTCCGATTTTCTGCTAAATTAGTCGTCCGCAAATCACTAAATTGTGCCACATCCGGTGTAAGAAACACACACGGTATGATAAACTTTCCGCGACTGGGAGATTTCCGCTTCTGGCTTGCAGACGTGCATCTTTAACCACTTGGCATAAAAAAAAATGGTCTCACGCCAGTAGGCATCGTTCTACTTTCTCTCGCCAATGAAAAGATGAACTGTTTTTCCAGTTTGGGTGGAATACTGATAACGAGATGAATACTGTACCGGTAAAAAAATGTTACAATACGGTTTAGCATAATATAGGTAACTTATTATATATTTTATTACAATATATTAATTTATGTTCTATCAAGAGTATTTAATTTTTAGCACATATTGATATAATATATAATAAAAATAGAAACAACTTCGACAAGCATACTGAAATGTGGATAGAAAAAAGTTAACAAAGTCATAAATGCGACATGCGGGGTCTTGGGGAATGCAAAAAATAGTAGCCTCAAGAGAATAATGTACCTAATGGAAGTAATAGTAAGAAGCGGAATGCTGTGTGGATCCGAAATTTAGGGGTGGAAGACAAGGAAACGGGTGCAATCATTTCAAATAAGGTATGTTAAGGGCTTATATACGTACATTCAGGTGGCCCAAAATGATCGATTTTTCAAGAATTTTTCTTGATAAGACCTTTAAATCAATTAACGTAAAGATGTGTGAACTAATTATGGTCACTTTTTACTGTTTTTTAACCTTTTTTATTTGTAGAAATAATTATTTTGAAAGCTGCTATAGCTGACCTCCGGCAGCACCTCTAAAAAAAGGCGTCTTGCGGTGAGCACGATATCTCCGGACTGGATCATCTAAAATGAAAAAACCAAAAATATTTCGTTAATATAATTGATTATCTTGTAATTGATCGAAGGATAAGCGAAATAATAATTTTTGACAAAAAGGCGGCTTCTCTAAAAAAATCGATTTTTGACAAAAATGTAGGCCTTAAATTGTTTATAAAATGGAAAATATTTATCGGTGAGAAAAAACATTCGATTAATTACGAAAAAATATACTTTAAAAGATTGTGGTAAAATTTGAGACTGATCGGTTCAGCAGTTTGCGAGAAATCTTGCTTATCGACTTTGAAACACACAATTTTGAGAAAAACGCGTTTAAAGTTTCAAAAGCACTTTCGAACGCTCTGACACGTTATTACAAATGTGCGTGTAAGTTCGAGAATATTCGCCGAATTGACAAGAAATTTTCTGTTTGTGTACTTAAATATATGTACATTACGATTTTTTACTATATATATATATACAATTTAAAACAAAAGTATCAACACCAAAAAGTGCCAAAATAAACATTTTTTTCTGTCATTGGCGAAGTATCAGCTTCGCAAGCAAGTAATTTTTCTCCGCTACTCTAAATTTTCCGATTCCTTTGTCTATCTTTAATCACCAAACGTTTTTTCCAAGATTTATTTTTTTGTTACTACACTATATTTTAAAAATAGTTATATATATAATTTAAAACAAATTGATCAACATCAAAAAGTGGGAACAAACATTTTTTTTCTGTCAGTGGCGAAGTATCAGCTTCGCAAGCTTGTAATTTTTCTCCGCTACTCTAAATTTTACGATTCGTCTGTTTATCTTCATTCACCGAACGTTTTTTTCCAAGAACAATTCTTTTTCTTTTTTTTTCGTACCAGGCTACGTACTTTTAAGGTCGCTGCATCGTGTGTTTCGCTGTATGCCCGGGAACGCAATGCTTTTACCTTCGATTCTTTTTTATTATCCCCGTCGAGTTGTACATCGATCGACTCTCGTAACCAACTCCACCATTTTCTTTTACACCCTTATTTTTTTCATCGGCAATACGAAAGGGCCCCTCCGAGTGTGATTGCGAAAGGCCTGCAACGCCGAGTCCCATAAATCATTTTTCGTTTGTTTATTTTTTTGTTCTTCCTTTTTTCTTCTCAATCTCGAGCGTAGGTATGTATACGCTATCGAAAAACACGGCGACTCGATCATTCGTAGTTGATAATCTCGTTTTGTGTATTCAGAGGGACGTGGGGAGAGACAGAGAATTTTTTTTTTTTTTCGTTTTTAGTCCCTGCATTTTAGTGTTAATACCTTGAGGCAGATAAGATTATACCATATAAGATTATTAGGGTGGCGCAAATTTGAACTCTATTTTTCCCCCTTTTTCTCGTCATCCAATTATCTTTAAACAAAAAAAAATCGTCGTGTAAGCTGCGAGCGGTCAAAAAATATTTAGAGGTCGCTCAAGCCTCCCAAAAAGTCAAATTTTAATTTAAAAATTGATATTTTTTTTCGTCCACTTCTCACTCATGAATTATACGCTTTATAATTTTTAAATTACGCAATATACTCACGCAAGCTCTAGCTGGCCTCCGAATATTTATTGGTCACTCAAGAGCTTCGAAATTTCCAACTTCCACCAATTTTTTTGTACTCTTCTCACTCATAAATATGTTTGGGTTATTATGCATAGATCACTCTTGGCATAATAAAGAATAATATAACGAAAAAATAATACTTGAAACATAAAAGGTGATCCTAACTAACATTATAAATCTAAAAGCCTGTATGCATATGTGTCTCTTTGTTACTCAATCACGCCAAAACGGCTTGACAGATTTAAATATAATTTAACATGTAGATAGACTAACACGTAGGATACTTTTCATTCTAATATCCAATATTCGTCTAATTATAATATTATACTCAAATCTAATATAATTATGAAATTCAAATTATTATAGAATACAAACGAAATAAATATAATTAAATTAGAATAGAATATAATATCAAATATTTTACTTATGTCGAATCTAACATTTAATATTTTTCTAAGTATGATATTCGAGTCAAATTGGATCCAATGATGAAATTCAAATTATTATAGATTAAAAACGAAATAAATATAATTAAAATAAAATAAAATATAATATATATTTTACTAATGTCGAATCGAACATCTAATATTTTTCTAATGATAATATTCCAGTCGAATCGAATGTAATGATGAAATTTGCCACAAATGTAGAGTATTACTTGGAATAACACATAGGATACTTTTCATTAAAATATCTAATATTGTTATAATGCTAATATTCGGGTATATTAGAATTGAATGATCAAATTTGACACATTTTGGCACTTCAATGTTTAGTGTCGAATATTTGCCTTTTGGAACATCAAGCAGTCGCTATAAGAATACATTTATAGCTGTTCTCTTGACAGATGACGAAACATACAAAATCGATATATGGAAGTAGCTGCATCGTTCGATTTTGATCGAACATCAAACACAGTTCCGATGGAATAAATCAACGAAAGAGCAACTTGACCAACCAACGAATCATAGTTTTCTGATTCATTGAAAAACGAAGTGATATCGTTAGGGTTTGACGGACAATTTGGCAAAGGATTTGACGAAGGAGAGTAGATATCCTTCGTCACATCCTTCTTCGTGGACGAAGCTGCGGGTCACAACTAGTAAATCAATAAATGAATAATATGAATCCTAATTAAAACAATGAAATTAATCATGTGAATTAATATAATAAATAATAAATTAATAATATGAATAAAATGAATGAATAAATTAATAATATGAATAATATGAGAATGAACCCGATGGAAACTATTAAGGGGTCACACCACTGTGACTAGCCGAAAAAAGGTCGCGTTTTCCTATTTTTTTATCTACTAGATTATTTATTTGGAATTTGGAAAAGAGGTATATTATTAAGCATACATTGAACTCATTTCGTGTTAAATTTCATTAAAAAAAAACAAACACGAACCACGTTATTAAGGATTAATGTAAAAAAATCCTCCGTATAAAAAGTGTGCTTCAACGGCCGGGTCGATAACTTGACAATGGTTGGTCTGAAAAAAAAATATTAAAAAGTTTTATAATCTATATAAATGTATTTCTTGTTATACGTAATCGTTAAAAAAAATCCCTCAATGGCGAGTGTTCAAACGAAAACGTACAATTTTCTCAAAATCTCAAAATTTACTTATATTCGAAGGCTTAAAAGGTACCAAATGACGGGGGAAAATACGGCTACATACAACGACAGCAACTACAATTACGAAAATTTTTTGTTCTTCAAAATTGAAATTCGGACAATTATACCTGTTCTAACTAAATCGTCTGTAATGTGGTGAATTTTCAATATTTTAACTTGACATTATTTTCACCTGCTCTTCGGTAAATATATTTCGTGAAAATGCGCAAAAAACCCATTTTTTTACGCGTCACCGTACTGACGTGCCTTAATGAACAATCAAGCGGGCTCATAATTATAGAAAGTAAATGGACGAAAAAAGAAAAGAAACTGATGAATTATAATTGAACAGTGCTTAAAAAAGAAATCACACAAGCTCGAACGAGAGGGCAGGGAGAAAGGGAGAGAACAGAAGTCGATCATTTTGACTAGCAGACGTGGGCATCTGGAGTGTACAACGCTTAAGCCAAACAAACTCAGCGTGCACTTCAAATGAAAGACCTTCGAACGATGGAGCTGTAGGTTTTCGTTTGCGCGGAAATCTCGAAGGCGTCGGAGAGAAGAAAATCCTGCGAAGAAGCGAGTAGATAGGGTCAGCGTCGAGTCTGGCACGGACGTTTCGATTCGACAGTAGTAGCAGACGGTCAATGGTCAGACGCATAGCTATTAAGCCCCTTAGAGCTTTCGCTTCTCTCTCTCTCTCTCTCTCTCTCTCTCTCTCTCTCTCTCTCTCTTCCTCTGCCACTCCCTCTTTGTTTGTTCGCTTGCTTACGGTTTTCAACTGGCAACTGTACCTGGTCCATTATCCGGTGCAAAACCGTTTCTCTCCCGAGCTCTTAAGACGAAAGCGCTGTAGCTCGTCGGCCGATTTAATTAAAGTGTCGATTAAACGGTCAATCACTGTTAACCCACTAGCCCCCCTACCCCTTTCGCGATTCCCCTCCCGACATTGGGTTAAGCCAGTCACGTCACCGCGTAATTCCATTATCCGATCGCGGCTGAAAGCTCGCAGGCATTTCTCAATCGCCGCTTTTCGCGAGACACATAAAGCTCCGTCCTTCAACCCCTTGCCTCCCCGAGCCTTCATTCACCTCCCCCCCCCCCACCGGCTATTCGCACTCCGCTCGTTCCCTTCGTCGTCCAGCGACCGATGGACCATCGGCCACCCTGATCTCCACGTTACAGTCATTTTGTTCGACCCTGTTTTGTTTAGGTTTGCTTAAGGGAGGGGGGGTTGCCTTTTGGCGAGGAAAAATGGCTGATTGTCATTTTTTTTTCAAAGGAAAAATAACTTCTCCATTTTTAAGACTTAGAGCATGTTTTGATACTACTTTTGGCTCTTACATGGTATTTTTTATTTTTATCAATCTTCAAATATACCAACAGTAACAGTGGAAAACAGCTCAATTCTGGAATTTAAAAAAATTGAAAACCGCGATGATACATTTTTACAAAAATTGGGCATTTAAGACAGTGTCGTTTGAAGAACATCGTAATTTTTTTGTGTGAAAATATTCAATAATAATCGACTTACAGCCGATATCCGGGAAGCACATCTCGAAGCTTCTGAACCAGGTTATCTAAAATCAATAAATCAAACAGATTTCGTTAGTATATTAGTTTGACCTTTGTTTCATCGAAGGAATTTTCCAAAATATCGAATTTAAAAAACTGAGGCGTGGTCAAAGACTCTTAATTATTGCGAAAAAAATGGGCATTTCACGTTCATCAAATCGAAAGTATACATTGGGAAAAAAATATTTTGGTTAAAAACTATATTTTTACATGTAGAAAAAGCGCCAACATTTTTCGAAAGATCGATGCAGTAGTTTTTGATATATTTTGCTCGCCTCCACTTGATAAAGTTGAAAAAGACTTTGAAAAAGTACTTTCGAAAAAAAAAGCGTTTATAGTTTCAAATGAAGTTCCGAGCGTTCGCACGAGCCTCGACATAAAAGCCTAAAAAATGTGTCAATTTCGATCCGGTTACCTTGACATTTTCAGGGAACAATTATAAGACGATATACTGTCGAAATATATTGGTTTAGAAAAAAGTGATTTTTTTTACTCTTACAACGAGGCATAACCCCTTAAATTTGCGTTTTCCAACGTGGCTCTGGATCACGAATAAAAATGTAATAACGGGACGAAGCGCAACGAGGCAAATAAAACGAGACTGTCGAACGGGGGATAAATTGTCAAGGGAACGGCGTATGAAGCTCGTCGGGGGTGTATCCGCTATGCTGGAATATCTCGCGGTTGATGGGCTGGCGAAAAGTTACTCTCGGGCTTTATCTCGCAAGCTTTTATTGGATCCGTGTGTCGTTATAAATAAATAAATAAATAAATATATTGGGTTGGTACAAAAATCTTGCAGCACACAACACGAGTAAAAAAGAAAAATATTTTATTTTAACAATAAACGATTATTCAGTAATGTAGGCTCCCTCCACATCTACAATTCTTGCCCAACGCTCTGGTAGACTTTGCACGCCCGCAGACCAGAATTCTTTTGATCGTGAATTAAGAAAGTCGTCCAATATATTTGTGAGATCTGACAGATCATCAAATTTTTTATCCCGTAAATAGTTCTTCAAAGCTCGAAGCAGGTGATAGTCGGTAGGTGCTAAGTCTGGTGAATACGGTGGGTGTGGTAGAACTTCCCATCCTAGCTGCGAAATAGTTTCTTGTGTCATCTTAGCGACGTGGGGTCGAGCATTGTCATGGAGAAGTCGAACGTGAAGACGTTTACGCCTTTTCTGTTTCATAATTTTTGCCACCTTTTGCAGTTGTGCAGAATGAATCTCTGCCTGTATTGTGGTGTTGGTTGGCAGAAATTCGTAATAGAGCATGCCCTCAGAATCCCACCAACAACAGAGTAAAACTTTCTTCATTTCACGGAACTGTTTAGGGGTCGGTTCTGGTTTTTCCCCTTTCGATAGCCACTGACGCTTGCGCGTGTGATTAACATACAACACCCAGCTATCGTCCCCAGTGACTATTTCTTGAAGAAAATCCTTTCTTTGCGGACGATGCAGGAGTGAAAGACTGCGTGTTGCTTTGTTTGATTCGCTGAGATTGTGCGGTATCCAAGACGAATAAACTTTCCTATATCCCATCTCTTGTAAATGTCGAAGGATTGTTGAAGGAGGACTGCAGTTGAGTTTGTTGGCTAATTCTCGTGACGACATATTAGGCTTTGCCTTTATAAGTGCTCGCAGTTCTTCATCGTCCACAATCGATTCCCTGCCGGACCTAGGTTCGTCTTCAAAAGATGTATCGCCAGAATGAAAACGCTGATACCATCGGGAGACCGTTGAATAATTAACTACATTAGCCTTGAACGCACTGCACATATTACGGACTGCAGCTCTTACAGAATGCCCTTGCAAGAATTCGTGCTCGAATTCTTGCAACGTGCTCGAAGTGCACGTTGATCCATCTTTGCTCATACTGACTCCGCGGAACATCTGACTCGCTTATATATCCTGCGGCATGGAAGGTTCTAGACCATTCTTGTATTTCCTATTCTCGAATGGTCTCGAACTTCATTATTATTAGGAAAAATATTTTAATTGAAAAGAAGTGTTGCAAGATTTTTGTATATATATATGTATATATATATATATATATATATATATATATTAGACTGATTCAAAAAAAAAAAAATTATTCTGGATTCTCGTGCTATTGTTGGGCACTAACAAAAGAAAATTTCTCTAAAAAAATGGGCGCGGTCACTGAATATTTAGAGGTGGCTATCTCGACTTTTTTGTATTTGAATTTTTTTAACGAACGTATTGCATTTAAGCATAGTCATGGCTTCGGATTACGGATAAAAATCGGAAAAGTTTTGAGTTTGTTCTTTTACAAACATAACAGAGAAAAACTGACCATACGTCGAAGTGCACACGAAACGATGAAAGAAGTTTTCGAACAATGGAAATGTGCTGAAATTCCAACGCGTCAATTGAATAACGCAATCTCGAAATCAATAAAACACCATCTAGTGTTGAAAAAACTTTTAAAAAAATCGGGTTAAAAAGAATTTGCCGTCACAAATATCGAAGGAGCGTAAATTTAAGAGAGATTTGGACAAACTGTTCAACGTTGCACATTTTCGTTCTGCCCAAAATGTTAACGAACTTGAGAATGGCTGGGAAGAAATGTAAATGAGTTTGAAGATAATATAAGCGTAGCATTTTGAAATCCAAATATACGATTTATGAATAAAAGCTTATAATTTAATTTTTCGTAAAAAGTGCGAAATATTAATGCGTATAAATAAATCTACATGAATAACGAGAGTAGTATAGACGCCATTATTGATCTACCTGGATTTGAATTGTGAATATTGCAATCTTTTCAAATTGTTAGAGTTTATTTTTGTTACGAAAAAGCTGCTGGATGTGATTTTTATCCGTAATCCGAAGCCATGACTATGCTTAAATGCAATACGTTCATAAAAAAAATTCAAATACAAAAAAATCGAGATAGCCACCTCTAAAAATTGAGTGACCGCGCCCATCTTTTTAGAGAAATTTTGTTTTATCAGTGCCCAACAATAGCACGAGAATCCAGAAGGAAATTTTTTTTGTGAATCAGTCTAATATATATATCTATATACCCAATATATATATATATATATATATATATATATATATATATATATATATATATATATATATATAGGATGACCCGAAAAATGATGTCCAAAGAGAACATTGAGATGCCTAGTATCAATACCTATCCGAATCACGCCCATGTCCGTTCTACGATGTTGTTTACTTTTCGTCGTAAATCATTTTGCAATTTTAAATTGCGTAAAATCATTTTGCAATTTTTGTCTTTTGCGTACATACTTTCGTCGCGATTTCTTTTACTCGTATTATCGTTATGGAGTGCACTGTTAAGCAATAAATAAAATACCACCTAAGCACTAACGGAAATACCTTAGACTTTGATGTAAAGTTCAAAAAATATGTTTCATACGGTGTTGAAGTTTGCATCGTTGGAATACAACCGAAATCCTTTTTTCTCCCCTTTCATTGGAATCCAAAATATATTTTTCAATACAGTTGGATTGAAGGTCTCTAATGAGGATTTTAGACAAAGTTTATCAATCTGCCAATAAAAAAACTTGCAATTAGAAGAAGAAAAAAAATCGGAGCATGCTAACGATGCAAACTTCAATATAATGGTTTGAAGAGGATCAGTTACTAAAGTTCAGATGATGA
This sequence comes from Ophion obscuratus, assembly GCA_964007375.1. Lineage (NCBI taxonomy): Eukaryota > Metazoa > Arthropoda > Insecta > Hymenoptera > Ichneumonidae > Ophion > Ophion obscuratus. Next base: position 19,481,950 of record OZ023324.1, read on the forward strand.
AAAAAATACTCATACCAGTTTAACCGACTCCCAATTGCTTTTACGAACATCTAAGAAAACAAAGCACACAAACAAGAAAAAAGCGGTGCTAAAAGAAAACTGGAAAGAAAAATGAAGAAATGCTTTTTCAGCGGGAAATAAAAAATCATCGCGAAATAAAAAAGCATCTGGATTTTTCTTTCGGACGTCACTTTCCGACGATGTTGAAAAGGTTGCATCGTTGGATAGCAGCGCAAATGATGTTTATTCGATTGCCATAATATTTTTTTCGCGGGCTTGGGCCACAAGGATCACTCGATCGTTTTTCAGGGCTCTTATTAAAAATCCACAACATAAATTGGCAAGAAAAGATTTTCGATAATAATTTAAAAAAAGGAGAAAAAAGGAACTTCCGTCTATTGGCATGATGAAATTTTGATGCTAATTTTGAGGTTATTTAACTGTAACGTCCTCACAATAGCCAATTATCCCCATAATTGGCTATTAATAATTATTCTATAAATAAATCATGTTTTCATATCAAGGTAATTTCGAGGACCCTTTTGTCCCCAAAATTAACGACGCGTCGAATAAAAGTCGTGGTGTGTCCTCGAAACGGCCAGATGTGCCGATGGCCAACTTAGTATCGATCTAACGGGATGAAAATATGTTTTCCCCGTACTTATAAATGGATATTCATATTTCGTTTTGTACACTGTCTATACAGTTGTATAAACAGTGATGAACGGCCTGCGCCCGTATAAATCTCATTATACCGAACTTCATTCGATCAAGAAGCTCCGCTCTTCACCCCCTTGCAAGCCTCGCTCTTCCTCCCCTCCTCTCGGCTCGCTGTTTATTGCAAGCTCTCGGGATCTCGCCCGCGAAGATCCCTCGAGCGGGTTTTGCCAACTTTTCAAATGTTCCCCGGTGGGTAATATTCCCCACGTTGGGCAATATTCCCCATCGCGCCCTGCCTCGGAATATAATTCTCTCTTTCCGCCCCGACCTCGACTTCATTGGCTTCGTCCTACATCCCATCACCCATTGCTCTACCTCTTTTTGTCGGACTTAACGTATGTAGTTTATCGACTGGGATCGCGCCGAAGAGAAATGTACGGCGAGGGTACGGGAGGGTGGCAGATGGAGGGGGGAGGGGGGTTGTTTCCCGGAGGACGCACGGAATATTTGTGTCTGCATGGATATTCGTAAGATCCGCTGACCCGTCTGACCTGTTTCGGCTGTTACTACTACGAGCACTTCGCCTGCGGGTCTGTAACGCCCGTTGCTTAGGGGACCCAGTGCAGCAGGATTAATGACCATTAAACGTGGCCTTTGCACTGGGCGCGAAAGATTGACGGTGATGGCCTTTGCACTCTCTCTCTCTCTCTCTCTCTCTCTCTCTCTCTCTCTCTCACCCTCTCTCCCGCTCTCTCCCTCTACTTGTCGCTCCGGCGGTCACGCCTGTTGCCAAAGCCACGTAAAACATGAAACGAGAGTATGGGTGAGAAACCCTCGTAAAAGGGCCGCCGGGGCTAAATCTCGCGCGCAAAATCTATAGCTCCGGGACATCAAAGTGATTTTCGTTTTGGACCCCACCCATACCCCCACATACTTGTGAAAAAACTGCCAATACCAACAATACGGCCGATGTCTGCTCCAGTACGTGCTGAACGACTTTGAGCAACCAGTGTTGGCACAACGTTCAAACAATGGTACTGCCATTTCTCAACCGATCCTCTTTATAAGCCCCGGCATTCAGCATAACGCCAATATTGGACCAGTTCCGGTTAACGACCGCGAACCGACTGGTGGGGTAGGCTCATGGAGCCGACCGTGGACCAGTACTGCCTGCCATTAAAAGTCCTACATTCATATGCAATCCCGGCATCCGGTATTATACCAATGTCGGACCAGTATCGGCTACCGCCTGAGATCCGACTGTTGGGCTAGTCTACTAGAGCCGATCATGGGCCAGTACTTTCCGCCATTATTTTTCCTGCGTTCATTTATAAGACCGGCGTCCAGTAGTGTACCAATGTCGGACCAGTATCGGCTACCGCCTGAGAGTCGACTGCTGGGCTAGTCTACTAGAGCCGATCATGGGTCAGTACTGTCCGACATTACTTTTCCTACGTTCGTTTCTAAGACCGGCGTCCAGTATAATACCAATGTCGGACCAGTTTCGGCTACCGCCTGAGAGTCGACTATTGGGGTAGACTACTCTGGAGCCGGCCGTGTGCCAGTACTGTTCGCCATGAATTGCCCTACGTTCATTTCTCAGACCGGCATCCAGTATTATACCAATGTCGGACCAGTATCGGCTACCGCCTGAGAGCCGACTACTGGGCTAGACTACTGTAGCCGATCATGGGCCAGTACCGTCTGCCATTATTTTTCATGAGTTCATGTATAAGACCGGCATCCAGTAGTATACCAATGTCGGACCAGTATCGGCTACCGCTTGAGAGCCGACTGTTGGGATAGTCTACTAGAGCCGATCATGAGCCAGTAGTGTCCGCCATTACTTTTCCTACGTTCATTTATAAGACCGGCGTCCAGTATTATACCAATGTCGAGCCAGTTTCGGCTACCGCCGGAGAGTCGACTATTGGTGTAGACTACTCTGGAGCCGGCCGTGGGCCAGTACTGTTCGCCATTAATTGCCCTACGTTCATTTCTCAGACCGGCATCAAGTATCATACATACTAATGTCGGACCTCTATCGGCTACCGCCTGAGAGCCGACTGTAGGGCTAGACTACTGGAGCCGATCATGTGCCAGTACTGTCCGCCATTACTTTTCCTACGTTCATCTCTAAGACCGGCATCCAGTATTATACCAATGTCGGACCACTATCGGCTACCGCCTGAGAGCCGACTGTTGGGCTAATCTACTGGAGCCGATCATGGGCCAGTACTGTCCGCCATTACTTTTCCTACGTTCGTTTCTAAGACCGGCATATAGTAATGTGCCAATGTCGGTACAGTGTCGACTAACGATGGAGACGCGACCATTGGTGATGATAGATCGAACCGACTATGGACCAGTAACATCCACCGTTAATTATGCCATGCACTGCTCGCGAATCGCCATTCAGTGTTGTATCGGTGTATGAGAACGAATAGTTAGTTTATTGTCGGCTTTTCGTGCGATAATTAACTACTTTTTCTCCCTTGTGGTTTGTGTCTCCCTCGTATCTTCAAACTCGGCGTGTGGAGTTTGTCGTCCTAACCTCAATCGCTCAGGTAGCTTGACCGCGTATTTGCGAAAGTGTCACCCGAACAAAGACATGCTCGGATTATTTTAACCTATCCAAATTAAATATAAAATTGGGGTTCCATGTCACCTGATCACACGACAACATATCACACGACAAAACAAACCCTAACAAACCCAAAACAAACAAACAAACCAACTCTCGCGTGGGGAGAATATTCGGATTGTAATATTTTATGGTCGCGATGTTTTATCGTGGTGATATTTAGTCGGTGACATTTTGTCTTTTGATATTATGATATGCTACGAAAATTGGATATAGAAAAAAACCTTCATCGCTCAGTCAGCTTTATCGCGTGGTCGCGTAAGTGTGACCCGAAAAAAGATGCGCCATAAGAATTATCATTGATGCGAATACGAATGCGTAATTCACATCCGATCTCTCGTGCATCCACATATCAGTTTTCCAGGTTTTCATTTTACATTAATATTTTATTTGCTAAATAGTTCGAAGTATCGTATTATCGTATTGTTATTATCAATCATACTCAATATTCTCTCGTACCAACATTTACCAGCGTCAATTATAAATTATAAAATTTGTACCCGAATTTAATAATAACAAACTATAATATTTTTGTAATTCCGACAAAGTTTTATATTCATTACTCTGTACTACTATAAATGTTAATAAAATACTAATAGCATATAATATTGGTCCAAACCCGGGACATAATCGATTTACTATTGATATTGGACCGAACCAACCTTGGTACAATATTGGCTGCAACTTGAACCAACCGTGGCATTAGCGTCGGGCCTGTTTTAAGACCAATGTCACGACCATATCAGTAGTCAGTCTTGGCCAGAGGATATAATTTCGACAATGGTAGATTAAGGTGTCTCCTAACTTTAGACGCTAAAATAAGCATTTTTATGATTTTTTGATAGGTTTATACTATCGATATTGATATAAAAGTTATCGACGAAAAACGAAATACACCCCTATTTTGGAGAATGCGTTGCACCCTTTAAAAACCAGGTTCTGCAGATATCAAAAAATACGTGTCGCCTACTTTTGCCCATTCTACAAGCATCCAAAATTTGATCGAAATCGGAAAGATCGACCTCTCAAATTTTCCTTGTTAGATGAAAGAAGTTTTGTTTTGTATTTGTTAATGATTATTTTTTATTTTGTTTGATATTTTATGATCTCATTATTACTATCATACTTAGTTGAAGTTTTGGAGGAAAGAGGTACCTAACGGTTTTCAATGGTTCATATTTTATTTTAATACTTTATGATAAATAGTAGCATACTATTATGCTCGATCATTTTGTCATATTCAAAATTAATGTCGTCCATTACGTATAGTGAAGAGAGAAAAAAATTTCATTTATTTTCAATAAATATTAATAAATCTACTTTTTAAAGATAATTTCTAAATTATCTGAAAAATCCGGATATACGGATAGTAAGGGTCACCGCAATCCATATTATCCGGATACGAAGAACTAACCGACAATGCAAGCCCTACCTGTGGCTCGTCACGTCTCGCGCTGACACAAACCCAAAAAAAACACAAACTGCACAAATAGCCGAGGTAATAGCGCTCGAACTGATCCCTCAATTCACCCCCCCCCCCCCCCGCCCTGCCCCGGCGCGACTCTCGACGTTCCGTAGCACGACACGCGATACCTTAAAAATAAAACACGAAAAAGTAAGATAAAAAAAGAGATTTCTCGGTTCAGAACTTTGGAAGCTTAAAGCTCCGTTCCCGCAAATTTCCCCCAAGCTCGGGTGTTCACGCTTCCGATCCGCAAATTCGTTCAATCTTCCGTGGCATCGTGGAACAATGGTTACAACGACGGGAATACATTACCGTGGTGATGTGGTACCAAAAGGGCTCCACCCTTTTGGTTTTTCGCGTATCCGCGCGCCCTTCCGTAAGTGCTCTTGGATATTCCCAGAGCGTACGCCCGACGCGTGTGGATGTGAGACCCCGGGCTATTTTATCAAGACCACGCATACGTTCGCAGACGACGATCCCGTCCCCGGAACGAGAAGATATACATCGTAATGAGTTGAAAGGGATGAGTGCAGAGGTAGGGGTGCGGATAGGGAGGATTAGGGAAAGGGGAGGAAAACGAGATTCCGGTCACAGAGTATAATAGGATAGGGCTTGTGTCAACGTCGTTACTGCAAATAGACTCTCTTCTTATCCTTTCTCTCCTCGTTACTCCCTTTCTCCCTCTCTCTCTGTCTCTCTCTCTCTCCCTCTCTCTCCCTCTCTCTCTTTCTCCCTCTCTCTCTCCCCCTCTCTCCCCCTCTCTCTCTCTCTCTCTCTCTCTCTCTCTCTCTCTCTCTCTCTCTCTCTCTCTCTCTCTCCCGCCCCTCTCCCTGGGAATGGCGTGGAATGCCTCATATATACCCATATTCGTACATCGTAACAATGATCGATGAATACTTAAAGAAAGACTTATGAAAATTAAATGAAAATTAAATACTTCCAAATCCTCATGAAAATTAAATAAAAAATAAATTCTCAAAAAAGGCTTACAAAAACTAAACTAAAGAAAATAATTGGAAAGCACTTATAAAAATTAAACGAAAAACAAATACTCAACAAGTACGTATACATACTGGGAAAAAACAAATATCGGAAAAATACTTATAAAAATTTACTAAAAAATAAATACTCAGAAAAGTAAATACTCATAAAAATGGCATTTAACTGTAAAAACCGTTCGCCGTACGTGTACAGAGGAAAGTTGGTGAAACGTCGCGACGCATGCAGCAGTAGATTATACCTTGTGCACCACTTGCTCCGCTAAGCCAACTCGGTAAGTATGCTTGGTTGTTGAATTTCACGAAGAGATTGTTTGGAGCTCAAGGGGGGTGGGGCACCTGCGGGAGACCGTGGTTAATTATCGAGTCCTCCTTTCCGTTCATATTCCCTCTTGCGCGCCCACACACAGGCACATGTACTTTACCGCTTCCTTGGAGCACGTGTGTCCCACGTTGGCTCGTTCCTGTCTCTTCTACACAGCGATTTTTATGGAAACAGGCACGAAACGTTCACCGTATTGGCCACTTTTTAGGGTAGCGAATTAATAATAGTCATACTACATTCCACATGCATACATACATACTACAATAATACATTCTCTTAATAATAATAATAATAATAATAATTAGTAGAAATTAGTAGAAAATATTAAGTAATATTAAGTAATATTAAGTAATTAAATATTAGTAGTAATTAGTAGAAAATATTAAGAATATTTATTGCAGTAAATAAATAAATAGGATTTGAGTAATGATAAGGATAATGCTTATAATTATAAAAATCATAATCATTCATCAATAATCATAGTAATAATAATAATATCCTTATAAAATTAACGTAGCTTACATAATTATTAATAATTCGTAATAATAATAATAATCACATGTTTCAATAATAATAATAACGATAACAAATATGGTTTAATAATAATAATGACAATAATAAATATTATGTGTTGTTATTAAATCGGCTTCGATTCGGCCAATGAAAGTTTCCAAGGTTTCGATGGAAATAAAAGTTTTTCTGTTTTACGTTCCGATCCTTGATTCGGATCCTCTTCAGAATTTTATTCATTCTGTAAATTGTGAATTACACATTATATAGATGGAGTTTGCAAGATTTTATATAATAGTACTATGTGTTATAAATGAGTTAGAGCTGTGTTATAATGATTTGTATTAATTATATGTTAATTTTATTCTATTTTAAATAATAGTGGTATTGTATGAGAAATTTATTGCACTATGTTAATTTATTCTTTTGATTGCGTGAAAGAGTGGTGTGTAAAAGTATGATATTAGCTATTATAGATTTTTAGGTTAAGAATTATGTCAAATGACTAACCAGAATATTGTCAATATATCCAGTTTTGTTGTTTGTGCTTAGAAGATGATTGAAATAGATAGTATTGATGCTGGGGCAGTACTGTCTTATGAAGGTGAATCGGAGGATTCATTCAGACCAATAATTTTAATTGATGAAAGATTTATCGTTTTTCGGCGATCTCTATCATCTGTGAAGGTTTATAAGAGAATTTTTGGTTCGATCTAGGAAAAAAAATTTTTAGTTAATGTAGCGTCATGTGTTTGTGATATTTACAAATTGAATTTAAAAAAAATATTAAAATTTTTTTTATTGGGAGTACAACTTTGCAGTGACCGTTTTTTTCAAAAGTTTAAGGCTTTATTATAAAAAAGTGGCTACATATTTTGTAATCAAAGTACTGCCCGTCGCTAGCTACGACCTCGGCCCATCTTTCAGGTAGCATTCGAATCCCGCGTCGATAAAAGTCTTGGTCCTTGGAGGCAATCCAGGAATCGACCCAATTTTTGACTTCTTCGTAAGTACCGAAGTGCTGGTCAGCCAAATCGTGTGCCATTGACCGGAACAAGTGATAGTCGGAAGGGGCAATGTCTGGAGAGTACGGCGGGTGGGATAAAACCTCCCATTTCAGCGTTTCCAAGTACTTTTTCACGACATTTGCAACATGGGGTCGGGCATTGTCATTCTGCGGTATCACCTTGTCATGTCTTTCGTTGAATTGTGGCCGTTTCTCTTTGAGTGCCTTACTCAAGCGCATCAACTGACGTCGGTAGAGTTCCCCTGTGATGGTTTCGGATGGTTTGAGCAGCTCATAGTACACAACGCCCAGCTGGTCCCACCAGATACACAGCATCACTTTGGATCCGTGAATATTCGGTTTGGGCGTCGATGACGGAATATGACCAGGCAGTCCCCATGATTTTCGGCGTTTAGGATTATCGTAGTAAACCCACTTTTCATCTCCAGTCACAATCCGGTGCAAAAATCCCTTCCTTTGTTGTCTTTGGAGCAGTTCCCGCAAATGCTGAGAATTCGGCTCGTAGGTTGCCATGTTTGAGTGCCAATAACTTTATAATGCATACACGTATCCGTTAGCTTTTTTAAATTGTTTACATTGGCAGAGCCTCTAGTTTAAAATGCCACTTTTTTTATTGAGCTAGGGCCACTACTTCGGCCGCAGTGGCTCCCTAAGTAAAACGGTCACTGCAAGGTGTACTCCTAATATATTAATATAGACGATAACTATATCTTCGCAAACACGAGAGAGAAAACTAGAAATTTTCAATGTTCTACATGTCGAGTAGTGAAGTCTCTGGGAGTTCGAGAGAAACTAAGTGGCGAACTTCATTTTTCGTAGCGAGGGAGAATGATACTTTTGGCAGTGCCGTGTCAAGAGTTTTAAGATTCCTGTGTCATGTTAAGAGTTTTTAAAATTAATGTTAAGAGTTAAAAAAAATTAATGTGTCGTGTCAAGAGTTTTGAAGTTAATGTGTTGTGTCAAGAGTTATTAAAATTCATGTGTATAAATTTGGTTATGAAATATTATTATCATTATATTATTGAATTATATATCGAGCTTAGTTTATTTATGTCGGTTCTGAAATTTACGGTATTAGGATGCGCATTAATTTGAATCATTCCCAGCAATCTTTTTTGAGCCACTTTTCATTGTTAAAAAATTTAACATCATCGAATTTGAAATCATGATTTTCTTCTATTGCGTGCTGTGCTAGGGCTGTGTGTATTGTGGTGGTGTATTTTAGGCTATTTTTGTGTTCATTGATTCTGTTTTTTGAGGTATCGTTTTTTGTTTGACCAAAATATGTGGAATTGCAATCATTACAATCAATTTTGTAGACAATAGTAGATTTTTTGTTGTTATCTATTTTGTCTTTGGTAGAACTTGTAATCGATAAATGGCAATATTGTTTAACAATAATAATAATAATGATTCATTCAAAATGTCGTATCACCGAAAAAATAATATATATGTAAATATTTTACGATGTCAATGAACGTGAAGTTGACTTGGCAGAAAAAAAGGCGATGTGGAGAGAGCGGCGGAGGAAGTAGGTGGGAAAAAGTCATCCTGTATACCCATGAGAGCATGAACTTTTTTCCTCGACGATTCTTTAATCAAGCTCACATCGCAGTGGTAAGATTTATGAAATTGTTTTGGGAACGGATAATAGCGGCTGCAGTATCTATTATTTTTCTGAGAGAGAGAGAGAGAGACAGAGAGAGAGAGAGAGAGAGCCTGGCAAAACGTCAGGCCAGGACTATTACTAAAAAAACCGAACACAAAGAAACGAAAAAAGTGGTTCGTGTGTTCATTCTTGCTGAAACCACCAGATTTCACGAAAGCTGCTCTTCCGAGGCGTCGTTCGTGACAAAGGACTCGCAAAGCAAAGACCCCGTCTCTCCTTCCTCCGCCGTTTTTCCCCATCCAGCGTATTTCATGTCTCTCGAGGGCGGGTTTCCTTTTTTTCGTTTTCTTTTTTTCCGGTGCAACTTTGCGCCGATGAAAGGCAACTAGTTTTCGCTTCGGCAGTTGGACGAAAAGGAAAGCGTTGCAAAAATGTGCGGTGCATGGCGGCCACTGCTGCTGCTGCGTACTGCCTCGACGCTTTTTTCACCCCCCCCCCTCCCACCCCCCGCCCCATATTACGATCACGGGGGTGACGATTTTGAACCCGGCGTGACCGAACGATCATCAAAGTTCGTAAATTTTTAAACGTTTGAAGACGAAAAGGCGTGCCTTATCGTGGAAAAAAAAATTCTTCGAAGAAGGTCGAACCTAAAAATACGATGGAACAGCTAAGGGCTGCAGAGGGCACCTCCTTGCGTCTACTCCTGTCCGCCTGAACGGATCGCATCCAGGAGCACTCCAGTCCCGCAGTCGCGGATAAAGGAAGCACCGGTGGAACAGAACCGATGAGAGTACCGCGTTGAGAAGCACGCGGAAAAGGACAAGCTTTAAGTAGAAACGGTCGTGTATGCGCGGACGAACACTGCGACAAAAAGGCCTTTTTTTCTCACTCCACATGGCACGGTCGGAGGTCAATCCTTCAAATTTCGTCGACTTTCTTTTGCTGGTCTTTTTAGTGACAGAGGAGCTTTTGAGTGTCCAATTTCTAGGGACTTACGAGGTATATATATATATATATACAGGGTGTCCTTCTTATCTCTGCCACTCGAAAAAAGCGGTAATTATCGACGTCACGAAAAAATGTTCCAGACAAAAGTTGTACGGTGTAAAGGGGGCCATCAAATGCGAGCAATTGTTTTTTTATTTCGTTGGAGGCGCTGACACACATTCTTGGCATGCTTATACATAATTTAAGCCAATAAAAAAACGATACATATTCTTTTCAAAGGTATATAAAGTCCTAATATCCTTTGATAAAAAAGTATTAATATTCATCAATAAAAAAATGTATTAAAATCAGTGGCTTTTCTAGCGACACTGAAGTTTTCGATATCCGATTTCTAGCGTCTCACCCGATATATATATATATATATATATATTCGTAGAAAGCTCCAGACAATAATCGAACATAACCTCACATTATGATAATTGGCCCTGCAATCATCGCAGCGATACTCGCCTATATGTAAATATATACCCGTGCGCGCGCACACACACACACACACACACACACTACTATCATAATTGTTTCGAATTATTAACAGGCGATATCCGCGTCCAAACTTCACATACACGTGCCGAAACCATTCGCACATTTCAAATTTGGTAGTCGATGCGCAATAACGATTGCTCCTCGCTTTATCTCGCCGAGGTGCGAGAGGCACTATCGGCGCCACGTATTTTTCATACTCGAGAATCGTTGACGTCATTAACTATACCTCCCCCCTCTCCCCGCATGCACGCTCTCTCTCTCTGTCACACACACACGCTCTCTCACACACACACACACACACACACACACACACACACACACACACACACACACACACACACACACACACACACACACACACACACGCACGCACGCACGCACGCACGCACGCACGCACACACACACACACACACACACACACACACACACACACACACACACACACACACACACACGCACGCACGCACACACACACACACACACACACACATACACGCGTGCGCGCGCGCGCGCGGCACATATGAAATTCATCCCCGTTCAATCGGGCAATTCTATACCTGAAAAATCGTGTTTTTATTTTATCGGAAAATTCATCTACGGACGAGTGCGTACGTTGAAAGGATGAACGGATAAATGGAAATTGCACTGTATTTTAATTAAGTTTGCTCATATGAGTGCGGCTACAAAGCCGAAAATTACCGTATAACAAAAGTCGCGTACGTTTTGTACATTCGTAATGAACATTCTTCCATCAAGGAAAATAATAATAAAATAAATTTCAAGAGCGGAGCTTTTTTTTTTCACGTATCGTCGGTTTCAAACAGTTCAATCGTCGGGCATAAAGAATTTTTTTTTTTAGATGTTGGTGGAACAGGGCATTCTTCCCGGGAATATTAGTTCGCTCGTTTGTTGGAGGAGTTTAATTTTAGTCATCATTTGTACCATGCGATATATACACTGCCGGCCAAAAGTTTGGGTACAGTAGTCGAAATTTCTTGGCGCACTGAAAGTTAAATAGCGGACTCAAAAATGAAGATAATTGAATTTCCCAAGCGCCGTTTTAAAGAGGAGAAATATACGTTCATTTTGCTGCTTCAGAAAATTGTCTAGCGTTTTTTTCACCCCGTTTCGCACTTTTGACCGTGGTCATTTTTCAGCTATTTTTTGGCCCTCGAAAATGAGCTACAAAGTTTGTGGAAACATTTTTCCGTGTTTTTTTTTCTGTGCTAAACTTAAGAAGGATGTGAAAACTGAATTTTTTGTTTTTTAGAAAGTCTCGTACGATTTTTTTCGCTTCAGTATTGCTTTTTTTTGTGAAAAATACATGTTTAGAAAAAAAGGCGCCATCGAAGTACTATAGGGTTTCAGAGGAAATGTCAAGAGAGTAAAAAGTTACATGGGTTCATACTGGAGGGGCTAGGATTTTTTAGAATTTTTTTGTACATTTTTTACCATTTTTGGTTGGGACGTCGATGAGTGGAGAGGCCCCACTTGGTAATTATGAGGTTTAGGACAATAAATTATAATAAGAAATGAAATTCGTTTACATTGTTATTTTTAATTTACTACAATTTGTAAGATTGTGTAATTACGTAATCCGTGTAAGATTAAATAAGTGAGAATTCTATCTCAAACAAGGTTAATAAAAAAAAAACTTTTGTACGGAATCCATCTTTGTTATCATTTGAAGTTTAAGGGTGCAGTAACTAAGAATTATCGAGAATAAAATAAGAACAATCTGCAAACATTTTTGTGTTAGGAGTCCAAAGCTCTACAAATTCAATGTAATTCTTATTTTATTCTTGACAATTCTTCGTTTAATTCCATACAATATTTCTTTTTAATTAATTTAAAAAATTGCCTACCCCTCACGTGAAAAAGAATAAAAATAATATCTCGAAAATTGTTTACTTTTGCATAAAGCATTACTGGGTTATTTGATAGCGGAAAACATGTCCTACACACCTTTCACGAGATCGTGACCAATAACCAGTAGCTCTGTATATAAGCTACTATAACGACAGTCCTCGAAGTCGAAAGTTCTCAAACCCACTCTTTTTGTCTATATCTATAAATACGGCGTACAGAAGAAAGTGGAATTTCTGGCAATCGTCGAGTTTCCACCAGACGAGTTTTTCTCTCTCTCTCTCCCTCTCTCTCTCTCTCTCGGTCCCTGTCCCATGCGCCCCCACACAGGATCCCATTCGAGTCACGCCTGATAACGCGGGCGTACACAAAAGATCGCGGTACTGGATAGGACGGGCGCTCGCGCACTCATAAAAGTTATCAGCCTTTAGACGTGAGGGATTTACGAATGTACTGAGAGAGATGGCGAGATGGAGTGGGGAACGGCCGAAAGAAAGTAAAGCAAGAAGAGGGGAGAGAGAGAGAGAGAGAGAGAGAGAGAGAGAGAGAGAGAGAGAAAGCCCATCTTTCTCCTCCACCCTTTCTTTTCGCTGAGATGCGAAACATATTTGGATTTTAATTTTTTTTGTAAATCCATACGATGTATTTTCATTCCCTGAAAATGAATTTACCATTCCTTCCCCCTCGAAGACCTCAGGGGTCTTCTCACTTCAGACGCTACAAAATAGCTATTTTCATGAATATTTTTGATAGGTTTATATCATAGATATTGATATAAAAGTTGTCACACTCAATAAATACACTTTCAAAATACATCTTAAAAAAATTATTTATTCAAGTCGCTATTTATAGACGAAAATGGTAGTTAAAAAAATGTCCTAAAAAAAAATGTTGGTCTGCGCTGTTGATGTAATCTCGGAAATGGATCGTCCGAAAGAAACAAATCCAACGGATTTGGATTCAATATATTAATGGCTATAGAGCATATCATTCGATTTTTGATATATGCAAAATACCGAAATGGCGGAATTTTTTCGAAAAAAAACGTTTTTTCACCGTTTTTGACCAAAAAATAGTAAATATCGAAATTTAAAAAAAAATTGATTTGCACTATAGCTATAGTTGTAAAGAATATGTGGGTAAAATTTCATAAGGATCGGTTCAATAATTAAGAAGATTTTATCAACAAGCCGTCGAAAAACGTTGTTTCAAGAAAAACGCGTTTAAAGTTTGTTTTGCTTACATAAATGCATAAAAAATGTTTTTAATGTATTTCGAAAGTGTATTAACGTTAACACGAAGTGTGTTAACGTTTTTTTTGCTTTTTCTAAAAATGTCCGCCATTTTATTTTTGTATATATCAAAAATCGTATGATCTGAGCTATAGCCATTAACATACTAAATCTAAAACCGTTCGATTTTTTGTTTCGGATGATCCATCTCCGAGTTTTCATCAACAGCGCAGACCTACAATTTTTTAGGACCTTTTTTTAACTACCATTTTCCTGTATAAATAGTGACTTAAATTTAAAAAAAAATGCTAATGTATTTCGAAAGAGTATTTATTAAGTGTAAAAACTTTTATATCAATATCTATAATATAAACCTATAAAAAAATCATATGAATAGTCTTTTTTAGCGTCTAAAGTGAGAAGACCCCTTAATTTTTAATTGAAACCGTCGTAAATTTGCGAAAAGACATTTTTTTGCATTCACTCGATGTCATTTCGAATCCTCGGACAAAAATCGGTGTTATGCACAATCGGCAGAAAAATTCCTATTGAATAGACCCTGGCATTGGTGTTCAAGAAGGAAAAAAATGTTGCCTCTTTTGGAGCGTCCGTCCTAAAATTGCGTGACGTAACCTGATGGGACAGAACAGGATTTTGACAGATTGAAATTGATTTGACAATCAGTTTTCTCGGGAAGTGCACTTGAAAAATGGGTGAAAAAAGGCAAAGAATAGAAAAAATTTGCAAAAATTGGTTTGAATTTCCAAATTCTGCCAAAAATCGCAACATCATCGGAGCTCAGCGAACGAACCGGCATTTTGAAGAGCAAACGATAACGGAGCGAATGAGCACAGAGTGGAGTTTCAAACCGGAACGAAAAACAAATTACCGGCGTTTGACTGAAGATACTGATTTTTGCTGCCGAAATGCCAAACCAGCGAGAAATTTAATCTCTTTTTACAATTATTTTTTTTTGTCCCTTGAATACGAATTCACCATTAATTTTGCTCAAACCCTCTTTTTTTATCGACAAAAGGCTATAGAAACGCGTTTTCGTTTTCTCCCGGCGTAATTTTGAGCTTTTGATAAAAACTCGGTTACATCTGTATTCAGCGGGAAAAATTTCTATCGGATAGACCTTTGAAACCATATAAAAGCCGAAAACTCTCTCTCCCTCTCTAGAGACTTTTACCCTCCTAGAGACTTTTTTTACCCCGAGCAAAAGTGTTATTTTCCCTCCTCCCGTTTCCTGCACAGTTGACGTATTTAAATACACAAATTACGCGAGTGTCCCCGATACCTTACGCACGTCCCTTTTTTAGCACCCCCTCCCCTCGGTCCCGCCCAGTGAGACAAAAACAAATTCTTCGCAATTAGCAATAAAATCTACGGTGAGCGTAAGGTGTTCAGGCACGTGGAACTTTGCGGGAAAAAAAATAGAAAATCGAAGAAGAAAAAAGACAAGTACGAATGGAAGGGCCAAGAAAGAAAGGAAGAAAACAAAAAAGAAAGGCAGGCGACACCGCTTGTTGGCATACATACTCTGTAATGGAGGTAATAGCAGAGGCAGTAGTATGAATGTATGTAAGTGGAACGTATAAGCGCCAGGTGCCTTTATCGGCGCTGAGCTATTCCAGTCCGTGCACTCCACTACCCCACATATAGCGCCTTCACCCTCGTGTATATATGAGAGTTGACAGGTGGTATATATATATATATGGGACATTCGACGCAATTTCATTTAGACTGTGACGCCGACCATTTTTGGATTTCCTGATTTTTTTTCGTAAAATTTAACGCCATGAAGGAATGTCCACACCAATTTTTAGATTTTTGTCTCTTCTCTTTTAGGAGTTATAATTTTCTAAAAAATGTCGATTTCGAAATTAGTCTTGGGAACGTTTGAACACTGATAACTCCTGAACTAATTGAGATATCGACAAATGTCACTATATCATTTTTTCATTTTAAAGCATTCTTTCGTAAAAAAATATGAAAAAATTATCAATTATCAATGTCAACGTTTTTCTTGCGGCCATGGGGGCCGGGTTGAAATTCCGAACTTTGAATGCGCCGACGGTTTAAAATTCCTAATTTTAATATTCCGAAATGACAAGGTTCGTCAAGGTCATGCCAGCGAAAGTCTACACAGCTGACTGTAAAAGAATTCTTGAAATAATTCCTCGAATTTTTTAAAATGTTTAAACTTTCAAAACTTCCATAGTCGAATTATTTTCAAGGTGTTCAGATTTTCGGAGCTTTGGTCTTTCGTGTAAAATTCTTTCGGTGTTTTGATCTTTCGGGGTAGTATTCTTTCGGAGTTTTGAGCGTTCTGATCGTTCAAAGTTCGGAATTTCAACCCATTTCCAAACATACATATGTGTATGTAGATTGGGGTAGAATGTCCACAAGTCGAATACTACCCCGAACTGACTTAAGTCAAATGTCCATAAGTGAATATCCATAAGTCGAATATTCATGAGTCGAATATCCATAAGTGAATATCCATAAATCGAATATCCATAAGTACGAATATCCATAAGTGAGTATGGAGTAGAAATGAGTGCCAGAAATGGCGGGAAGTAGAGGAAAAGTGAGTATAGAGAGAGGAACCCAAACAAACTCACTTATCTCTACCACCCGCCATTTCTGGCACTCTTTTCTACTCTATACTCACTTATGGATATTCGACTTATGTATATTAGACTTATGGATATTCGAGTTATGGATATTCGACTTATGGATATTCGACTTATGGATATTAGACTTATGAATATTCGACTTATGGATATTCGCCTTATGAATATTCGACTTATGGATATTCTAATTATGGATATTCGACTTGTGGATATTTCACTTATGGATATTCGACTTATGGATATTCACCTTATAAATATTCGACTTGTCGAAATTTTACTTATGGATATTCGACTTATGGATATTGGACTTATGGATATTCGACTTATGGATATTCGACTTATGGATATTCGTCTTATGAATATTCGACTTATGGATATTCGAGTTATGGATATTCGACTTGTGGATATTTGACTTATGGATTTTCGACTTATGGATATTCGATTTATGGATATTCGCCTTATGAATATTCGACTTATGGATATTCAACTTATGAATATTCGACTTGTGGATATTTGACTTATGGATATTCGACTCATGGATATTAGACTTATGAATAGTCGACTTATGGATATTCGACTTATGGATATTCGCCTTATGAATATTCGACTTATGGATATTCGACTTATGGATATTCGACTTGTGGATATTTGACTTATGGATATTCGACTTATGGATATTCGACTTATGGATATTCGCCTTATGAATATTCGACTTATGGATGTTCGACTTATGGATGTTCGACTTATGGATGTTTGACTTATGGATATTCGACTTGTGGATATTCGACTTATGGATATTCGACTTATTAATATTTGACTTATGGATTTTCGACTTATGGATATTCGTACTTATGGATATTCCACTTATGGATATACGCCGACAGTGGTGTATGTGTATGTACATTTATTTGTATGTAGATATACACATAGTCACAGCCATGTATAGCTTCTATATATAAACGTATACATGCTCATGTAAAATAGAAGGTTGGCCGACCACCAGGGACCCCTTGACGCAAGCCCACCACCTCTCTCTCTCTCTCTCTCTCTCTCTCTCTCTTTCTTTCACCCTACAACCTACGTTCGAACTTTTTACCCTTTTGCCATTTTCCCACTCTTCTCGGTGCTCCATTGTAGCTCTGCATAAGAAATACATTTATTATTATTCCACTTATATTCCTCCACTCTACCCCCCTCCTCTATCTCACATTTTACTGTCCCCGTTTCCCGCGTATAGCCCGGGCAGCCCAGCCGATGCCACGGGAAATTACACAATCGGATACCTCACCTCACCTGACACCTGAGAACGTTACACCTGCGAGAAGCTATAACTACCAAGTCGCTCGAGTTACCCTCTACCGCGATTGTTAAACATCTCTCTTTTCCCACCCCCACCCGTGACACTGAAAACCGACATCTCGACCCCCCCCTGCCCGCCTCTATCATTTCCTCGGTGCTTCGTACTCGAGCTTTCGACAATATCTTCATCCACTCATTTTTCCTATTAAATTCAGACTGAACGAAAGGTTGACTGGAGGTAAGTGCAGAAAGGTGTACGGCGAAATAAATTCATTTTCCAACTGAATCTCATTCGGAGTAAATGTGGATGTTGGATGGTGTTGAAATTTGTATCGTTGGAACGCAACGAAAATTTCGTTTATATTCTTATTTCCGCATTTTTATGGGATGAAATTACGACCGCCCCTCCTGATCGAACTAAAATTTTGCACAAACCTTCCTTTCTATATTTTAAGATAACCCTTGCAGGGATTTTCGGCGACTCGCTATGGTTTTCGAGATATTCAATTTTAAAGTTTTTTTAAGGGTCAGGTTTCGCCCCCCCCCCCCCCCCCTCAAAGGAACTGAAATGTTGCGCAAACTATCCTTTTTACATTTTTAGACAACCCTTAAAGGGATTTTTGGCGACTCGCAATTGTTTTTGAGATATTGAATTTTAAAGTTTTTTTTTAACGTGCTCCGACTATATCTATGTCTGCTACATCTCCGTTCATACCTATACATCTTATACCCAAATAGACCCAAACACAAAAACTATTGCGTGTCATCAAAAATCTCTTTAGGGTTTATCTTAAAATATCGAAGGGAAGGTTTGTGCAAACTTTCAGATCGATCGGCAAAGGGATGGGGAGCTTCGGAACCAAACAGTTGTTATTATCTTACAAAAAATAGTTTTTTTTCTTCATATTTACATTCTAGATATCCAAATAAAAAACAAAAAATAGTTTTTTTCTTCATATATACGTTCTAGATATCCAAATAAGCGTTTTGAAAAATAATTGAGTCGTTTTCGTAACGAATATTTGCCGAAAGAAATTCGTACAATTTCCAAATGATAATCTCCATTGCATTCCAACAATGCTAATTCCGATGTTATAATGCTGGGAGATCGAGATTCTAAGTAAATCGCAATTCAACTTAATTCATGGCGTGGTTGAACCTAAATCTAAATTGAAGTAAGTTTTGAATTGATCTCAATGGAGATATATTGTTTTTAGCTTGATTCTAAGTAAATATACATTCTGAGTATATTACAATGCTAACAGAATTTAAGTTTTAACTCAATCTACATGATTTTTTACATTTTCAACTATATTCTAATAGTATGTAAAATTTAATCTAAATACTAAGTACATTAATTTCTGACTGAATCTAAATTCTAATTGAATTGAAATTATAATTAAGTCAATATTCCTTCCAAATGTAAGCCTAACCAAATGTCAAAGGGTCTAAATCGAACTAAATCCGAATAACTCTAAATATAAATCTATCTGAATTGAAATTCTAACTAAATCCATATTCCTCCCAAATGTAAGTTTAACTACATGTCAAAGGGTCTAAATCGAACTAAATCCGAACGACCCTAAATATAAATCTAACTGAATCGAAATCTAAGCAAAACTCTTCGTATCTAAGTCTAAACCTGGCAAAATCTAGATTCTATCCGAGTTTAAATTACACCAGAATCTAAATTCTAACTGAATTGAAATTCTAACTAAATCCATATTCCTCCCAAATGTGAGTTTAACTACATGTCAAAGGGTCTAAGTCGAACTAAATCCGAACGACCCTAAATATAAATCTAACTGAATCGGAATCTAAGCAAAACTCTTCATATCTAAGTATAAACCTGACAAAATCTAGATTCTATCCGAGTTTAAATTACACCAGAATCTAAATTCTAACTGAATTGAAATTTTAACTAAATCCATATTTCTCCCAAATGTAAGTTTAAGTAAATGTCAAAGAGGTCTAAATTCTAACTAAATCCAAATTTGCATTTCTCGATCTAAATTATCATAAATTCTACCAAAATCCAAAATTCCGTTTGACTTTCGATTTTTCAGAAATTTTGTCAAATGTCATGTATTGTCACGAGTTACGAAATTTTCGTTTATTCATGATTCTCACTTTCTTCCAAAGCTCCTTCTCTCCCTATAGTTCTTCGCCCAATGTATTTTTGTTTTAACTTGATTTCCGAATGGCAAGATATACAAGTACGTGCGTACGCACACGAGTTGCATCACGTAACACGCGCAATCGGTGCATGCTCGGGGCCGACGCAAAATTATTATCAGATTGCTTTCGAACCACCGATGGAGACCTCTTTCCCTTACGCGCACACACTCACTACTTTTGCTTCCATCCCTTACCAGCGTACTCATTGCGCTTGTCGAATATTGCGGCCTGCATATTCGTGCACTCCGTGGGCTATGATTAACGATTAATTGATCGATAAATCGATTCCCGGGCCCTCCGGGTTTTACAGAAATAGCGTGGGCGTACAGACACACACTCACAAGCGTGGGCGTACACGTACACCCACACGCGCGCCCACGCACACGCATACCGTAAAATGGGGTTACTTTGAACAGGTTTTGGAAGTTTTTGTGGGCAACTTTTTTTTAACATCCTATATCCCAACTTTTTTGCACCAATCGAACAATGTGTCCTTTGGCTATCAAATGTTCAAGAAAGTCACCCCCCCCCCCCGCCCGCCACATTTTTATATATATATTTTTTTAAAGTGTCATGGTAACGTGGGTTTTTTTTTAAAGGCATTGAAATGCAACTTACGTCAAAGATTAAGGGTTATTTTGATATCATTTTGATCAAGGCGGGATGTACATTTACAACGATAAAAAAATTGGATTCTTTTTTTTTTTTTTTCTTTAAGGCCTTAGTCCACAGTAACGGGTATAAACTCATGTGCGAATTTAACAATTTTTTTTTCGTATGAAAAAGTGATCCACTCATGAAATTAATGATACATCTATTTAGTATGACTATCAAGCGGTTGGAAAAAATATATTTTTTTTTGCGATGTAGAAAATGGCTGACTACTCAAAACTTCTCGAAACAACTTTTATCCAATTGGCGTGACAAATAACTTCAACAATTTTCACTCGATTTACTTTAAATTAAAAAACTACGTTTTTGATTGCATTTTGCAATCAAGAACATAATTTATGAAGAAGTACGTACGGAATTTCTGATTAATAGAAAACTTTTCATTTTATGAGCAGTTTATGAGCATTTATAACGAAATTTTTCAGTGAAAATCCATTTCTCAAGTTCAAATACCTACAACTTTTTGATAAAACAATATTTTTTAAATTCCGTACGTACTTCTCTATGTATTCTCATGTAGATTGACGATGATTTTTTTTGTTCTCGATTAAAAATTTTTGATGATAAATGTTAGGCCGCGGAGCGCCTAAAAAGGATAACAAAAGAAAATGTTAGTAGTCGCCCATTTTGTACATCGAAAAAAAAAAATATTTTTTTTCTAACCGCTTCATATCCAAACTAAATAAATGTGTAATTAATTTTATGAGTGAATCACTTTTTCATACGAAAAAAATTGTTAAACTCGCACATGATTTTGTACCCGTTAATGTGGCCTAAGGCCTTAAACGATCGAACTATATTCAAACCTGTTTTTCTCAAAACTGCATTTTTGAAATTGGCGTGCAGGCTTACTAAAAAACTATTAAGCCGATTGAGTTGAAACTTGGTCGAAATATTGATAATATATTGGTACCTTCTACTTGACGAAAATTGTTTTTGAAAAATTGAAAAAAAAAAACTACTTTTTTAATCCACATTTTGCAGAAGTGTTGATTTTTTTTTTGTAAATGCGTGCTATTTTCTCAGATTTGCAGTTTCTTCATTTTCATTACCGTCACATAGAAACTATACATGTTCTAGCTGAAACAATATTTGAACTTTTTTGCACATCAAAGTCTGCAATTTTGCACTGCACGCCGATTCGCAACTTCCTCGGCGACCTTGCTGTAACACTCTGCCACAGTTCTGCCATGTTGATGATGGATTAATTTAAAAAAATGTTTCGTATATTTAAATATACTATTAAAGTATACCTAAAGTTTGATAATTGTATAATAATTATTTCTTAGTTTAAAAAGTCCCTCAGTATTGCTTATATTTTACCTATCTAAATGTATATCCCACCTTAAAAAATAATGTTATATGCATTATACGTGGAATTAACCGAAAAACAGCGACTTATGGCAATCAAATTGTCATCTTTATTAAGGCCCTAGGCCACTTTAGGATTTTTCAAACATCGATTTTTTTTTGTTTTTTAAAAGGGTTGAAGTTCGTTAAAACCTTATTACCTATAAAATTATATTTCAAAATATTATGAGTGTGAAAAATCTCTAAGTACTCCGGAAAATCCAAAATAACGGAGTCATTATTGACGTCACAAAAAAATGTTCCAGACAAAAGTTGTACGGTGTGAATGGGGCCATCAAATGCGATGAATTTTTTTTATTTCCGTGGAGTCGCTGACGCACCGTGAAGGTCACCTCCACTTTTTTAAACGGAATGGTACATTTTTTCAACCATCTTGTGGAGCACCTCAAGCCGCATAAAAAACATCTAGGGGTCAAAGTCGTTCAAGGTCATTGAAGGTCAGGATCGATGATACAAACCTAAATATCTCGAATCACTGCCAAACATTTGGTAGTGATCCGAGACATTTAGATTTGTATTTCATTTTAATAGGTGACCTTGAATTACCTGGAACGACTTTCACCGCGCAATCTTTTTTGTGCAGCTTAAGGTGCTCTACAATATGGTTGAAAAAATGTACCATTCCATTTAAAAAAGTGGAGGTGACCTTCACGGCGCGTCAGTAACTCCACCGACAAAAAAATAGGGTGGTCCAGCATGACGGCCTTCTCGAACACTGAAACTTTTGTCTGAAACATTGTTGGATATGATAAATAGTTTGAGTGGTATTGCTTTGTAACACTTTATGTGCCTCACCCTGTATATCTAACCATATAAAAATCACATTTACCAATCGGTCTATCTATCTCGAATCGATACCGTATGTACATATATATATATGCCAGCTGGGCACACCCTTGTACATAAGCTCATCGATATACCATATACCTAGCCTATATAGCCTCAGGGGAAAGATTGTTATAGCTTTCGTTACGAAATTTGCAATAACCCTTCTGTCCGTGTAGCGTGGTTGGCTGTCGGGGGGTTAGGCGGTGGGGGTGTATTATTCCATGCATTCACATGGTCAAAGCAACGACAACGTAGTCAATTGCCAGAATGATTCCAAAAATTGATGATAAAAAATAAAATGGTTCTCTTACTGCTCGCTTATATATATATATATATATATATATATATATATATATATATATATATATATATATATATATACGAGGGTGGGGTGAAAAGTTTCCGGCCTGACCAACAAAAACAATGATTAAAAATTTGCTTTATTTTTCAACATAATCTCCATCAACACTGATAAATTTTTTATAACGGTGTTCTACCCAGGTAGAAATTGTGTTTGGAATCCTATAGGATTCCCCTACTTCTCCCTACTTCCTGATAGGGATCCAACGAGACACCCCATTGGATCCCTATCAGGAAACGTCACGCTCGTACATTGGATTCCAAGATGGACTCCCCATCGGGATCCGAAAGGGATTCCCATCGGGATCCAAAAGGGATTCCCATCGGGATCCAGTAGGGATTCCTATCGGGATTCCATAGGGATTCCATAGGGATTCCCTATTAGGATCCAATAGGGATTTCCCATCGGAATCTGTATTTCTGTAATTCTGTAAGGCCAAAATGCTACAAAAAATAGAAGCATCGATACACTAAAGAGATCAATTTATTGTTTACAAAGGAGTACATATCGAATACCACAATATACTTATTTTGTTTTTTTTTAAATTGTTTACCCATACTGAATATTTATAGTGCTTTGTATAGTATTCTTCGAATACTTATATCTTATATCTATATCTTCGAGTACTTTTTATACTTTATGAACTTTTTAAAAATACGTTAAATACTTTTTATGCTGTAACGTAGTTTTTATACACTTTTTATACTATTATTAAGCAAAAATACTTGTGCAGTTATGGGCGGGATATTCTTTGAATACTTTTCATACTATATAAAATTTAAACACTTTAATAAGGCTTGCATCATTGGAATGCAACAAACATTAATGCGTGTTTGGAGTAAATAAATTTTACGATCGCGATTGCGCAGTAACTCGATCGTCGCGCGCTTTTCAACGACGACACGAATATATATGTACCCTGCGCCGCTTATGTTCTATCGCCCGACGTCTTTCTTTTGTCGGAAGCGATTTTCTGAATCCTTATTGGATCCCGATAGGGAATTCCTATTGGCTCCCGACAAGGAATCCCCGTTAGATCCCGATGGGGAATCCCTATTCGATCCCGATGAAAAGCCACCGGGTCGGGTGGAAATTGCTGTTACGGGCTACAAACTTAAGCGAATGTGTAATAGATATCATGTTTATAAAAATATGATTTCATACTTACATTTAATTTTCTTTTAAAACCTCATTTAAGCCGCTCTAACAAAACTCCACACCCACAGCGATAAACCACAGACGCAATCGTTACCCGATTGCCGTCACGTCCAAAACAAATTTTTATGCGCACAAGTATTAAAAATTCAAAAAGTGTGCATATTAAAATTTATAACAAGTTTTTTTATTCGTATAAAAAATACTAGCCCATAACAAACTATAAATATACAGTATGGGTAAGCACTAAAGTAAAGAAGTTACTAAAGAATATAATTATATATTGTAGTATTCGATATCCTAACAAATTCCTAGAAACACGTTGGTGCA
>OZ023324.1:19511612-19529112 GCA_964007375.1 Ophion obscuratus
CTACAAAAAACTTGCAAAACCTGTTCAAAGTAGTTTTACAGTACATTATGACACTGATGACGAAATTGTCATATTGCACCGGATGAAAAGTTGTCAAATCACTCAGTAAATAATGCCAATTATGCATTTCCCTGTGTTACAAAGTCCTTCTCCAATTGTAAATTTGATTAAAACTGTGTAGACGATCGATTAAAAATTTAGAGGGTGCACTCAGTATATGACAAAGAATTTGCTGTACAAATTTCAATCAAATGGCAACACATCGTCAATTGACCCGAACCCCCTTAATTTTCATCATTTTTATAAAAAAGGAAACATTTCTTCACCATTTTTGAGACTTAAGGTTATTTTATTACCACTTTTGGTTGCTACGTGGTATTTTTTTAATTAATCTTCAAAACTGACGAAGGCATGGCACGGTCTTCTAAACGGGTTGCTGCGGATGTTGTCAGACGGCGTGGCACGTAGCGACGACGAGATAAATCTGAAAAACAACCAACGAAGATTTTTCTTTCGTTAATACTCATACGTAGAATATGAACCAAGAAACAGCGAGAAAGGTTGAAAATCCATTAAATGGTACGCTTTGAAACTAAAAAATTCAATTTTCCAAAAAAATGGCTAAATTTTGCAATATAAGAAATACAATTTTTTTCATTTTCTAAAATATTTAGGGTCACATTTTAGAAGATAAGGCTAGAAAGATTTATACCAAATTTCATCAGATTAGGTCGATTTAGGCAAATTTGTCACGTTCCACAAATTTGCCTAAAAAATCGTCAGATAATTGTTAATAACGAATGAACTGTGCAATATAAAAATAATCCTACGTACTTCCATAGACAATGTGTTTTTCAAGATACATTCAACATTTCAAGCGAATCGGTTGAAAGTTACCTGAGTTATGTTTCCAGCCATCTTAAAAAATGCAGTTTTGAGATAAACGCTGCACAGCCGCCATTTTTAAATTAATTTTGAAATTAATTTTTTTGAAGTATAAGTATCTGAGAATATGTCCTGAAAATTTCAAGTCGATCCGAACAAAATTGACTGAGATATGAGCGTTGGAAGAGAAGAATCCGTTGTGTAAACGACCGGAAATTGAAACTTTAAACGCGTTTTTCTCAAAATGGCATTTCTGAAGTCGGTGACCAAAATTACTCGACCACTAATGAACCGATCTTCTTGAAATTTTGCAGGCTTATTTAATACATAAAAATGTAGTCTTTAATCGTTCGATTTTTTTTTCGAAAAAAATGGCCATTTTATAGCCAAAAAACGGCCGTTTTTTTCGTTAAAATCGAACCATTAACTTTGACTGTCCGCCATTTTGTGAAAAATGAATATTTTTTTAAATCCTTCGATTAAAGACTAGTTTATACTTATATTCGACTAAATCCATCCGCATTTTTTCTTCAGATGATCCACTTCGCCGCAATGTTGGTCACCGCAAACCGTGTATATAAAAACATTATTTCATTGACGGCCATTTGCCACTAAACAATGTAATATTTTTCAATAAAAAAATTACTGAAAGTTCTTCAAGATGTGTTCTTTAAGATGGTATATTGATCGATTAAAAAAGTTTTGTAGTTTTCTTTAAAAAAAATTATGAAAAAGGCCTTTTTTGCGCTACAAGTGAGGGTAACGCCTTAAAAAAATGATTGTGTACAGTCACTGATATGTATGATAAACACCCGTTTTTGTAATCTCCATTTATTTTGTAGTTTTTCTGAAAAAAAATCCAAAAAAGGCTATTTTTTTGGCCTGTAAAGTGGCCTAAGGCCTTAACTACCAGCTCCATCGTTGTAATCATAAGTTTACCGTCAATTTTCGATTTCTGCACCATATGTTGGATCTTCATCTTTAATTTGAATGGCCTTAAGCGACAGTCGATTTATTTATTTATTTTGTAACCTAACCCCTTAACGTTTGCATTGGTGTATAAATGTATTTCGATTAAAATATACAAATCGATATATATATATATATATATATATATTATTCCCCGGCGAACTGAGGTGGGGGAAAGGGGGGCCTACCACGATTATTCTCGTTCTGGTGCACGTGAATGTTTGCGAATACGCCCGTGGAGGGCGAGAGAGAGAGAGAGAGAGAGAGAGAGAGAGAGAGAGAGAGAGAGGAGGGCTTTGTCAGAGTTTCTCAATCGATTCGAGTACACGTTTCATTCGAAATAATCATCCGTGAAGGAAACGAAGCTCGCCCACCGCAATCAAACCTCGCATCATTACGTATTTTTCCTTTTGTCTGTTTCAGGTAAGGCAATCTTTCTCGAACCCGGAAGCGTTCCTCGTCATTATCTTGACCATGATTTACGCGGGTGATTTTTTTTCTTCTCGCCGCGGATGATCAAGTACCCCGCGCTGACAGGTAAGAAAAAAAAAATCACGCGTATATTTTTTGCGCGCTTGAAGTCCATGGACGAATCGTTTGAGTTTCTTTGGGTTAAGAGGGAGATACCTTTAGGGGAGGAAAAAATTGCTGATTTTCGTCATTGTTGTTATGGACAGATTTATTCCCAATTTTTTAGACTTAGGGTACGTTTCATTACTACTGTTGGCTGTTACATGTTTTTTTTTCTCACCATTCTCTGAAAATTGCGGAGGTCTTCTAAACAGGTTGCGGTGGATGTTGTCAGACGGTGTGACACGTAGCGTCGGCAGGATTAATCTGAATAAAAGCCGATGAAAATTTTTCTTTCATTAACACTCCCACGCAGAATATGAACCAAGAAAAAGTGAGAAAAGTTGAAAATTGATGAAATGGTACGCTTTGAAACAAAAAGATTGAATTTTCCGAAAAAAATCATTACATTTTGCAATCAAAAATACTTGTTTTTATTATTATTTTTTTTAATATTTGGCTTTATGTTTTAGCCAATAAGGTTAGAAAGATGTTTACCAAATTTCATCAGAATCGGTCAATTAGTTTTTTAACTGTATTTCACGCCGGTTTTGAAAAGGCAGTTTAGAATGTTAATAAATTTAAAAAAAATAGCATGTTACAGGTAAAAGTAGTAATAAAGCATACCCTAAGTCTCAAACATGGTGAAGAAATCTTCTGTTTAGAATAAAAAATCATAAAAATTAGTACGTTTTTTCCTCGCTAGGGGCAACAAAGTTCCAGAGGGTCGGAGAGAAAGGAACATTTTTTTTTTGTTTGACGACTTAATTTTTGGAAAAAGAAACAAAATCGTACTATTGAGATCCGGTGTAATAAATTTCTACTGCGGATCCCCCCCCCCCTGCCCTCATTAGTCGGTATGTATAAGAAAATGTATAAGCTCAGTCGGTATGTATAAGAAAATAACCTGAAATTACAATAATTAAATACCAGTTTTATCTTTTTCTAATCATTACGGTTGGTCATAACTAGTCTGAATCCAGATTTACAACCGGATTTTCCAGGATCTCCGGCCGTCAACTTGAATTTAAGGGGGAACTCGTTTTTGTCAAATAACTCGCCCATTTTCAACATTTGACTAAAAACACCTACGAATAAACATGTAGGAAATTGAATTCTCTACAACTTGAGTCATAACACTTTCTTGTCTACGACCGATATTTCCCGACTTGAATCTTTTATAAAACGTTGAACTCGACAATTCGACACGAAACTTCGGACACTTTTTTGCCGAAAGAACTTTTTCGGGTGCATAATAAATTAGTGATAAATTAATAATCGGACATTATCGATTACATTTATGTTGTAAAATAATCCATAAATAGCTGGAAATCATGAATGACATAATTTTTCATTAAATAATTAATCAACAATCGCAAATTGTTAATGAAATTGATTTTTGTTGAATAATTAATAAACAATCGGAAAGTATTAATTTTGTTAAGTAATAAGTTTAATTAATTTGGTTAAGTAACTAGTTTAATTAATTTTGTTAAGTAATTGATTTGGTAAATATTTACAAGTGGGTCTCCAGCCCTAATCGGTTCCAAAAAAAATTTCACGTTCTCGGCACTTTTCTGCAGTATGAAAATATGTTTTTTTTTTATGGTGGGGAAAGGGTATCTTATTAAGAAAAAAAATATATTTCCGGAAAATATTCAATTTTTAAAATACGTTTTCTGTATGCTTACTTTCATTCAACTTGTACCCAAACAAACCCAAACAAACCGAAACCCATATCATTTGATCCACTTGATGTCACCGAACCCGTTTCCTCCATACCTTTAAAAAAGTTTTAAAAAAGCGTTTGGGGGTTGAAATAAGGGTTGAAATTGTCTGCCCCCGACTTAAATATTATAAACAAAGTGCCCTGAAATACATCGACTCGGTACAACATTTCCAAACCCCTTTTCTAGCTGGAGCCCCACTTGTAAATACTTACCATTAATTTAATTAATTTTGTTAAATAATTCGTTTAATTCATTGCGTTAAGTAATTAATTTAATTGATGTCTATCAATGATTACGATCCAGTCCAAATCTTCCGAGTTCAATTTACCTCGCAAATAACCCGAGCCAGCAATTTCTCGATTCCCCAGCCTCGTCTCGTCCATGAACATTTTTTTTCTCCAATTGTGCAGCAGGAGTGGACGTCATATCCTAATCTTAATTCTGTGCTCCCGTAGGCTCTTGTGGCGCAAGTATTTTGACGGAAAATCACAGGCCTCGGGGCGGCGAGATAATGCGGCGCGAAGTGAGGGGACGGCTCGGGGTTGAGGGTGTAATCGTCTTGATGGCGGTGCTGGTGGCGGTTGTGGCGGACCACGCTGTGTCTTCCGCAGCCGAGCGCACCGCGAGAGACTCTCGTGACAAATAGCTTTTAATTTCTCGAGCCTGTTTACCGAGGTGGTTGCGGCAACCTCCTCGAATTAATTGGCTTTCCCTCTCTCTCTCTTTTGCTCCCTTCACCTTTCCAGCCACGAACGTTTTTCGCCACCATCCCCGCCCCCCCCCATCTCATCCTCTCCGTCCTTACTTCCGGAGGAAATTCACGTTATCTTATCGTCGTGCCCACTTAAGGCGTCGCGAATCCTCAACTAGCCCCGCCTCGTGGAGAAAGCGTCCAGAGAAGCTTCTTATATATATATATATATATATATATATATATATATATATATATATATATATATATATATATATATATATATATATATATATACACATACATACATATATACATATATATATACACATATATATATACATATATATACATATATATATATATATATATATATATATATATATATATATATATATATATATATATATATATATATATATATAATAAGACTATATACATATAGACCATCAGAGATCGCAAGCGGCGATTATGAAGGCGGACAAGGCGCGAGGGGAGCTCCGTGTAAGCCTCTTCGGGCCCTCTGTTTGCTCAAACTTGAACCCTACCATCATCCTGATGCCACAGTGTAGATAGAACGGAAAGGTCCCTCGCTCTGGAACTCCTCTACTCCTCTTCGTCTCTCTTGACCTTTGAAAAGTTATGGACCACGTACGTCAGCGCGCACACACACACACAGACACACGTGCGCGCGCGCGCGCGTGTGTGTGTGTGTCGTCTCCACACTTTTCAAATTTCATGTCAGATTAATTTTTTTACTAAAATAAATATTTATTATAGGAGGCTTCCAGTATCTTATCTCTAGTCATATGTAGTAAGTTTTTAGTAATTTGTACGAATTTTGAAATGAATTCCTAGTACCTTATAGTAATTTCTAGTAGTTCCCGGGAAAAAAAAGTTCATATCCGAATATATCTGAACCATATCTGTAGAATCAGATGTGATCAGACAAGAAAATTGGCAATATCTATTCATGTAGTGTCATGACAGATAATGTATGCTTATATCTGAGCATATATGATCATATCAGCCATTTTGATCATTTTTAGAGCAGACCCGTCCATATCGCAGCAGGTCTGACCAGATCCAATCCCCAGGCAAGATCTGATCTTGTTGGACCAGATCTGATTTTATTGGGCCAGATCTGATCATGTCAGGTAGATCTAATTTTATTGGGCCAGATCTGATCATGTCAGGCAAATCTAATCTTATTGGACCAGATCTGTCTGTCCGTATAAGAATAAAATATCGTGGATCCCAGTAGACCGGGACATCTATGAACAATAGAACTGCCCATATGATAGAATCATAGTTTATCTGAACCATCGGACCAGGTATGACTCCGACTACATCAGAGCAAATCTTACCCTGTTGAGACAGATCAAATCTTGCTAGTGCAGTCATGAAGATATTAAAATGTTTACATATATAGAGCGGGGTTATTAACACGTCATCGCTTGACGTGTTAATAATTGATAATATTATAGTAACTCACATGATCACATATAATACAGTCAGGTGAGGTGTCATATCTGATCGGATATCGTCTCATATCCTCATATATCGTTTCATATATTCAGATGTTTTCATGTATGAACAACTGAACTGCATATACGACAAGGTATGAGTGTATAAGACTTCGTATATTTTCCAGGTTTGGTATCGTATCTGATCGGATAAAATTTTGTATGAACGTGCCTGCTCATATATCACATCATTATATGTTCTGATATGGTTTCACGCTGCCAACTTGCCTTGGTACCTGACCAGATAAAAACATATATGAGATCTATATAGCGGAGTCTGGTACCGTATTTGATCGGATATGATCTCATACGAACAGATACGTTCACATATCACATCATGTATGTTCAGATACGAGTTTACGGTACCAACTCGCCTTGATACTTAGCCAGATATAAACAGATATGAGTTCATATATGGTCAGGCTAGATACTGTATTTGATCATATATGATCCTCTATATGCATATGTGATGGGGAATATGATCAGACCTAATCATATATGATACTGTAAAATGTCAGGTATAAATATATCTGATACATATATGACAATATCTGAAACATATATGAACATATTCACTCAGACATGAACGTTTTTCCCGGGTTTCCACTATGCTCTAGTAGTTTATAGTAATTAATACTAATGATGTAATAAAAAAGAAGAGTCTGACATCAAATTGGAAAACTTTGTCGAGATCTACTACTACTAGAAGTAATTTCGAGTAGTTTCAAGTATTTTCTAGTAGTTTCTAGTAATTAATACTTATGATTTAGTAAAAAAAAGTCTGGCACGAAATTTGAAGACTGTCAAGATCTACCATAGCACATGTGTGTGTGTGTATGCATGTATATGAAGTATTCTTCAAACAAAAGAACTGGGCACACCAAAATGCAGGTCTCGACACTTTTTAAATTTCATGTCAGATTAATTTTTTTTACTAAAATCCATATTTATTATTCGAGTGTTTTATTTTATAGTAACTAACACTAATGATGTAATAAAAAAGAAGAGTCTGACATCAAAGTGGAAAACTTTGTCGAGATCTACTACTACTAGTAGTAATTTCGACTAGTTTCAAGTATTTTTTAGTACTTTCTAGTAATTAATACTTATGATTTAGTAACAAAGTCTGGCATGAAATTTGAAGACTGTCAAGATCTACCATAACTACAACTAGTTATTTCTAGTAATTTCTAGTGCCATTAGTGATATCTAGTAGTTCCCAGTATTTCCTAAGAGTTTCTAGTAATTGATACTAATGATGTAATAAAAAAAAGAAGTCTGACATAAAGTTTCAAGACTTGGTCACGATCTATTACTAGAAATTACTAGTTCTGGTAATCTCTATTGGTGGCTAGTAGTTTCCAGTAAATGAATACCAATGAATCAGTATAAAAAAAAGAAAAGTGTGGCGTGAAATTTGAAGATATTGTCAAAATCTACTACTACTAGTAGTAATTTCTAGTAATTTATACTACTACTAGTGATGTCTGGTAGTTTTTTGTAATTGAAACTAATGATGTAATGAAAAAGAAAGATCTGACATGAAATTTTACGACTCTGTCAAGATCTACTACTACGATTAGTAATTTCTAGCCATCTCTAGTAGTTTCGGGTAGGTTCTAGTAATTAATGCGAGTGATTTAATATAAAAGAAAAGTCTGGCATGAAATTTGAAGACGTTGTCAAGATCTTTTATTACTAGTAATTTCTAGTGGCCTCTACGACTTTTTAGTGGTTTCTAGTAATATTCAGTACCTTCTAATAGTTTCTAGTAACTTCCTCGAGTTTCTAGTAATTGATACTAATGATTTAGTTTAAAAAAAAGTCCGACATGAAAGGCCATAGCCGGGTAAGTAGGGAAAAATTGCCCCCGCATTTTCTCCAGCGAAATTAGGAGTATATTCTGAGGTATAAAAAAAACAAATTTTCTGAAAATTTCATCCCCGTCAACGCAATGGTTTTGGAAAAATGAATTTTATTTTAATAAAAAAAAATTCCGGAATCGCTTCAGTGGATCGATTCGATTTTTTTTGGTACTTGTTACGATCAAACGTGTGAAGAAATAAAATTATACAACATCTTGCGAAAGATTAAGGTTTAAAAAAAATAATGTTCCTTGTTTTATTTTTTTTTACTATAATTCACTTGGGGTACAATAACGATTTTTTTTTCATATAATCTTTCGGCAACTTATTAGATTATATAATTATTTCAAAATCATCGGTTTGGTACGCCACAGTGAAATAAAAAGAAACAGACTTTATTGATATATTTTAGTTGTATATCTATATAACTAAAATATATCAATAAAGTGTGTTTCTTTTTTTTCACTGTGGCATATCAAGCCGATCATTTAGTCACATATCAGACTTATTGATATATTTTAGTTATATATCTATATAACTAAAATATATCGATAAAGTGTGTTTCTTTTTTTTTTTACTGTGGCGTACCAAACCGATCATTTTGAAAAAATTATATAATCTAATAAGGTGCCCAAAGAATCTGTGAAAATTTTTTCGCAATTGTACCCCAAGTGGATTATAGTAAAAAAATAATAAAACAAGGAACATTATTTTTTTTCAAACCTTAATCTTTCGCAAGATGTTCTATAATTTTATTTCGTAACACGTTCGATCGGAACAAGTACCAAAAAAAAAATCAAATCGATCCACTGTACCGTTTCCTGAATTTTTTTTATATTAAAAATAAAATTCAGGAAACCATTGCGTTGACGGGGATGAAATTTTCAGAAAATTTGTTTTTTTTATACCTCAAAATATACTCCAAATTTCGCTGGAAGAAATGCGGGGGCAATTTTTCCCTACTTGCCCGGCTATGGCCTTTGAGGACCTCGTCAAGGGCTATTGGGGCTGTGCATGAGTCCGTAGCGAAATTCCGACGATATCGTTCGCAGTTGTTTCTCCGCTCACACGTGCGTCAGACATATGAAGTGTCGTATATTAAGGGGTCTTCTCACGTTAGACGCTAAAAAGGCTATTTTCATGAATTTTTTTGATATGTTTATATTATAGATATCGATATAAAATTTGTTACACTTAATAAATACATTTTCGAAATACACACAACATTTTCTTTTATTTATTTAAGTCACTATTTATAGACGAAAATGGTATAAAAAAAAAAAATCCTGAAAAAATTGTAGGTCTACGCTGTTGATGAAATCTCGGAGATGGATCATCAGAAACAAAAAAATCAAACGGTTTTAGATTAATGGCTATAGCGCATATCATACGATTTTCGATATATGCAAAAATAACAAACTGGCGGACTTTTTTCGAAAAAAAAACAAATTTCACCGTTTGTGGCAAACAAAATAGTGGATATGAAAATTTAAAAAAATCTTGATATGCGCTATGGCTATAGCTGTTAAGAATATGTGCTGAACATTTCATAAGAATTGGTTTAGTAGTTTCGAAGATTTTATCAACACGCCGTCGAAAAATGTTGTTTCGAGAAAAACGCGTCTAAAGTTTGTTCTAATTACATAAATACATAAAAAAAAATTTGCATGTATTTCCGATGCGTATTTATCAGGTGCAACAACTTTTACATCAATATCTTCAATATAAATCTATCAAGAAAAATCATGAAAATAGCCTTTTTGTAGCGTCTAAAGTGAGAAGACCCCTTAAAGCGAGCAATAGATCCGAAGCGGCCCGTATCGGCGAATAGGAAGGGTGTTGTGTTCCACCAGCGCGACGCTAGACCACACGTTTCGCCGGTGACCCGGAAAAAGTGATTGCAGCTTGGGTGGGATGTTTTGGTGCATCCACCGTACAGTCCGGACCTTGCACCCCCAGACTATCACTTGTTCCGGGCGCTACGGAACAATTTGAATAATAAATCATTCAGTTCCCTGGACGTCCTCAAAAACCACTTGGATGACTTATTTGACCAAATATCTCGGAACTTCTATGAAAAAGGGATAATGAAGCTCGTGGAGAGATGGCAGAAAGTTATTGATCAGGATGAAACATATCTAGTTAATTTAAATCGCTTGTTTTTATGGGTGGGAGTCGAAATATCCATGGATCTATATTCGGATGGGCTGAAATATCGAATTAAAAAATGTCGAATGTTTGAATATAGATAGATCAATGTTCGGAGGGTTTATATAGTCGTAAATAAAAATTCCGAATACGAATATCTGGAGGTTGAAATATAGCGTAAAACAAAAACCGATTTAAAAAATATTGAGAGACATAATATCGAATTGCTTATATAAATAACACCAAATAATTCGAGAAGACGAATCTTCGAATTGTAAATATAGCGACGGGTCAAAAAACAGAAAGCATTAAATCGAACGGCCAAAAAGTCGAGTGGTTAAAATAGCGAAGGGTCAAAATGTCGAATGGCCCGGATGGCGAAAACTTGTGATCGAGGCAGATAGCGTTAGCGGTCGGCCGGGACGGCATCCATACCATGTTCGCTATTTTGGCATTCGCCATTTCGGACCATCGATATTTTGCGTCTCGATATATTGTTTTTCGCTATAGGCGGTATTACGAATATTAGATACTCGCTTTTTTCTGTTTCGGAGATATGGATCCCGAGTCGAAATTTAGACCCTCCTTTGAATGCTCGAGAACCTATTTCCTTTGTAACGCATAGACCGCCGCCCTCCTTTGACTCCCCTTGAACCTATATGGAGAAATTTGCACCGTTGGCGACCCTCCTTTAGCCCTACTGAACCTTCTATTCAACCTCCTGAGCCTCCTTTAGGCCTATGGGCTCGGCTTGCGTGAACCTACACAACCTCGTTTTGGCCTAAAGTCCTATCTGTACCCTACAGAACCTCCTTTGAATCCAAAGCAGAAGGAAAATGAAAGATTGGATCCAAAGGAGGTTCTGTAGGGTCAAGCTATATCTGAAAAATAAATTATATGTGTGAATTAAAAATATGATGTTTGATTATTTATTATAAGATTGATTTATTAATTCGAAACATATACATACATTGTCACAACTATAAATTATTTCGTGTAACTTACAAAAACGTTATATTAAACGTATACTATATATGCACTATAGTATAGTACAAATATAGTATACGTTAGTAGTCCAGTAAAGTACGCTGGTACTACATTTGTTTGTGTGTTTTCAAGTTTATTTCATTATTATAAATAAATGATATATAGTTTATCTGAAAATATTTTTTAATTATAATTATCCCTTCTTTGGAATATCGGTGAACTGCGGATGGGAGAGAAGGGGGGGGGGGGAGCGGAGGACAGCATATTGAAGTAGGCTTAAAGGAGGGTTAGTAGGGTCAGAAGAGGTTTAAAGGAGGGCTAGGAGGCTCTGCGAGCCACCGGTGAAAGAAGTCAAAGGAGAGTTAGTAGGGCGAAAGGAGGTTTAAAAGATGGTCTGTAGGTTTGCGTAAGCATTAAATCAGGCTCACTAGGATTTAAAGGAGGTTCAGATGAACCTACTAAACCTCCTTTGAGTGAAAAAGTCCAATTTCTGCCACTTTTGGAGGTTCAGTAGGTTCTGATATACATGTTTTTGAGATTTCCATTTGAACCTCTTGAACCTCCATTGAATGACAAATTGGGATCGAAAGATTATATATTATAAGATAGATTGTTCCAATCTATATTTGTATGTCTCAAATTGCAGACGATCTGAATATACGTTTTCAGACAAATGAGCTCTCGAATAAATGATGCTTCGCTTTATAGTCATTCGATTTTTTCTTCGATCGAAACATAACATTTCGCATAATTAAACCTTCGTTATTTTGAGAGTTCAAAATTCTGTCGTTTCGAAATATTTGTCGATCTATATTTGGTCCTTCGATATTTGGATCCCCACCCGTCCGAAACATGTTGAATATGCGAAAACAATCCAACGTGTTGTTTTCGAATATCCAATTCCTAAGGAACACCCTATAAATATATATATATATTTATAGGGTGTTCCTTTTATCTCAGCCACCCGAAAAAATTCGGTAATTATCGACGTCAAAAAAAAATCTTCCAGACGAAAGATGTTCGGTGTGAATGGGGTTATCAAATGGGACCAATTTTTTTTTTCGTTGAAGGCGCTGATGCACATTGAAGGTCACCTCCACTTTTTAAAATGGAATGGTCAATTTTTTTTCATTCAAGGTCACATATTAAAAAGAACTACAAATCTGAATATCTCGGATCACTGCCAAATATTTAGTAAAGATCCGAGATATTTAGATTTGTATCATCGATACTGACGTTGAATGACCTTGAACGACTCTGACCCCCGAATGGTTTTTATGCGGCTTGAAATGCTCCACAAGATGTTTCAAAACATGTACCATTTCAATAAAAAAAAGTGAAGGTGACCTTGACTGTGCATCAGCGCCTCCACCGAAATAAAAAATTGAGACTCAGGGATTTTTCACACTCATAATCTTTTGGAATATAATTTTATAGGTAATAAGGTTTTAACAAACCTTCAATGTCAAGAGAATCGTTCATCCGACGTCGTCAAATATGCGTCGAGGTTAATGGCCACTTGGAACATTTGTTACAATGAATTTTCTGCACAAAAAATTCAATAACGTTGTTCGTATATTCTTATTGGTAATACCATCGCGATATTCCGTTTTAACACGTTTATTTTGGTTAAAAATCATTTCAAGGTCTGATATCATAGGTCGTTGGATCCATCTGAATATCAGCTACAACGTCTCAATTAAAAAAAAAAACGTGTTTCGAAAAAACATTGATGACCTGGAGGACGCAAAAACTATGACCTTGACAAAAATGAATATTTGAGCACGGTATCAGCCCTTCGAAATCAATCACATCACCTCTTGACATTTTTCTCGTCACTCTAAAGGCAACGGGGATATTTGGGGTGGTCACGTTAAGTGGTCCACCCTGTATATATGTACATGGTCCACCCTGTACATATGTACATACATACATATGTACATACATGTATATAATGTATATTACTGTAATGTCACATATATCCTTGCTCACCCTTGTATTTGGTTG
Organism: Ophion obscuratus; assembly: GCA_964007375.1. Classification (NCBI taxonomy): domain Eukaryota; kingdom Metazoa; phylum Arthropoda; class Insecta; order Hymenoptera; family Ichneumonidae; genus Ophion; species Ophion obscuratus. The sequence continues at coordinate 19,524,991 of OZ023324.1, forward strand.
ACAAAGAGGGAAACTCCTCATCATGTACGCCTCCATCGAACACGATATCCGCGTCCGAGGTTTTCCATTCGGTATCGATTCCCATTTATCGATGATAACTCCGCGCCCTGTCCGCCCAAGAGAGAGAGAGATAGAGAGAGAGAGAGAGAGAGAGAGAGATACGCAGGCCCACCGTTCCAATTAAATCGCATAATTGACGCCATCGTTTATTTAGATTTATCGAATTAAGCAATGTACAGCCAGAATCCTGGAGACACGAAAACGGGATAAATTTCAAATGTCATTTGTGAAGAACCGAAACAACATACATGCATTTTCTTTTTTGCAACGTTTTTATTGGAGTTTTGGCTATTAAATTCAGTGGTTGAGGTTTCATAAATGAAAATCTCAAAGGGGTTAGGCCACTCTAGACGCCGAAAAATAGGCTTTTTGGGGATTTTTTTTTCAGAAAAACTACAAAATAAATCGAGATCACAAAAAAGTGTGTTTATCGTACATATCAGTGACTGTATACAATAATTTTTTTGAAGCTATTAATTTAAAAATCGCGGCTGTGCAGCGTTTATCTCAAAACTGCATTTTTTAAGTTGGTCGGAAACATAACTCAGACAATTTACAACCGATTCACCTGAAATGTTGAATATATCTTGAAAAATGGAATCTATGGAGGTACGTAGATTTTTTTTTATATTGCATAGTTCATTTGTTATTAACAATTATCTGACGAAATTTTTCACTTTCCAAAAATTTGCGAAAATCGTCAGATGATTGTTAATAACAGGTGAACTATGCAATATAAACAAAAAATCCTCCGTCCTTCCATAGACAATGTATTTTTCAAGATATATTCAACATTTGAAGTGAATCGGTTGAAAATTGTCTGAGTTATGTTTCCGTCCAACTTAACCCTTAATAGTCACACTGGGTCCACGGGACCCAAACAAATTATTTTGATGCCGTACAACTTTTTTTTCCAACAAAACATACACTTTTTTATATGCGTAAGCGTTTCATTCTTTCCTTTTCGAAAAGTCCACAGAAACCGCTATGTCTATTTCAAAGTACATTGTTTCCAGATTATAAAACCACTTTTTTTCTTTTTTTTTTGTTAATAATTACAGCGTAAGAGTTACAACAATTTTTGCAAAAAAGTCATTTTTCACGTTTTTTTTTGCATATTTTTTTGCATATTTCAAATTTAATATTTGGTTTCTAACCAATATCCTTGTATTAAACAAGGTTCGAATTATAATCCACTATTTTTTTTCATATCGCTCAATGCATTATTTCATTATTTATAACAATTTAAAAACGCGTGGGTCCCATGGACCCAGTATGACTATAACGTGATTCTAGCTAAGTGGGACTACTAAGGGTTAAAAAATGCAGTTTTGAGATAAAAGCTGGACAGCCGCCATTTTGAAAGTAATCGCTTCAAAAAATGATTGTATACAGTCACTGATATGTATGATAAACACACTTTTTTGTAATTCGTCGATTTATGTAGTAGTTTTTCTGAAAAAAAAAATCCCCCCAAAAAGCCTATTTTTCGGCCTCTAGAGTGGCCTAAGGCCTTAAGGGAGATATGGGCGGATAAAGAAGACCACGCGTCTCATGCACTGCTCCCCCATTGCCACGATTTCGAGTGGCCGACTGAAGTTTTTGGCAATTCCGAAACGCCATTCTCTTCAGGGGATATTCATCCACGGATGAACATAAAAATTCAAAAAAATGGCGGCTAAAATTTGAAAAATATCGAAAAATGGACGGCATTTGTTATTATAACAATAACAATAAATTGATTTTTTTACATAGACGTTGGTTCATTTTGTAGAGAAAGTTGATATCATTGAAACAGAATCAAGGTGATTTCTTCAATTGTTCTTGAGTTATCGCGGCAAAACTGGTACCAAATGCTGTTTCAAGAAAAACGAGTTTAAGGAGTAAGGCCACTGTAACGGCCCAAAAAAAAAGGTTTTTTCACTAATTTTTTGCTCCCGAAATTGAAGGTATTTGAAAAAAAACTTTTAATGGTGTTATCGGGCATACATTAAACTTTATTATAAAATTTTTTTACAGTAAAAAAAAAACAAAATGGCGGTTCCACAGCTATCTTCCCGGGACATGTTTTGCTCCCAGGGCTCCGCGGCACGCAGCACCACTGGTGCACTTTTGAATCTAGAACAAAAAAAACCATTAATCTAGAGGGCTATAGCTAGAGAATGTCAATCGGATTTTAAAAAGTATCAATTTTTGTGGATTTGGCGTGCGTTTGAAAAAAAAAATTGATTTTTGACGAAAAAAACAGCAAGTTTTTTGTTAATAAAAAATCAATAAATAAAGTTCTTGAAAATTCCGATCGACATTCTCAAGATAATGTAAATGTTCACATCTGGTTAAAATTTCAAGTAAAAAAAATGAAAATTGTTCGAGTTATGCTGCGTGCCATTTTGAAAAACCATGTTTCGAGAAAAACGCGTTTAAAGTTTTGCGAATAGTTTTTTATTGGAAAAAATTTAAAAAAGAAGTTAAAAGGATTTAAACTATTTTTAAACTAGAGGATTTAAACTATTTTTTAAGCCAATAAAAAAAATCGATTTTTCAAAAAATGTACAGTGGCCTTACCCCTTAAGTGGCTAAAAAACGCGTTTAAGGGGCTAAAATTTGGGTGATTTTGGGGATTTTTTTGGAAGAAAAGTACTCAATTGAACGTTTTGGAAAATTGAGAATATATTTGCCTATATTTGACCTATATGACATAATTTTTTCGGAGAAAAATATTGACATCCAAGCGACTCATGCGCTGCCTTCGGAGGCGCCAAAAAAAAGGTTCCTCCACTGCTGACATGATTCCGGCTGATTGAGCCGATTGAAAAACTGCCGTTAAACTGGAAGGTATTTCCTGTACAATGACGTAGGATTTTCGAAAAATATCGAAATCTAACAAAATGGCGTAGTTGTGAAAAAGTCTGTTTTCTTGCCTATAAAATGGTCGTTTTTTTAAATACCAACTCGTCAATTTTCATCCAAACAAAAATATCCTACGTCATTGTAGAGTAAATAGTATATTCAAGAGTACTCAGTTCAAATTTCAAGTCAACCGGATAATTGCTCTTTGAGTTATGTCAGCGAATTTGAAAAATCTCATTTCGAGAAAAACGCGTTTCAAGATTTAACTATCAATTTTTGCAAGATAAAATGATAGAGATACGGCCTTGAAATGTTTACAGGTTATTCTTGAAAGTATAAACTGTCGAAAGAGGCAAAACAAAATCGATTTTTTGAAATTGTCACACTGTTATAGCCCCTTAAGTTCGCGCACAGTACTGCGATAGAAAAATTGTAAATTACGTACGTTAAAAATTGCCGGCGCCGTAGAAGGACTTTTCCAGTTCAGCTTTTTATATATAAAAATATATATTAAGAATATATATATATACAAGGATATATTTACAAAGTTACAGAGGCCAATTGTAAATACTTTCGAAGATACAAGGCCACAAGCAGAGAGGCGATTGATATTTGATATTTCCTCATATTGAAATCTTTGAAGCGCGTTTTCTTCAGTTTTCATTTTCACGATTTTTCCAAATTGGCGGGCGTGATAGCAAAAAAACTAAATGACCTATCAAATGAAACCAAAGTTTATTTTCTTCAGTATGAAAATCTCTTCTAACAAGGAACATCCCTCAGGTGACACCCTTCGATTTTGTTGAAATTTGGATATGTTATAAAGCACCGAAAATTAAGCGATACGTATTTTTTTTATCGGCGGTAAAACGGTTTTAAGGGGTGAAACGAACCCTCGAAAATAGGGGTGTTTTTCGTTTTTTCGTCGATAACGTTATCGTTCTCATCTCTAATGTATAGTGCACAAAAAAAGAAACATTGTTGCAATTTGAATTTTTTTAATATCTCGTACCGTTAAAACGTTATCGACGAAAAACGAAAAACGTCCCCATTTTTGAGGGTGCGTTTCAACCCTTAAATCTTTTTTCCGCCGATAAAAAATACGTATCGCTTACTTTTCGGTGCTTTATAGCATATGTAAATTTCTTTGGAAAAAGTCTTTTTAAATAATTTTTATAGCACGTTAAAGCTTTTTTTTAACACATTTTTTTC
>OZ023324.1:19536612-19591612 GCA_964007375.1 Ophion obscuratus
GCGGTTTTGAAGACAACCCTCCAATTTTATATAAATATAGGGAGAGGGTTAGCGAGAAAGAGTGAAGAGGAGAGAGAGAGAGAGAGAGGGAGAGCGAGAGAAGTCTTTCTTTCCCATCCAAATGCACACGTACACCCAACCGTACACACATACATTTTCTCAATATACTAGAGTGAACTAGCAGCCGGTTCGACGCTGAACTTATTTAATTTTAGCATCATAGCGCAGCCATGCTAAATTACTCACTCCTTTTCTCCTACCTTTTATTTCTCTCTCTCTCTCTCTTTCACTCGCTCTCTCTCTCTCTCTCTCTCTCTCTCTCTCTCTCTCTCTCTCTCTCTCTCTCTCTCTCTCTCTTATTCTTCCAGTGAAAAGAGGAAGAGTTCGATGAGGCAAATGCATAGCTTCGTGTATACTATAACGTCATATTCCCTTTTCTGTACATACATATATATATATATAAATATATTACATAGCGAAAGAACCACCTGGACTTTCGAGACCCTCACCTCCTCCCTTTTTCCGCTCCATCTCTCTCCTCAACCCCTTCGAAAGCATTCATAACCCGATTAAAGTTTAATGAATCCACGCGAAGGCGCCAACAACTTTGACCGAGCTTTATTTCTATTTTTTCTTTCACCTTTCTCTCCTCCCTTGCTTCTTTTATTCCACTTTTTTTTTGGTTTGTTTAGTTTCCGCCAACTCGGCACTTCGACGAGAGCTTCACTGAGAAAAAATAATACCTTTTTTTGCCCACGACTTTCGCGCGTACGCCCCGTTTAATCTTGAATTTGCAGCGGCGAATTTGGCACCGCGGGAACGCGAAAAGTTCGAGACTCAGCTGGTGCAGCGGGAAATGAGACGGATACGAGTGTTATTTTTCGGATAGGGGTGAATCGACGAAAAAATAGTACGGTGGAAGGCCTGATGAGGGATTCTTAATCGCTTCCCCCTACCTGACGATTTTTTTCATTCTTTGAATGGAAAAGAACTGTAACGAAATTTTCGAAAAACTCCAAAACATACGGACGATGTATCCCTCACAATTTTGTTGTGTGCAGAGATAGAGATTTACAGATTTTCAGACTACGGACAATGCATGCCTCGTTTGTGCGTCTTTGTCAATTACTCAATTTTGTATTTTTTTTCAGTTTTTTTTCTGTAATTTATATATATATTGCTCACAAAAATAATAACGAATTGCAGACCATTTGTGGAAATAAAAAAATTATACGGAATTTATGATCATTCGACTTTCTTGTTTTTGTTTCTTTGTCCGGTTGTTCATTTCTTTATTCGTTAGTGCTCATCGTTTTTTGTACATGATCTTTGCTATATTTGTGTATTGTGTTTGTAATTAAGTATATGGCGTGTTGTATATATGGGATATTCCACGCCATTTCATCTAGCCTGTGACCTCGACCATTTTTGGTTTTCCTGATTCTTTTTTGCAAAATTGAACCCCATGAAAGGAATATCCACACCAATTTTGAGATGTTTATCTTTTTTCTTTTAGGACTTATAATTTTCTAACATATGTCGATTTCAGAAGATTTGGAAACGTTTAAACGCTTATTGTCTGAACTAATTGAGATATCGACAAATGGCACTATATAATTTTTGTCCTTTTAAAGCACACTTTCGTTAAAAAATATGGAAAAATTGTCAACTTCCAATGTCAACGTTTTTTTTGCTTATAAAGTGAAAACTATTTTTTAAAAAGATGATTGCCTTTTTTATTTTTTCAAAAAATTCTCTAACACAAGTGATCCATTCTCTGATCATTCAATCATTCTCTGATTTTTAAGACTAGTCTCATCGTGGGCCCATTTTTCATTCTATTTTTTTTCAAATTAATCATATTTTTTAGACTATTCTGATCATTTTAATGTCCAGTAGTGATTTTCTGATTTCCAATTCGACTTCGACAGACCTGAAACGGTTTATTCTTTATTTGTGCTGAATTTAACGAAAATAAAAAAGTTTTATTCGAAATCACTTTTTTCTTGTTAATTTTAATACAAATGAAAAATAAACTGTTTCAGGCCTATCGAAGCCGAATTGCAAATAACAAAATCATTAATAGCATTATTGGACATGAAAATGATAAAAATCGTTAAAAAAATATGATTAATTCGAAAAAAATAGAAGGATAAATGGGTCCACGATGAGACTAGTCTTAAAAATCGTAGAATGGCTTACTCTATTCTAGAGAATTTTTTAAAAAATAAAAAAGTTAATCATCTTAAGAAAAAAGTTTTCACTTTAGACGCAAAAAAAAAACGTTGACATTGATAATTGATAATTTTTTTCATAATTTTTATCGAAGGGATGCTTGAAAATGAAAAAATTATGAAGTGCCATTTGTTGGTATCTCAATTAGTTCAGGAGTTATCAGTGTTTAAACATTTACAAAACTTTTGAAATCGACACTTTTTGGAAAATTGTAGCTCATAAAAAAGAAGAGACAAAAATTGGTGTGGATTTTCCTTTTATGGGGTACAATTTTACAAAAAAAATCAGGAAAACCAAAAATGGTCGGGGACATATATGTATATATATATATATATTAGACTGATTCAAAAAAAAAATTATTTTTTTTTTCCTTCTGGATTCTCGTGCTATTGTTGGGCACTAACAAAAGAAAATTTCTCTAAAAAAATGGGCGCGGTCACTGAATTTTTAGAGGTGGCTATCTCGACTTTTTTGTATTTGAATTTTTTTTAACGAACGTATTGCATTTAAGCATAGTCATGGCTTCGGATTACGGATAAAAATCGGAAAAGTTTTGAGTTTGTTCTTTTACAAACATAACAGAGAAAAACTGACCATACGTCGAAGTGCACACGAAACGATGAAAGAAGTTTTCGAACAATGGAAATGTGCTGAAATTCCAACGCATCGATTGAATAACGCAATCTCGAAATCAATAAAACTCCATCTAGTCTTGAAAAAACTTAAAAAAAATCGGGTTAAAAAGAATTTGCCGTCACAAATATCGAAGGAGCGTAAATTTAAGAGAGATTTGGACAAACTGTTCAACGTTGCACATTTTCGTTCTGCCCAAAATGTTAACGAACTTGAGAATGGCTGGGAAGAAATGTAAATGAGTTTGAAGATAATATAAGCGTAGCATTTTGAAAATGTAAATATACGATTTATGAATAAAAGCTTATAATTTAATTTTTCGTAAAAAGTGCGAAATGTTAATGCGTATAAATAAATCTACATGAATAACGAGAGTAGTATAGACGCCATTATTGATCTACCTGGATTTGAATTGTGAATATTGCAATCTTTTCAAATTGTTAGAGTTTATTTTTGTTACGAAAAAGCTGCTGGATGTGATTTTTATCCGTAATCCGAAGCCATGACTATGCTTAAATGCAATACGTTCGTAAAAAAAATTCAAATACAAAAAAGTCGAGATAGCCACCTCTAAAAATTGAGTGACCGCGCCCATCTTTTTAGAGAAATTTTGTTTTATCAGTGCCCAACAATAGCACGAGAATCCAGAAGGAAATTTTTTTTGTGAATCAGTCTAATATATATATATATATATATATATATATATATATATGTTTGCGTATTATGGTTGTAACAGACTACATGGCGTCGATGTATAGACGAATGAACCTACGGTCTTATTTTTTTAAAGAGACATTACGAAACGACTCCTGAAGTCGCCTGGAATAAAGTTCCGAAAATCCCCCACCTCCGATTGCGCTGAAATTTTGTGATGACCTTCGTTTTATAAAAGAACCGTAAAAGGAATTTTTGGCGCTTTGAAGTAGTTTTCGAGATATCGATTTTTAAAATTGTAAAAAAATATTTTCTTTCGCTGATATCTAAAAAAATAGTGGTTTTTTAGTGGTTAAAAAAGTGGCCTTTCCCTAAATCCCAAAATTAAAATAAAATAAAATAAGAAATGAACCTAGCTTTGGCTTATAATAAAATAGGCTTTTTGTGAAGCTCGGAACAAAAAATGTGATGGGTGAAAAAATAACCCAAACAAAGAGAAAAAAAAACTTAAAAAATGAACCTAATCTTGGTGCTTAAAGAAGTGGGCTTTCCCTAAATCCCAAAATAAAAAGAGAACAAAATAAAAAAAAGAACCTCACTGTGGCTTCTCACGAAATGGGTTCTCCCTAAAGTTCGAAACAAAAAAACAAATAAACGATAAATGAACAGAAATATAATGTTGAAAAAAGTGGGGGCAGTTCTACGATATCCGTGGTGCCACGATTTGACAACGGATTCTTATAGATTTTGATAAAATAAATCGAAAATGAAGAATAACATTTTTCAATATCTCGCTTAGTTTTCGAGATATCGATCGATTTTTTATTTTTGATTTGTTTGAAAATTCTCGGTAAATATGCAGTTTTAGAAAAAATGATAAGAGATACTTTTTGTAGGCAATTAAATTTGCTACAAAAAGGTCTCATACAATATTTTCAAAAATTGCATATTTTAGACTGCATATTTCAACTGACCACGGTGAACCGAACGTTCATAATTTTTTTTATTTTTAATGAATTTTGAATCATATAAAAAGTAGTTTTAGTGTCATTGGGGGGGCTCCGCCTTCCAACCCGCAAGTGGCAAGGGCCCCCGGACCCCCCCCCCCCCCCCGTGGTCCAGTAGCAACTCATTTCAGTTGCCACTCACTATAGTAGCCAGCACACCCTTAAAATTAGCCAAAAACTTGCCCATTGTCAATTAAACAAATTTCAGCTTAATCGGAGGTGGGGGGTTTTCGGAACTGCACCCGTCGCCTGTTTTTCCAAAATCATGCGGAAAATAAGAGTCTCGGGTTGCGGTGCCTGTAAACGTCCCATAAAATCTTAAAAATGTCGAAATCCGAGAATCACCCAAAATGGGCTGGGCGGAGGGTGGAAGGGGTGGTAGGAAAGCACGAACTATCCGTTAACAGCTGGAAGACGACACCCTGGGGGTTGCACGCGCTTGGGGGTATACGATGAACCCAAGTAAACGAAACGCGGAGTTTCACGTGAAACACCACCCCTCCTATGAAGATACAGGGTGGCCTGATGAAAAGTGACGTTCACAAGTACAATTCCAGATGGCTTTGAAGTTTGCATCGCTGGAATGCAACGAAAGTTCTTCACATTTTTATTTTCTTATTTTCATTATTCTACAAAATCTATTTTGCAGATCTAGATCACACGTTTCTACATAAGCAACTGAAAAAAATTGTCGAGGCATTTTCGTCGCTAACAAGGAATATCACTCAAGTGCCCCCCCGCCCTTCGATTTGGTTGAAACTCATATATGAGATAAAGCATTGAAAACTATTAGACACGTATTTTCTTTTATCCACGGGAAAACGCTTCTAAGGGGGGAAACCACCCCTCAAAGAAGGGGGTTGAGGGCTCGTTGAGGGGCGACAATGCAGTTTCACTCTAGAGCAGTCCGCCGATTTGAAAGAAACAAAAACGAAATTTCTTCTAATAATAAGCGATGAAAAATCCGCTACAGAAGTAATGAAATTGAATCAAATTGAGGGGTGATACGCCTTTCCTTGAGGGGTTGAACCGTTTTTCCCTAGGAACCGTCTTTCCACCAATAAAAAAATACGTGTCGAATAGTTTTCAATGCTTCATCACATAGGTATGTGAGTTTGAAAAAAAATCGAAGACGGACCCTTAAGTGACGTTCCTTATAAGACACACCGAAAATAAATTTGAGCAGGATAAAATTGAGCAGGAAATTAAAATTAAAGAAGAATCATTTTCGTTGCTTTCCAACGACGCAAACTTCAATCTCGTAAATCCAGATGCCTCGCATCGGTCACCTCCATGGACGATCTACGAACTTTTCAATTTCTTTTCGACTTTTTCTGTGGCGTATGTTTTTATTTTTTTCTCCTTCCGTTGTGTACTTGCCTCCTGGAAGTTGTCCAAAGCAATTAGAGTCATTTACACTTGTATAAGTATTTCTTTATCATCGGAACTTTACTTTTTTTACTCATCCTCTCTAACCTGTTAAAAAGATTGATTCGAATCCAAAGTGTTTAAAATCACTGTTCAGTTGGTCGCTTATCAATTGCCCAGTGCACTTCGTAACGATAAAACGAGTAAAAAAAGTCGCGAGTAAAGTACATACGCAAAAGAGAAAACTGAAAATTGCTTTTTTTCTCGAAAAGTAAAAAAGCTCGGATAACATATGTAGGGGTGTGATTCGGATAGGTATCGATACGAGGCATCTAGATATTCCTTTCGCACGTCACATTTCGGTCCACCCTGTGTACATGAACTCATAGGTATTACGTTTTACGATCTAGCGCCGTTAAATTCGGTAGTAACCGCAGGTTAGACACACTTGCGGTACATCCTTTTTACGAGCGGTCTTTGGCGATAAGAGCGGTCGATGGGGGTGGCGGGGGCGGAGAAACGAAGAAAAGAAAAGGAGTGTCTAAACGAGAGAAAGAGAGAGAGAGAGAAGCAGAAATTGTGCTAAAGACAGAACGAGGAAGAATGCAGAAGGCCTTAAGCTTACGATGGTTTTCCGGTGGAACGCGCGACAGGCCGTGGAATTAACGCCGTCACCCCTGTTTCTTTTTTGCCCCTTTTTCCCTTTTTTTCCCTGTGCGGAAATAGCGACGAGCCACGAAGGTGATGAAGGGGCCGAATGTCACGTAAGACCATCCCACGTACCTTCATCAGTCGCCGCGTCGTTCGTAAGAAAAAAAAACCAAAAATAAACAACATCGTCACTTTGCTGTCTTTAAGGTAGAACGAGCGCGCGCACTTGATTTCTACAGATTTTGCTCAAATTTGAACCAGACATTATTCATGTGATAATGCATGTTTAAGTGAAATTTCAGAACAGTAGAGTATTTAGATTGGGAGATAATGGGTTTTTAAATTTCAACTTTTAAGGCGTTAGGCCACAGTAACGGGTATAAAATCATGTGCGAATTTAACAATGTTTTCCTTATGAAAAAGTGATTCACTCATGAAATTAATTACACATCTATTTAGTATGAATATCAAGCTGTTAGAAAAAATATATATTTTTTTCGATGTACCGATCAGTAATATTTTCTTTTGTTATATTTTTTTAGGCGCTCCGCAGCGTGACATTTAACATCCACAATTTTTTACCTAGAACAAAAAACAAAAATTCTCGTCAATCTACATTAGAATACCTAGAGAAGTACGTACGGAATTTAAAAAATATTGTTTTTTTCAAAATTTTTAGGTATTTTAACTTAAGAAATGAATTTTCAGTGAAAAATTTCGTTATAACTGCTCATAAACTGCTCATAAAATGAAAAGTTTTCGATTAATCAGAAATTCCGTACGTACTTCTCTGCGAAATGCAATTAGGAACGTAACTTCTAAATTTGAAGTAAATCGAGTGAAAATTGTTGAAGTTCTTTGTCACGCCATAAAAACACTGTTTTGAGAAGTTTCGAGTAGTCGGCAATTTTGTACATCGAAAAAAATGTATAAATTTTCTAGCAGCTTGATATTCACACTGTTTGTGGATGGTTCAACAGAAAACGCTTGTTTTGCTTTGAAAATTTTCTTTATTCCAATTCGTTCAGCACTCGATACTTTCGCGTCTAGCCAGCGCTCGCCATCTTCCCTTTCCTAGCGCTTCTTGTCGCATGGTTTCCGTTTTTTCAGCGAACCTCTTGTCGCTAGGCATGCAGATTGCTCTGACGGTAATTTACCTATCAATCTACTGTTTTATTAACATTCCGCCTCCCTTGAAATACTTGTATTTTAATGTACCCCTTTTTGGCTTCATTTTACTTCTTGGAAGAGCAGACCTTTAATTTTAATATTATATAAAAGTTATCGTAATGAGTGAGATTTGACTATAATGTGATTCCGATTAATATTATCGTTTTAACTTAACAAATAGTTATATTCTTAACCTAATGTCTTTGGTCACTCGTCGTCTGAGACGCTCGTTGGTATCGGGCAAAGGTTGCGCACCGCCCTTTTGAAGATGCCTCCTTTCGTTCACATCGAGACAACTCGGGTGATTCCGTCCGGTCCGGGATGTAGCTCGACTACCCTAGCGATTGCCCATTGCAACGGAGGTAGATGGTCCTCTTTCAGCATCACCAGGGTATCCAGAGTGATGTCCTTCCCGTGCGTACTCCACTTCGTACGCGTTTGCAGCTCCTGCAAATATTCCGCATGCCATTGCCGCCAGAATGTTTGACGGACCTTTTGGAGATGCTGCCAACGTGACAGCCGATTATCCGGCACCTCGAGGTAGCATCGTTGGGCAGGTTGGAGAAGTGAGTCGCCAATAAGGAAGTGGGACGGGGTAAGGTCTGGTAGATCATTAGGATCCGTTGATAACGCGGTCAGCGGTCGCGAATTCATAATCGCCTCGATTTCCGTTAACAGGGTGTAGTATTCCTCGAAGGTAAGAGTCAATCCGCGTGTGACGGTGTGTAGGTGCCGTTTCACTACCTTTACCGCCGCCTCCCATAAACCACCGAAATTCGGTGCTCTAGGAGGAATGAACGTCCATTGAACCTGTTGGTTAGCGAGATTCGTCGCTATTTCCGAATTTTCTTTCTTTAAAAATTCGTACACTTCTTGTAAATCCCGTGCTGCACCCGTGAAGTTTGTGGCATTATCCGAGAAGATTTCGGAGGATATGCCTCGTCGAGCCGTGAATCGTCGCAGCGCCGCTAAGCAAGTAAAAATGGCCATATATCCCTTCGAGATGTGGATTCTTCCGCATCTTCGACTTTCGCGAATCTGGAGGGGTCCAGCGTAGTCCACTCCGGTTGTTACGAACGGCCGAATAGCCTCGTTGATTCTTTGTTTGGGTAGATCACCCATCTTTACATTATAGAAAGACGGTCGAGTTCGAAAGCAAGTGACACACGATTTAACTGCTCGGTGTGCCTCCCGGCGGCCACTTATCGGCCAGAATTGACCACGTACAATACTCAATAGCTGCTCCGACGGACAGTGCCGTAATCGTACGTGCTCCGATGTCATTATCAGCCTGGTTATGATGTGTTTCGGTGGCAACACGATCGGATATTTGCGATTGTTCGCGATATCTGCATTGCGCAGGCGTCCTCCCATGCGTATCAGACCTTCGTTGTCCAAGTACAGATCCAAAGGGCGCATTTTGCTTTTTCGATTGACGGCGTTGTCTTGCCGGAGCTCTTTTAGTTCTTGTGAAAAGGATTCCTTTTGAACCATTCGAGCAATTGTTTTTTCGGCATACTCTAGCTCTTCCACCGACAGCGCGACCTTGGTCACCCTCAATTTTCGTTTCCAGCGCAGGCAATACGCGATCACCAGCACGAGTTTCTTATAGTCGGAAAATCGATCCAGAATGCTTGATTCCGTTGTTATGGACAGAACCACTACGGCAGTCTTCATCTCCGGTAGCACCGATTCTGGCTGCTTCATGCTTGTTGGCCAGGGATTTCCACTGGTTAACCATTGCGGTCCGTTCCACCATAATGGCTCTTCGATCATCCGCTCGATGGTTATTCCCCGTGACAGCAAATCTGCCGGGTTATCCTTTGTCGGGACGTGATACCAAGCAGCCGTCGATGTTAACGTTTGAATTTTCGAGACTCGATTTGCTACAAAAGTCTTAAGCAAACGCGGTTGCGTCTTGACCCAACCCAGCACAATCGTGCTGTCGCTCCACAGTCTTGCTTCTCGTATTCGACTGCCAAGCGCATTTTGAGCCGTATTGTACAGCTTTGCCAAAAGTAGCGCCGCTTCGAGCTCTAATCTTGGTATAGATATCGTTTTTACCGGTGCGACCTTGGACCTGGCGCATAAGAGATTCGAGTGCGTGTCTCCCTTTTGATTCACGCTTACGGTGTACAAGCAAGCTCCATACGCCTTTTCGGATGCATCTCCGAAACCAAAAATGAGAAATTGCTCAGACTCGGTTTGCGGCACAACATTTCTTGGCACTTTCAATTCGTTCAATCTTGCTAATGAAGTACAGTATCGATTCCAAGCTTCGACGACCTCTGTGGGCAAGCGTTGATCCCAATCGATGTCGAGTAACCAGAGCTGCTGCATTATTATTTTGCCGTTGATTAATAAGGGCGCAATCAGTCCCAACGGGTCGAACACTTTTGCTATTTTTGACAAAACCTCGCGCTTGGTGGTAGTGTCTGATTGTGGGTCCTCGATTTGGTATTGTAGGCGATCTTCGACGGAATTCCATAACAATCCCAGAGTTTTATGCGCTGTGTCCTTATCCAGGGTCAATAAGCTGTCGGTTTCACATCTGTCCTTCAGATGCTGCAGTACTCGGGGGTCATTAGCCCGCCATTTTCGCAAATAGAATTGTCCTTGAATAAGCAATTCGCTCAGTTGCTGCTGCAAGCTCGATGCATCGTCTATCGTCCGTGCTCCCGCTAGTACGTCATTCATGTGGCAGTCTTCTTTTACCGCTCTTGAGGCTTGTACGAGATCCGCTTCTTCGTCCGCCAATTTTCGCAGACAACGAATCGCCAGGTACGGAGCGCACGATGTACCATACGTGAGCGTGTTGAGTTCCAATACTTGAACTGGCTCGTCTTGCGATTTCCTCCATAAGATACGTTGCAGAGGACGATCTTTAGCATCGACCTTGATCTGTCGATACATCATAGCCACATCTGCCGTCATTACGTATTCGTACGTTCTGAAACGCAGAATGATGTCGAATAGATCCTTTTGTAAGTTTGGACCCGGAATGAGCTTGTCGTTTAGTGACGTACTCGTCGTGGTTTTTGCCGACGCGTCGAACACGACTCCCAACTTGGTAGTTACGCTTTGTGAGCGCAAAACCGCTTGATGAGGCAAGAAATAAATCTCACCTTCTTGATTCTCGTCTTGTACGATCGACATATGTCCTTGCTTGAGATAATCGTTCATGAATTTGACGTACTCGTCCCTCAGCTGGGGATTCCTCCTGAATCGCCTTTCCAGAGCGAATAGTCGTCGGGTTGCTTGCTCCCGTGAGTCGCCAAGCACAGTATGTGCTCTTTTCGGCAATTGCACTATAAACCGACCATCCGGTTCTCTTTTACTTGTCTTTACGAACTGCTGTTCGCATTCTTTTTCTTCCTCTGAATATTGTGGCGGCTCCAACAGCTCCTCCTGTTTCCAATATCGTTCTACTTGCCGATTGAGTGTGTCGTTTGTGACCCCTAGATAGCTCAGACTCAATTCTGGAGGTTTGACCGGGACCTCGCCACCAATAATCCAACCTAGGCGAGTATTTTGTAGGCAATGCTGTCCATCAATGCGATTTCTCAGTGAACCCATAAGTATCCTCCAGTACAAACCCGCTCCTATCAGGATATCGATGTTTCCGGGCACCCAGAACGTAGGATCCGCCATACGTCCGTCTCTCGGAATGAACAGCTTTGTTACATCGATCTTAACTTGGGGCAACTTTTCTGTTATTGAAGGCAGTATTAAACATTCCAGAATCGTCTCGTAAACCTCTTGCTGAGAGGTGATACGAACCTCCGTCGTATTCGCTGTGTGGTTTCTTGATTGATTGATTCCACTAATCGCGCGCATTTCCGATGTCTTCGGTAGCCTTAGCCTCTCTACTAAGCTTTCTGTTATGACGTTTGATTGAGAACCCGGGTCCAGAAGCACGCGACACGGATGAGAATTTCCGTCGACGTCATACGCGTTCACTCTTGCCGTTGACAAGAGGACAGTTGACATCGTTCTCTGTCCGTGGCAAGCGATCATGGCTACTTCGCTCGGGTCCAGGTTCGTTTCCCTTGATTGAGGCTCCGTTTCCTTTGATTGAGGCTCCGTTTCCTTATGGAGCATTGTATTATGCCTTCCAGAGCATCTTTTGCACGAGGAGGCCCTGCATTGTCTGACCGGATGCCCGGGTCCGAGACAATTCAAGCATAGTTGTTTACTGACAATTTCCCTCTTTCGCTGGTCGCGTGTCAGCTTCTTGAAGTCATCGCACCTGTAAATGGAGTGGTTTCCCTTGCAGAAATGGCACTCCCATGTTGTTACCGTGAGAGATACCCTTTTGTCCGGTTTTCGTTGGATCGCCGGCTTAGACGTGGGTGGCTTCGTTTTCCCTTGGTCGAGAACTCGAAGTGTATTGCATCGATCCGTTAGGAATTTCAAAAATTCCTCCATCGTTGGCATGTTGTTCGGCGTTCTCTCGTTGATGGTGTTTTGCCAATCCCGTTGTTCGACATAATCGAGCTTCTTTTTTGCCATATGAATCAGTAATGTTTGCCACTGATCCACTGGCTGCGACAGTGACTTCAAGGCTGACATGTGCGTGCGGATGTGCCACACAAATTTTCTCATACCATCGGCCTTGTCGTCCTTCGGTATTGTTGGAAACTGCAACAGTTCGTCGATGTGCGTTTCGACAATGACAACCGCGTTGTCATAGGTATCCTTCAGTAGCTTCCACGCATGAGTATAGTTCTCGTTCGTTATTTGGTAGCCTTGAGTGATCTTGAGCACCTCCCCTTTGAGAGTTCCTACCAAATACTTATGATTTTGCATTTGGGTTAATCCCGTCTCTTGATCGATCGTCGTTTCGAAGCTATTTTTGAAAAACAACCATTTCGTATAGTCGCCATTAAATTCCGGGAGTTTTATTTCCGTTAAACGAGGACGATTTCTTACCGAATCATAAATCACTTGCTCGTGAGGGTTTTCTCGTACCTCGTCTTGTTGATTTAATATGGCTTCAATCTTTTCCGCGATTTTATAATAGCTTGCCTCGAACAATTGTCGTTCCGCGTCGCCGTCCCAACCTAGCTGTTGAGAAGATCCTTCGGCGTCGGCTTGTTTCAAGTCAATTTCCATTTGGATTTCCTCGAATTTTGTCCAACAATCCTCTAGTTTGGATTGTCGAACCCTTGCTTCTTGTTTTTTGTGCGTCAGACTCGAAGAAGTTTAATAATCGAGTGACCTGACTTTTGATCGAGGCCCTTTTGTATTTGAGATCTCGGAGATCTGCCATTTTTTGAGGTTAGGACTATCGTAGGATAAGGAAGGAATTTTATTGTTAGCGACTCACTTACCCCGTTCCCGTTGATGCCTCGATTGTATATGCACTCTTCCGCGCCGATGTAGAGAAGGAGAGAGACACCCTGTGCCTCGATACACGATGCTCGTCCGCGTCGAAGTATCCCAATTGTCGAGAAAGAGACAACCTATGCCTCGATCGTGTGCAACGCTCGTCCGCGTTGGCGAAGAAGAGAGAGAGACACCCTGTGCCTCGATACAAGACGCTCGTCCGCGCCGAAGTATCCGAAATGTTGAGAAAGAGACAATCTATGCCTCGATCGTGTGCAACGCTCGTCCGCGTTGGCGAAGAAGAGAGAGAGAGACATCCTGTGCCTCGCGAGTGTGAGAGAGACGCTCTGCGCTCCCGTGCTTACGACGAGAGAGACAGAGAGACTCGACTCTCTTTCCCGTAAGACGCGTCTTCACGTCTCTGTTCTCGAAGTGAGAGAGATAGAGAGAAAAAGACTTTGTTTCTTTTTCTTTTGCTTCACTAGAAGAGATACGCCTTGCGTTCTCTTTGTTTCGGCGAAAAGGAGACTAGCTACTTTTTCTCCACGTTTAATTGTACGCGACACTTGTTTCACGCAAAAATTGCCCGCTCGTTACGCCGATTTCATTGTCTATCGATGCCTGGCGCATTGCTTCGTTTGACGCGATCGCGTTTTCGTATTGTCTTTTTCACACGACACTCTTTCCCGTTTGTGCGAGAGCTCGTGCCGCACGTTGGGCGCCAAATTATGTTTGTGGATGGTTCAACAGAAAACGCTTGTTTTGCTTTTAACATTTTCTTTATTCCAATTCGTTCAGCACTCGATACTTTAGCGTCTAGCCAGCGCTCGCCATCTTCCCTTTCCTAGCGCTTCTTGTCGCGTGGTTTCCGTTTTTTCCGCGAGCCTCTTGTCGCTAGGCATGCAGATTGCTCTGTCGGTAATTTACCTATCGATCTACTGTTTTATTAACACACACTAAATAGAAGTGCAATTAATTTTATGAGTGAATTACGTTTTCATACGAAAAAAATTATTAAATTCGCACATGATTTCATACCCGTTACGGTGGCCTAACGCCTTAACACTGTAGGGTCTGCATTGACCGAAAGTCAGGTCACATAATTCATCGTATCATTCTATTGTGTTTATAAATTTTGAAAACAAATTATGTCTAGATAGCAAACTAGTTACGGAAAGAGTGAAAAAAGTTTGGATTGCGTTTATCATTCAGTTTTGCTAAAAACCTTTGGTAAAGTCAGAATAATTCTCCGTCAATAATATTTGTCCCCTAAAATAAGAAGACATATGGCAACACCGCAGAACAGTATTGTTGAAGATTTCGAGAAAATAATAATTATTGTGCTCCCAAAGTTAAAAACTTTTATCATTAAAAAATTTGCGTTATAAATATAAATACTTCATATTGTTGATGTTATCTTTATTAACAAAAAAAGCGTTACTCAATTCATAACCAATTAAAAACTTTGTGTGATTAAAAATTACTTTCCTTCAAAAATTTGTGTTGCAGTATTATTTTAAATATGCCGCGCAAACTTACATCATTGGAAACGTGGAACGATGCGGTGTTGCCATATGTCTTTTATTATAGCGGACAATTTTTTTTCACGGAAAATTATTCTGTCAAAATTTCAATGCAGACTCTGCAGTATTAAAAGTTCTAATTTTCAAACCCATTATCTCCCAATCTAAATAATCGACAGTTATGAAATTTCACTCAAGCATGCATAATGGTATGAACAATGTCTGGTTAAAACTTGAACAAAATCTATAGAAATGAAGAGAATGAACGTAACCTCAAGGTCGGTCTACCTTGAGGTTACGTTCGCTCAAAAGAATCGTAAAATACATCTATTTTTTGTTTTTTACCATTGCTTTCCTATCGTCGTTTGGTCATTTTGTACCGTAACAACGGTTTTAGAAAGCCAGACAGAGAGAGAGAGAGAGAGAGAGAGAGAAAGGGAAAGGGAGACAAATTTCCAGCCTCGTAAGTTTCATTCATGCAGAAGCAAAATGCCTTTCCAATCCCGTCGACCAGATGAAAAAAAATATATGTGTACATATGTCTACAGACGTATCGTCTGCGAGACGACAGTTTCCCCTTTTTTTAAAATGTTTTTTTTTAGTGCAAGGGATACCGGTCGTGATTGCAGAGCGTCGTCTCTTTCCTCATTTGACGTCGGGCCGACCATGACTGCGATACGCTCGAGCTTTTTCTATTCCGACATGCCTTTTTAAAACTCTCTCTCTCTCTCTCTCTCTCTCTCTCTCTCTCTCCCTCTCTGTCTCTCTCCTTCTTCGCGAGCCACACGTCTCGTCGTTCAGTCGCTTACTTTTTTCCAACTTTTTTTTTATGTTCCTACGCTGAGGTTAATACACGCGTGTGCTTCAATGTCGGGGAAAGAGTTGGAGGGATGAATCGACTGCACATTCAGCATGCCGTCCACCTACCTCCTCGCTCCCACCGGCGGTACGTGTGGCGTTTCTGTGCGTCGAGTAGCGAGCACCGGGGCGCGCAGTCCACAAGATTTCATGTGGCGAGTCCGTCCCTCTCGGTTTTCAGCTCCCGTGATATATAAAAATCCTCACGTACGCATGGACGCTTCACGTTAATGCAACCACCTTCGCGCGGACTTCCGGTTGAAGACTCGAAACGGCGGTGGCGACGTCACGACCGAGAGAGAGGGGGTGGGTGGGAGAGAGAGCGAGATTGATTGTTTGATGGTTTATCATATGCCTTGGTATATACCTCTGAGCAACAAGATCCATACAAAGAACAAGAATAAAAGTAAAAACAATAAACAATAGTTAAATTAAAGTAAGTTAAAAAGACAATGAAGCATATAGACAGAACTAACATAGATAAAAAAAGACCATAACAAAGCATAAGCAGCAAAACTGTATGATGAAAAAATAAAAAATAGCATTACACAACCATAAGCAGAAGAGCTATGTAATTAAAAATGAAGCAATAACATAGTAATATTACTATGTTATTATATCCCATGCAGAAATTTTGACCGAGATACCCTATGTCCGATCAAATCCCGATCAGGATTTGTCATGGATTCCCCAAAACCGGTATCCCGGTTAGAATCCAACTTGCATCAGTATCGGCATATGTACGACGACGATGGCATCATTTTGAAAATTTTGGCGTCACGTGTATTTTCTGTATTACTATGGAATTCCTATCTATAGATAGGAATTTCAGTCTATAGATTCCTATCTATAAAATTCCTATCTATAGATAGGAATTACATAGTAATACCGAAAATACACGTGATGCCAAAATTTTCAAAATTATGCCATCGTCGTCGTACATATTCCGATACTGATGCAAGTTGGATTCTAACCGGGATACCGGTTTTGGGGAATAAGTCTCTGTTTATACCCACCGACATGTCGGTGGGTATAAACATGTATTTAAGACAAATTAAAATCAAATTCACAATGATTAGATTAAAATTTACACCAACCGTGAGTTCTTACGTATTTCGAGAGAAAACATTTCGTCGAGGCAAAGAAATTTTTGCAAAAAAAGTTGTGAGTTTCAAATATTACATTCTAAATATGAAAAAAAAATCACAAAATGGGTTGTGAATTTCCTCAAGTTGAAGAAAATAAAAATCGAATTCACGACAGTTATATTAAAATTTACATCACAAGTGTAAACGTATTTTGAGAGAAAACATTGTGTTGAGGCAAAGAAATGTTCGCACAAAAAGTTATGTGCAAAAATTTCTTTGCCTCGAGGCAATGTTTTCTCTCAAAATACGTACGAACTCACTTTTGGCGCAAATTTTAATCTAATCATTTTGAATTTGATTTTAATTTGTCTTAAATACGAAAAAATTCAGAACTAATTTTGTGAATTTTTTTGTATTTATAATTTCTTGTCAATACATTTGCATTCACAGATTTTGATGTGAATTATTTTTAATTCACATCAAAATCTCGCGATGAGCGCGATCTGCCATTTGAATCTTTGGACACATTTTTTTATTGATAGTTTAATGCACCAAAACTTTATAAATGTTATTTATTTTTATAATAAATTTAACATGTCATAATTCCATTTTTGACATTTTATTTCAGCCTGTATTCACCCGTGATCCTTCCCAGATTCCTCAATGATTCCATGGGGAATCTATTTAGAGTCATTAAAGGATCCGGTTCTGGATCCCTAATGGAATCCAGTTTACGGATCTTACATTTAGTCTTCGAATCTGATCCGATATCGGACTAGATCCCGACTGGGAGCCCGGGATACAAGTCAGAATCCAGCTGTATCCCTGCCAAAATTTCTGCACGGGATATAGTAAGACATAGGCAGAGGAGAGAGAGAGAGAGAGAGAGAGAGATGAGAGAGAGAGAGAGAGAGAGAGAGAGAGAGAGAGAGAGAGAGAGAGAGAGAGAGAGAGAGAGAGAGAGAGAGAGAGAGAGAGATTGAGGGAGAGAGAGATTGAGAGAGAGAGAGAGATTGATTGATTGACGATTTATTATATCCCTTCGTATAAGCCTCTAGGCAATGCGACATCTAAAGGACAAGAATAAAAGTATAAAAATAAAAAAATAATTAAACTAAAGTAAATAAGAGAGAACAACGAAAAATGGAAAACGAAGCTATATAAATAAAAAATATCATAACAAAATAAAGCACAAATCCTATATAAATGGTATTGAAGTTTGCATTGTTGGAATGGAACGAAAATACTTTTTTTCCGTATTGGCCAGTTTTTTGGCACATTTGGGTGACTAAAATCGCCGAAACTTTTTTAAAGATGCTTATTAGGGATCCACACCATAAGGATATAAGAGATTTTAGATAATAACAAAAATAAAGAAATGTAAAAATAAAATAGCATTCTCGTTGCATTTCGACGACGCAAACTTCAACACCATCTGACCAAACACCATAGCAAAACATAGGGGGCTAGAGGGGGAGAGTGCGAGAGAGAGATAGATTGATTAAGAGACATATTACGCTGTGAAAAAATAGTTTTTAGAAAATTTTAATACTTATATTATGCTGTGATAATTGTACTTAAAAAAATTGAATCTATTATATTGTGATAATAATTGTTTTTTCATTAAATTTTAATACACTATGATGTGACAAAATGGTACTTATAAAATGTCAATATATTATGCATTAGACAAAAAAATGCATTTTAGCAAGTGAGGCTGAAAAACAACGACTAAATAAGCTGGGCATGCCACCCGCAGACTGTGACGTGCGATGAAGAGGGAGGCAAGAACACTCACCCAGGGAGGAACAAAAACAAGTCGAAATAAGCATACGACTGCCGATTCTCACTGCTGAAGCAGTATTTGTGATGCGACATGTGCTTATATACCGGTACGGATTTTTTGCTCTGTGTCGTTCACTCTCTCTCCCTCCCTCCCTCCCTCCCTCCCTCTCTCTCTCTCTCTCTCTCTCTCTCTCTCTCTCTCTCTCCTCTCTCTCTCTCTCTCTCTCTGTTTGCTCCGTGTTCCCACGATGAGAAAAATGGGATGCTTCATCATCCCCTCGTGTACGGCGCATACATCCGTATAGATATCCTTGACAGAGAGAGACAGAGAGAGAAAGAGAGAGAGAGAGCCAAGACTTTTGCGACCTTCCATACGACCTCGTTTTTGCTCTCGTACTCACGTCAAGGAGATGGAAAACAATTGACGTGGAACGACGACTACTAGGCAATATATATTTATATTGCCTAGTAGTAAGAGAGCACATGGGTACGCCGACGAGCCACTCTCGTCAGAACTAATGCCACGTTATTGCATACGATCTGACGATTTTTGAAGCGATTTCATATTTTCCAGATTATCCACAGTTTACCGTGGCACACGGTAGAGCAAATCTCTTTTTCCTCTCTTCCACCCCCCCCCCCTCTTCGTCCGTTTCTTCTCTTTATATATTTATATAACGTGTGTGTGTGCGTGTGTATTTGTCGTTTTTATCACTTGCTCCACGGCATTTTCGTTCCAGGCTCTTCAAAGGGACTTCTCTTTGCTGCTTTCATTCGCGATCTACGGCTGCACAAAATAGTTGCCTTTTTTTTACATATGCACGCGTTTTTTTACGTTGAATCGATCCGTTATAATGGAAAATAATAATAATGATGATGATAATATATAGTAATAAAAACATAATAGTAACAATTATTATTACGTATTCTATATATTATTTATATTTACATATTTCATATACGGTGAAAATTCTTTTATAATAGTTTAAAACGTTTTGCACTTATACGTTTTTATCATTTGTACGTAAAATTTCTCTAGCCCCGGCAGATTCCGTTTATAAAGATGGTGATGAAATTTCATTTTTACGTTTTGCGCGCTTATACGTTATTTATTTTATTGCCCGCGTCGGTTTCGAGGTTCGTTTTTTCTTAGTTTTACGTTAATCACACGTGACATTCTCTCGCCGGAGAAAATTTCACGTGACTCCGTTTTGATGTTTTGTTTGATGTTTTGGTGTTTCGATGTTTTGTTGTTTCTGACGTCTTCGTTATTTACCAGTCTAAAACGTCAAAGCTTAGTGTTACAAACTTGCATTAAATAAAAGTTGAAAACGAAAATTCGAAAACTTGAGTTGGCTCATTACTCAATTATTATCAATCAAATATTCAATTGGAAAACCAAACATTAACATAATAAAGGTACTGCTATTGAAAAACATCGGGAATTATGCACCAATAGCCATTTTCAAATGTTAAAAAGTTTTAGATACATACTGTATTTCACTTCTACGCCATTCTCACTTATACGTCATATTTGATGTACCCCTCGAAAAACGGATGACTGAAGTTTCTCTGTATAATAATAATAACTGATATAAAATATAATCGTAACAATAATTATAATAATTATTGAGATTGTTATTATTACCATTGTTATTTAAATAATAATTGTAAGTAGTAAAACTAATGATGATATAAATTAACGATATACGTATATAAATGTATTCGTTTATTACATATGAAACATATTTGCAGTGACACGGGTCAACCTTTCGTTCCATCGCCTCTTCTGGTCTCGAATTATGAAACGGACGAGAGTGAGAGAGAGAAAGAGTGTGTGTGTGTGTGTGTAAGAGTACGAAATAATAAAAATAACATAAACAATAATCGTCATGGGTTCACAGACAATTTCCGAAATCAGAGCATTCCTCGAGCGACTGAAGAATCTCAACGTACTCGAGAAATTCGAGACTACACGAGGGCTATTCACGCCATCGACAAAGGAAAAATAAAATCTCATAGCATTGTCTGAAATTTCGGAGGTGAAAAGACAACATTATCGCAAATTCACCGAAAAGGGTTTATTTTTCTTTTGTCTTTATTTTCTTCTTCGGCTTCTTAACCTCGTCCGGGAAGTCGTGGAATTTACTCCCGTGTGACGTATTCGTACGTTTTCGAGGAACTGCTTGAACTCGGTATGAAAGCCGGGAAAGCCCCTCGGTAAGTAGTGGGTAATACAACGCGAAGCCCACAGAGAAGAGGGTAAAGCTTCCTCGGGTGAGCTTTGGTCCTCGTCGTCGAGAAACTGTTGACGCGAGAGTTCTCTCCAGTATTATATATATATATATATATATATATATATATATATATATATATATATATATATATATATATATATATATATATATATATATATACATACATACATATATATATATATATATATATATATATACATATACATATATATATACACACACACACACCCACACATTAACCCACACGTAGCAGGTATATCGTCCAAGACGTTTCGAGGCCGTCTTCCGTGTATATGTGGGTGTGTGTGTGTGTGTGACTTAATGAATTAACTCGGCTGCATTCTTAATTGGACATTTCAAGTCGCTTTTTTTCTTCCGCTATGTACAAACACTTCTTTTATTTGGGATGTTTCAATTTCGCGGATTTAGGGGATAATATATATAACAATAAAACAATAGCAATACTAATATACATTTATATTATATGTTATTATATATTATATAATATATAATATATTATATATTATATATTATTATATAATATATAATGTAATATAATATAATATAATACAATACAATAGTAATACTAATGTTTACTGCCGAAATGATAATTTTCTATAAAATCTGACTTTTTTAATAGATGCTATTAAAGAAAAGCTGCTATCAGAAACAAGATGCTATTAGAAAAATTGTCGTTATCATTTTTTTCCTGTATTTCGACTATGAAAATCATTCCTCTGGAATTTAACTATGTAGACTTCATATACACTAGCAAGCTGGAGAGGTACTAAAATGCAAAAACATCAGAAAAAAAATATTCCACCAAACCATGGGACATTTGTTTATATTCTCCCTGAAAAACAACAAAATAAGTCGGGTATTTGACAATGAATAACGGAATTTTGTTTGGATCTCTCAGATTATTGCCATGTCGCTATTGAAAGAAGAAAGGCTCCAGAGAAAAAAGAAGCTGAAAAACGGAGATACAAAAGGCCCAAAAGGATCCTGTAGGAAGAGAAAAGTTGAAACAAAAAGAGCGAGATCAATATTCAAAGAAAAAGAAGAAGATATTAACAAACTAAGAAAAACTTAATAGGAAAAGATTTGCATAATTCTTCTGGCCCAACTATTTCTTTCGATTGGAAAGAATTGGAAAGTTATATATATATATATTTTTTTTAACGAGGGGAAAATGCGTTACGTACCATAGAGACATGTTCTTTTCCGTGTGTCGGACTCTCCTCATAGCCTACCGACTAAGAACATCGTCTGTCCTGTCTCCGCAGGGTGGCCATACGCAAGTATAACCTCACCCCCGCGGGCCCCGCCCATCGTCCATATCTGGTCTTTGGCCCGTCCAAGCGTCACTTGTTATTTACTCGTCATTTTTCCTCAATCATCCTCCAGACATCCATACTCTTTCTTACGTCTCAACACTGGATCGACGAACGCGGCGATGTTTTTCCACTGGTCCTTGTCCCGCAGCATCAGCCCAATTATATTATCGGGCGTGATGTCTCCTGTCCTCTGTTCCAGGTGTCGTCTTCAGTCGTCCATCTGTCGCACGTAAAAAACGTGTGGTCCGCGTCGTCTCGTATGTGTCCGCAGTCCTCATAGTCTGGCGTCCGTTTCATATTGTGGAGGTACTTTCGAAAGTATCTGTGTCTGGTGATAAATTGGGTCAGGTAGAAATTTACCTCCCTAAAGTCCCGTTCGGTCCACGGTCTAAAGTCCGTTATCAGTCGCCTCGTCCAGCTCCCGCTTGTATCCGTTGTCCAGTGTGCATGCCAGTCCTTCAGGGTCTTCTCCCTTTCATGCTTTGCCGCATCAGCTCTTTCAGTCTCTTCGTCGTGTTTGTAGATCCGTTTCCATTCTCTCGCTACTAAGTCTATAGGAATCACGCCCACCAGCACCATAACCGCCTCTGCTGGGATGGCCTTCTAGGCGCACGCTATTCTCAGTGCCCCCTGTCTCTGTACGTACACCATCGTCTTCCTGTACTTCTTGATGTTGAGCGCATCCGCCCACACCTTTGTGCCGTACAGGAGGATCAAGCGAGCCGTCGTCATCAGAAGTCTTGTAACCTGATCGTTACCATCAGGTGGTTGAGCAAAGCAACCTTCGACGCTGGCCTCTCGGCTGTTCGTTTTATGTAGGGCTAGAACTTCAGGTTCGTATCCAGAGTTAGCCCTAGGTACTTGACCTTCTCCCTAGTCCCTGTCTGTTCCATCCCGATTGTCATGGGTATGATTGTCGGTATACGTTGTCTGGTCAGCATGAGAATTCCTGTCTTGTCCAATGCACGAGTCAATCCGTGTTCCGTCATCCATCTGTCGACGTGCCTCATGACTTGGTTTAAGGTCAGCTGCGCTAGGTCCACATTACGCTAGACAGTCACCGCCGCCACGTCGTCAGCGTAAGCGACGAGCGAGTCGTTGCGCACCATCTCCAGCCTCAGCAGACTATCGTACGTCATGTTCCATAAGTCTAGTCCCACTATTAATCCGACTGCGCGACACCGGCAGTGATATTTCTGATCGCCTGTCCTTCTTCCGTCTCATACGTGATGCGTCTGTCGTTGAGAATCCCTGAGTACTCGAAAAAGGTTAGGGGTAATCTGGAAAGTGCCTTCCAGCGCCTCCAAGATATTCCCCCACATAGGCGAGTTGAAGGCGTTTCTCACGTCGAGAGTCACTAGTATGACCAGGCACCTTGCCACGTGACAGGCCTCGTCCATCTTCCGGACGGTCTCGATGACCTTACGGATGGCCCCTATCTTCGATCGCCCCTTGCGAAAGCCGTGCTGATTTTCGGGCAGACCCCCAGCCACCCTTTTCACATCTGGCAGTCTTGGTCTCAGTAAAATTTCGAAAATTTACCAGTCGTGTCCAGAAGACTCAGTGGTCTAGAGGAAGATAGCATATGCGGCTCCACTTTTCCTTTACTCGTGAGAACCAGTCTAGCAGTCTTTCAGCGTGTGCTAAACGTCTTTGTCGTAAGGCATTCCTTGTACATACCGAGAAGTGTCCCGTGCTTCAGACGAGCCATCAGTCGCAGGAACTCCCCGGGTATGCCGTCCGGTCCCGGTGCTTTTCCCGTCTTTAGAGAGGTCGTTGCTTTATTAAGATCTTCCTCAGTAAAGACTCGTCAAATAAGTCGAGAAGAGTTCGTCAACGATCTGTCCCATGGTTGTCGCGTCTTTGAGTTCCGGCGGACCTCGAGCCCCCAGCCTCTGAGTGAGTCACAACTTTGTAACGCAGACCCCCAGGGGTCTCAGTTGACCTCCTCGAAAAGCTGTCTCCAATAGCGTGTCTTACTATTTTTTATTGTTATTGGCAGTGTTTTTTGTGCCGTTTTATACACTGTCATTAAAGCGGGTCGCGTATGCCTGGCTCCCTTCCCGAGCCCGATACATCCGTCTCAGCCTACATGCAGAGCCTTCGCAATTGGGCGATCTCGTCTGTCCACCAATACGTCGCTCGTCTGTGTTGTTGGGATTTCTTGTACGGCATTGAAACTTTGCACAGCCGCGTTGTCAGTTACAGTATCTCATTCACGAGTCGTTCGGTTCTTGTGCGTTTTGTCAGTTCGTACGGTACTGCCTCTGAGGGTGCGGCTGCTTCCAGTAGCACTCCCCAAAGCCTGTCGCTGTCGAGTTTACGTATGTTCCACCGCGGTGACTGCTCCGACCCGTTGCGTCGCGCCACTGTGGATCCCGCCACCTCAAACGCGATGTATTGGCGATCACTGGCTGTTGTGGTCATCGATCGTCCCCCATCGCCTCACAAGCGGCAGGAAACTGTCCGAGATCATTGTCACTTCCCGCATTGAAGAGCCCACCACTTGCCACTGTCAGGTTCAGTCTTGCGGCCATTTCCAGCAGCAGATGTCCGCGTCTGTCCGTGCTGGTCATTCCCCACTTGATCGCTGCGGCGTTGAGATCACCCCAACTATCAAAACAGCCGGTAGTTCTAACTGGTAGCCGGTAGACGCTCACGTAGGTCAGCCCACCCACCCTCATTAAGGTGAAGGTAATCGTTTACCCCTTGGTGTTGAACATGCACATTCCGGTGTTTCTAACCCAAATGGCCGAAGTACCTACGCCGTTTGGGAACCACGCCGGAGTCGTTATGTCCCTGTACTGTTCGTTTAATAGAAGCACGTCAGCGTCGTGTTCTGTCGCGATTTGCGGAAGCAGGAGATGTGCCTTCTCGCATCTGTGCATGTTACCCTGTAGGATTGTCACGTCCTTGTTTTGTTTTTGCACTCCTCCAGCGCAGCCCTGAATACCGCACACCTCCCGGAGCCCGTCGCAAGCGCGGTGCCCTCGTGCTTCAAGTCAGTGCACAGAAATCACGTCGGGACCTGTCTGCAGGCCGTGCCGACCTGGTACGTCTTGCCACATTTGTAGTAGCACTGTGCCATGTTCTTTCCGCTGCAGTTCGTCTTAATGTGACCGTACTCAAGGCACCTGTAGCTCCTTGACGCGGTTGTCCTAGGTCTGACGCGAGAATTCACCCATCCTATCTTCAATTGCCCCGTCTTGAGCAGAGCATTCGCGGTAACTTCTTTAAGCTCGCACACTTCTATATAGTCCCTGTTTGTTTGATCCGAAGATATGAACCTTCTGAGCCCTTGTGTCATTCATCTCTTGTCGCAATGCCCCCGTCACTTGCTCTTTGTCCATCACACAGCGCAGGTCCAGTATGTCTAGTCGTACGTTGAAAGCCATGTCCTATCCATATGCGTCTCCTCCCAGGGCTTACCGATGTTTGTCCTGGAAGTTTTATCTGTCACCCGCCCCACTTTTGACACGGACCAGGAGACTTCCTTCTTTCGCCATCCAGCAGTCGTTGACCTGCATCTTTTCGGATATAGGGTCAACGGCTTTCATACGTCGCAGTATGTCCGCGTATGTCTTCCCGCTGGTAGGCTTGATGAGGACCACTCCAACACCGGGTCTCCGGATTGGTCGGCCCCCAGATCCCTTTTTTGCGGTCGGCGTCGTTATCGTTGCTAAAGATGTGTTCGTCTTCCGTCGGTCCTGTACGTCGTCCGGCGTCTTTCCCTTTTGCTGTCTGACCACTGTTTGCCACGGGGCAAGCTCGGCTCCCTCCGCCGGCCTGCGTAAGATTCGGACTTGAGCCCGTGGTCTCTCGTTTGCGTTTCATCTGTGGCATCTGTTGTTTGTCCATGCCGTACTCTCCGTCAGCAGTCCCGAGCACCTGCATTCTATCACATTCATGCCATGCCTCATCCGCAGTCTTCCTGATCCTTTGTCATGTTCATTGTTATCACAGTGCTGATGTATCGTTGCGCACGTATCTTTTTCCCCCATCTTCACTAGGCATTCTCGGATTAATGGTACTTGAGTCCGGATCGTGGCCTCGGCCGTCTCCACCACGATAACCGGCGAAGACGGTACTAGTCTTCTATCCCGTTCGTCCGTCCGTAGTGTCAATGGTGCTTGTCGGGGTTGGGGCCCCACTTGTTGTGATATGTTGTCCCACTTGTTGTGATACGTTGTGATACGTTGCCACACTTGTTGTGATACGTTATGATACGTTGCCCCAATTGTTGTGATACGTTGTGATACGTTTCTGTACTTGTTGTCATTCGTCGCCCCACTTGTTGTGAAACGTTGCCCCACTTGTTGTGGTACGTTGTGATACGTTGCCCCACTTGTTGTGATACATTTGAACCTTTTCCTTTTCCGTGTATATTCATGCTTCAACATTCGTCCCTTTCCCCTGTTGTTTGTGTGTGAGAGTGTGCTTTGCGATAGAGACGCCGCAACCCGGCCGCCGCCTTGTCTTCTCCACGGACCGCCCCGAAGCCGACACCGGCGGCCATGCCGAGGCTCTCCTGCTACTGATGCATGGCCCGATCCGGGCGTCACCCGGCACTACAACAGCATGGGGATTATTCGCCGGCTGACGGGGCAGCAGTCCGGTACATCTGGCTAAGTGGACCCGGGCCGCTGTACTATCCAGCGGCCCAGGAAGCTCAACGCTCCTGGGTTTCGGACACTGTGTGCTTTGCGAGTGTCCGACTTGGTGACAGTTATCGGTTCATTCACCTGCGTTTATCCGACAGTCACACAGAGGGTGTCCGAATTAAGCCCCCATCATTCATATTCTTCATTCTTACATCGATTCATCCCCATTCGCTTTTCGGGCGTGCCCGTTTATATGGACTCTATGCATCTACTTTCTCACGCAGACTCGTTTATTAAGCACCTGATGATTCGCATCACCGGTGTGTCATTCGGATGTGTTTGTGTAGACGTTTGTGACTTGCGTGTTATCGACATATCAGGTGGTTGACCTGACACACCGATGGCTATTTCGAGAGAATGCTGGGCACACTCCCGGGCTGTGGGCACGCCAAAATCCCTACGCCATTATAGGAAATTATACTATGCCGATTGGAACTGACGTCAATTGCAATATTTCAATGAAAAAATAAAACTTTTGTTTATTTATATTGTTGTCCTGCAAAGTGATCATTTCGGGAGAATCATCCATATAATAATATGTATAGCAGTAGTACTGTTTTATTCTTTGTACCCCCTTTACATAAATGCCCCTTCTTCCCTATTTACATCGATTACTTTACAATGGTTTTCTTATATTTTATTCTGGTTGCTAATTTCTCAAATCGACTGATGTAATCGCATAGTTGCTTTGCCGGCTACTTTTTCAGTTGCGCTGCTATTTTTCGGTCAATTTCTGATACTCTGCTATTTTTAACTATGGCTCCAGATTATTTACTATTTCTTGGTTTATTTTCAATTCGATGCTTGCATACCCTACATTTCGCGTGTACATACCCTTTTTTCCCGACATTTCCACATCTTATCGTCGCCTACGTTTCTTGCGATTCTCCGCTAATCATCTTGTCTTCTCAATATTTTTCCATGTGTATACTTGTTTTTCTATGTTTATATTTCTTAGGTTAGGGGTTAGGTTTAACGGGTGAGATACGAGTAGGTATGATATAAGGCGGTGAGGGAAGAGTATAAGGTGGATAGGGATTATAAGGTGGACAGAGTCGGGGAAGATAAACGCGCGACAGTGTATACCATGAGAAAAGAGACTCAATAATAAATAATCATCCTAAATCGAATAATTATTATACGATCATTATTATATCTATAATAATAATAACAATAATAGTAATAACAATAACATAATAATTATTATTATTCTTAATGTTTCATTTTCCTGGGTTTACGGGATATATTGTCATAATAATAATAGTAATAATATGGAAAACCAAAACAGCGATAACAATAAAAATGATTGTGATTGTGATAATAACAGTAACAATAATAATAATAATAATAATTGTTCTTGTTGTTTTTAACGTAATTGCTATTATTATTATTTTATCCGCACTATTAGGGTGCAGTCCCCGCAGTGGCGGACACTTAACCTTTTCGGACAATAAAAAAAAACTGCTTCGAGAAATGTAATTTTTTTGTGAAATACTTACGTCAACAAAGTTTACAATCAAAGTAAATTAACAAAAATGCAACCTTTGCATAAACACAATTGAAAACTTTATTTAAACTTTGCTACAAAAAATTACCATCACTGCAAGTGGCACCTAGTACTGGACAGACTTAACTTCGAGCCCCCAATGCCGGACATCTTCAGAACATCCCGTGCAGAAATGTGACCGGGCATTCCCGACTTGACGTCTGGTCCAGGCCTGGCTTGCCTCGTCCGATTTACCTAACCGGGCCCTTTTGTGGAACAGACTAGGAATATCACAAAACCTTTTCCTGGGGAGAACATTGACATGTCCTGAATATTAAATCCCAACCTATTATTAAATAATACTTTTTGCGTCATCAAAGATATTAATAATTGAATGTAATAATATGATTACATTTATTGTAATTGTATACTCCGTTTTATTATCATATTATTTTCTTTAAAAATAATCGACGCCTGACAATGCTATCATAAAGAATAAATTATGATAGTTATCGAAAATTATATGCTGATATGATGGAGGATATAATTACAATAAATGTAATCACATTATCACGGTGAATTATTAATATCTATAGTACGACGCCGACGTTAAACTTTTTCCTTTTTCTTTTCTTCTATATAGCAATAAAAATAATTTTGAGGTTGGTTTTATCGACATTTACTGGTCATTTACTGCTTGTTCTCTGGCCCGTTCCTGTTCAGTTCCCGATCTACTCCCTACTACTTTCCTGGTAATTTTCTGCTTGTTCCCCCGCCCGTTCCTGATCAGTTCCCAAGGAAGGGAATAGCGGATCGGGACCTAAGCTTAGACCCGTTACATTACGAACCTATTCCAGGGTGGAAGGCCCGACCAGAGCCTGATATTATCTCGGGAAGGCAGATCAGGGGCAGTATTTTTTCCCGACTCAAATTTCTACACGGGATTGTGCATTAATCACATATGTAAGTTTTCGAACATGTAGGGATGTCTGCAAATTCTTTACAAACCCATCCACGGCAGCAGGCGCCACTGCATCTAGGCTTTTCCGTGGTCCTCCAGGCACCCTACGTAAGTAATTTTTATACTCAATATTTGAGTTTTTCATCGCTTTTTCTTTTTCTTCGCTTTAACTCCACCTTTTCCTTTGGCATTTACGCCTTTGGTTTTTTTTCTATTTTCTTCTATCGCTGTTTCAAACTTCTTTCCAATTATTTTCTGTTTGTTCTTAACGTTTTTTTTAATCTCTTTTTTTCGACAACAATTTTTCACGGTGATGAAGTCAGAATTTCACTTCTTTCGGTTTTTTTTCTTCCTAGCAACTGCTATTTTTTTTGGCAGCTTCTGGAAATGGCGACAAATTGTGGAGAATCTGCACAACACCCGGAGCTAATCTAGTCCATGGCTTAATAACGATGTTTTGTCATGTAGAGTGCTTTTCGGAACGTCGTAGCGCAGCGAAGCTTTTCTCAAATTCAGTTAGCAAATTTTTTTGGTCCTTTGTTCTTTCTTTTTCTTCTCTTCCATTTTGATTTCGCTGCGTTCTTCTATCCTGTAAAACAACGTACAACAGTTATGATCAAAAGTATAAATGCTTATGAGAAAAGAACAGCATGTTTACTGCCCGGCGTTCAGGGATCACTTTGTGTCCGATACCAGGGGACAGAGAATCCCCAAAATTACGTGTTTTATACCAAAATCCCTTGGGAAACCACGAAAAACTTACACATACTTCGAATATTTATGGAACATGACGTATAATAACCATACTTTTAGTATTCGAGTATGAAAATAATACCGAATACATGTCAGATGGATATACATTTTTTTTTTTTCGATAATGAATCCACCTCAATTCAGTATTCGTTCTGAGAATAAATAATGAATCCAATTGGATTTAG
This sequence comes from Ophion obscuratus, assembly GCA_964007375.1. Classification (NCBI taxonomy): domain Eukaryota; kingdom Metazoa; phylum Arthropoda; class Insecta; order Hymenoptera; family Ichneumonidae; genus Ophion; species Ophion obscuratus. The sequence goes on from OZ023324.1 coordinate 19,566,554, forward strand.
TATTCATTCCGAACATGAATAATGAATCCTACTGGATTCAGTATTCATTTCAAAATGAATAATGAATACAACTGGATTCAGTATTCATTCCAAAACGAATAATGAATCTAACTGAATTCAGTATTCATTTCAACACAAGTAATGAATCCAATTCGATTAAGTATTCATTCCGTATTCGGATATCATCAAATTGAATAATCTGGAAAAATGTACAGAAAACAGGTTTATTCTATCGAAACATTATCGTCCGATTACATTATATTTACCCAAGGGAAATCGCGCTCTTAGTATCTAGTAACTGAAGAAATGGGGGTAGAAATGGGACATTATATTTGTCTCATTTCCATTGCCCATTTTTCCAGATTATTCAATTTGATGGATTTATTACTTATATTGAAATGAATACTCAATTCAGTTGGAATCATTATTCATTTTGATATGAATACTGAATCCAGTAGGATTCATTATTCATTTTGAAATGAATACTGAATCCAGTAGGATTCGTTATTCGTTTTGAAATGAATACGGTATCCAGTAGGATTCATTATTCATTTTCGGAACGAATACTGAATTGAGTTGGATTCATTATTCATTTTCGGAACGAATTTTGAATAATTTTCTTTAGTATTCACGAATAAAACAAAATTCGACTATGCCCAACCCTGCACGTGACCTATGGACTTCACAGTCCATCCGTCTGCCATGTACAAAAGAGATGCGAGTGATTGTTAATCATCGTTGCGATCGCGATGGTATGACTCTGAGACTTCTGTGCTCCAGCGTTGCGGATACAAAGATAGGGAGAAAGGAAGAAAGAAAAAAAGAGGGCGAGACGAGAAAAAAGGAAAGGGAAAGAAAAAGAAAGAGAAAAAAAGGAGGGGAATACAAAAGAAAGAAAAATCTGCCATACATCTCGCTGCGGCTGTCATGCGGGGAAAGTCACGTGGTCTTCGGGGCCGTTCCTCGCACCCTTTGCACCCTCGTGCCTCGAGGAAAGGGTGACACGAAGAGGGGTGTATGCCCGAAGGCGGGAGGGGGAGGAAGAGGTAAAAAGGTGGAGCCCAGAGAGCAAGAGAGAGAGAGAGAGAGAGAGAGGCAAGTAGACAATGACGGCGAGGGGGAGTGAGATAGAGAAAAGTGGAAACAGCACTCAGGATATTACGACAGACGTCATTTGGTTTTCACTACAGAGTTTTCAACTCGTAAAACATCAGGAGGGTTGGGGAGGGCAGGGGGTTCGATGACTCTGGGCGTCGCGACGCTCTTTCCGCGAAGCAACGCCGGTAAATACGCGTACGGGCAATTCCACTTCAAGTTGGATCAGTCACTGGCTCATTCATCCGCAATGATCAACTTTCCCTTCGTTTTTCAACAGCACTAAAAATACATTGCTGAAAGCGTTTGGCGGATCTGCGAAAATTTGGTGCCCAAAAAACAGATCGATTTTCAATATTTTCTCCTCATGAATGTTCCGGAATGATTAAGTCGGAATTTTACACACAAATTTTTGCATAGTTTTGCCAAGGTGGAATTTGTTTAAATTGTAAAATATTGATAAACAATGGTGTTATTATTATTTTAACGAAGTGCCACTGTTGCCACACAGTCAATCGGTGTAGGTCTTTCTAGCGAGCAGGCTAATCTTAAGTAAAAAATAGAAAAATATACTTTCACTATAATAATAAAACATTCGCATGTCCGGATTTTTTTTTAATTTTCAAAATTCCCAAAATGTCAAACTGTAGAAAAAAAAGTTCGATTTTGAACAAAACAAAACGACTATAATGATTTCTTATCGACAAATGAAGAGAAATATGAAAAAAATCAGGTCAGACGATAGTAAATGTTATAAACTACGCTCGTTCCAAATGTGGAGTGAATCGGACGAATGCATTTTGAGATACCCCTGCACCGATTGGTCTGCTCCGCGCCGAAAATACGAAATTAGTCATTCTTAAGATCTCAGTGACTACTAAAAAAATCCCAAAAAAATCAGACCACCAATCACTTTTTCAAATTTCACTTAGAAAGAATTATATCCTCAAGCCCAGGAATCATTGCACTTGCCGTCGAAATGTCCAGGTATACGTAACAAAAATAATATTCGAGACATAAAAAGAGAGACAGCAATTTCGTGATGCTCCCGCCTTCCTGTCGTTACGTCCTCCATCGCTGCCTCACACGCACTCACCCACCCACACACACACACACACACACACACACACACACACACACACACACACACACACACACACACACACACACACACACACACACACACACACACAAACATACACACACACACACACATGCACACACAGAGAGAGAGAGAGAGAGAGAGAGAGAGAGAGAGAGAGAGAGAGAGAGAGAGATAGGCTCGTGGGTGCGCGTGACACACGTACGTACATCCGTACGATCGGAGGGGTAATTTATTCGAAACGCATCGGCAACGCAGAAGCAATAACTCAAAGTGGGACGCAAGCAAAGCCTCACTGGGGTTTGTACGCGGCTGGGAAATCGAGCAAGCGACGGCTGCTCGTCCACCGGTGTCTCGATACGAAATTGTATATATATATATATATATATATATATTTATATATATATCAATAACAAAATAAATATAAATATATTTCGCTAAAATAATAAAACTGCTGTGTCCATACCATTCTATTTTTCGAACCTGACATTAGGCTGGCCGGGCCATAACACGATCTTATCTATTCTAACAAACTTAAAACGAACAACTATTTAACAACAATAGTAAATAATACATTTCAACGAATGACGAAATATCGGTGACAATGTTCCCGAAAATTAAAACAATAATTTTGAAAAAATTAATCATTGAAATTTTTTCCAAAAATTATATCCAGAGTTGTGGAAAATTTAGTAATTGGATAATTTAGACAAGCGGAAGAATTTTCTAAAATGTTGTCTGTCCGTTTGAGCAAATTTCCCTCGAATCGTGATCTGACTAATTTTTTTCCGCTGATGTGATTGTGAGGACGTTATTGAGCTTTGCAGAAAAAAAGATTTCCTTTCGCAAAAAAAAAAAAAATAGGCGGGTCTTCGTGTATACATCTGTGACGGATGAGTGACGGTCACCGGTGGCTGTCACCTACAGTGCGTTAATTCATCATTTTCTTCATCCGTGACACCGATAACGTAGCGTAGTGTCCAATTAAAGCTCGCCTTTCCGATTCACCGGAAATCAGCCTTAATTCCTTTTGATTCTCGTCGATAAACGGCATTTGCCAGTTGTCGTGTCCAATTAAGAGGTATTTTCTCTCCTCTCTAATTGGACACTTGCGCAAATTCGTCGTTTCGCTTCACTGATATTCGTCCTTTCTCCGTTAATTTTCGTTGCGAAAACAACTTGATTTATTTCTTTTGCGAATGGATATTGGTGCGATCAATGGATTTTATCGGAATATAAATCGGTAAATGCAATTAAAGGAATGGGAAAAAAGAAACTAACATTTAAATCACGCACGCGCTCAGACTAATTCGGAACAAAATGAATCCCCGCCTGTCGAGAGGTTGGAATGTGTAAATCTACATACACTGGGATGACCATAATAACACGTGTTTTTCGGGATTACGCCACATGCTCCACGAGTCGTTCGGATTTTCGAAACTTTCCGTGGGGTGACGTTTGCAATGGTCCTGTGAGAGTGAGTGAGAGAGAGAGAGAGAGAGAGAGAGAGAGAGAGAGAGAGAGAGAGAGAGAGAGAGAGAGAGAGAGAGAGAGAGAGAGAGAGAGAGAGAGAGAGAGAGAGAGAGAGAGAGGGAGGGAGAGAGAGAGAGAGAGAGAGAGAGAGAGAGAGAGAGAGAGAGAGAGGGAGGGAGAGAGAGAGAGAGAGAGAGAGAGAGAGAGAGAGAGAGAGAGAGAGAGAGAGAGAGAGAGAGAGAGCGAGAGAGAGAGAGAGAGATGGAGAGATGGAGAGAGAGTAAGAGATACATGGATGAAGAGAGATAGAGGCAGACAATCAGATAGACAATCGGTGAAAGAGACAGGGCGGTAGAGCAATAGAGGGGTAGAAAAAGGGTACACAATAGAGAGCCCGAGACTAACGATCCTCAGCAACTTCCGGTCCAATCCAATTTCCTCGCCATCTCTTTCTATCGTTTTCTCTCGCACTTTTGCCCTCCCCGTCTCTCTCTCTCTCTCTCATTTCTATATTTCCACGTAGACTTCTTGCCTGACTATCGCAGTCTTTATCTACTTCGCCTTGTCTTCGTTTTACCGTTTTTGTTCCTAAAGTCTACGATTTGCCGAGGTCTCTCTCTCTCTTTCTCTCTTTCTCCCACTCTTCCTCCTGAAAAAACCAAAAAATCCCACGACAAAAATTCACCCGAAAAAAAATAAAAAATTTCGTACATCCCCTTCAGCAACTCGGACGCTTTTGAGACTTCCGCTTGTCTACATTCCCCCTCCTCCTAGGCTTTTTCAAATATCCAATCTCTTCCCGCTCCACCCCCGACTCTCTCGTACTCACTACTTTTTTTTGTTATTTATTTGAATGTTTTTTACGCGCTAGGATGAGAGTGCGTGAGTGTGCCAATTTCGTAATTGGGTCAGGATATAGGAGCCCTCGTGCCCTTCCCCACGTATTCTCGGGGCGGCGTATGAATGGTCGAATCATTTCTGTCTGTTCCACTGTGCCAAGTAGATTTATGGATGGCAATTCGAAAACGCTCGACGACGAACGCGTTTGACGAACGATCGGTCGCGACATCGGATATTATCCGCGCTTCCAAGCTAGTGCGAGCGAGGATGCGCTAACAGACGTTCAATGATCGGCTTTCACACACCATTATAAGTTTACGTGGGCAATTATATATATATATATATATATATGAGTGTGTGTACATCTGTCTATTATACAGCATATGGGACATTCTGTGTTGGATCGTTGCCAGGTTATTGGAAATTTCAATCCTTTTGGTTTAATACCTAATTTTTTTTTTTTTTTAAATTTCATTTAATTGATTTCAATAGCCAATTTATTGGTATAGAAATATGGATACGATTTTACATGAATAAATATATATACTTTTGAATAAAAAATGGAATACTATATGACTCATAATACTTCTTTTACTCATAGACTTACAAATATATATTTATTTCCTCATTTATTATATAAATACGTAAATAATAAATTTAATAAATTTCGAAGTATGGATTTTGAAATTCATTTACTTCATAAAGAGTCAACCATTTCAAAAAAATTATACTCAAAATTAACGTGATTTAAATATTTAAAAATACTTTCCTATATTTCATTAAAATATTTATAGATATTAAAATCCTTTTTAAATAAATTCAAATCAATGTAAATAAATTTTATTTGTATAGCGCATTTATATTTAATGATTTTTTGTCCATTGCATCTAGATATTAATTAATGTATCCCGTTAATATATTTATGCTAAAAAAATATATTTTCTTCGCGTAGATTTTAGGTGAGCACGAAACGAATTCCCCACGGTTTCTCTCTCCGACAAATTCGAGTCAGCGTGGCGAAACTTTCATGTAAAAAAAGCGGAAAAAGTAACTCAAGTACAGACATGTTGTCTCAGCTCTCGTTCAATGGACGGGTCACCGATCGAAACTTTCGTTCTTTTTCTTTTAAAATCGGTAGATCGTTCCGTAACGTCGGTTTTTGAAAAATTCATTTTTCACCTACTTGGAATTGCCTGTACTTGTAGAGGCACCCCTATTGCACGCTCCCCGTCTCACACCTCCATCGCGCTATAAATCAATCTTCCTCATTCGTTTATCGCATGCGATTCGCTCGGTCAGCGCACGCCCACGAGATTCTCAACTTCCATTCGAGAGGCCGCCATTTTTTCTCTTCCGTTATTTTTTCGCGACATTTTTTTCGTCTCGGGTGAGTCAAATCTTTCGGTTACGACAAAGTGACGAAGGAGAAAAAACAAAGAAAATGGTGCGGAAGAAGGACCGAAGGACGTGAAAAAAAAATGTTCGAAGGACCCCGATTCTCGTGTCACTCTTCCGGAGAGAGCTCGTTCCCGATTCATTTAGCTGGAGCTTGGCCAAATTCAACGTTGGGCAGGTCGTCGCTCCATTGCCGTGGAACTCGGAAGGGACAGCGAATGTCACTACGTCACCCATTTCCGTTTTTAAACCTTCCGACCTTATGTGTGTCTCTATATATATATACAGAGTGTCCCTCTTATCTCTGCCACCCGAAATAACTCGGTAATTATCGACGTCACGAAAAAATGTTTCAGACAAAAGTTGTACGGTGTGAAGGGGGCCATCAATTGCGACCAATTTTTTTCATTTCGATGAAGGTGCTGACGCAAAATAAAGGATACCTCCACTTTTAAAATGGAATGGCACATTGTTTTCATCTATCTTGTGAAGCATCTCAAGCCGCATTAAAAACATTAGGGGTCAATGTCGTTCAATGTCGTTCAAGGTCATTCAATGTTAGTATCAAGTATACAAATCTAAATATCGCGTTACTTGGATATTTAGATTTGTATTTCATTTTAATAGGTGACCTTGAATGACCTTGAAAGACTTCGATTCGTAATGTTTTTGATGCGGCTTGAGGTACTACGCAAGATCGTTGAAAACAAATGTACCATGCAATTTTAAAAAATGGAGGTGACCTTTACCGTGCGTCAGCACTTCCATCGAAATTTTAAACAATTCACCCTGTATATATACCGGGTGTCCCATTTTATTCTTATACTTCGTTCACCTCGATAAATACTGCTTCGATCAAGTATAAAGTAGAATTAAACTTTTAGGCTTCAAAGGGGGACGTTAAATAAATCTTTTTTGGTAAAAAAATTGAAATTCAAAAAAATTTTCGCGAAAATATTTATCAGGCCAAAAGTAACAACTTTAGTAGGAAAACTTTTTTGATAACGTTCGTAATTTTTAGGTTAGAATACCATTTTGTTACTCTTTTAGAGCTGTCCAAAATGTACGACGAAGCGATAAGTCTTCAACATCCCTAGAATGAGTGTGTGGTTGTTCATCTGTTTGGGTTTGTTGGGGTGCGTTTGGGTTCGTTCGAACCCAAACAAGGATTACGTGTCGGCAGCTCGTCACTTTCGTTATCAAACAAATCCAAGCGTATGTGTACGTGAGAGTTTGTTTGGTCTGGTTGGCAACATCTGATGACGCTGGCTAAACGCGATAAACGTGTTTTCACACGCTTTTGAAATTTTTAATAGGAATTGAGGTTCCCGAGGGAAATGAATGGTGAATTCATATTTAGGGGACAAAAAACATCGAAATAGACTCCTAAAAAAAAGATTTAAGATTCAACATTTTCTTGCATTTCGGCAAAAGAAAACTGTTTTTGTTTTTCACTGAATCGCCGGGAATTTATTTTTTGTTTGGATTTGGAACTACTGTCCTCATTCTTTTTAATATCGTTTTCTCTATAAAATGCCGTTGATTCTTGACTCCCCAATGATTTTTCGCGGATTTTTGGCGGAATTTCAAAGAGGGAACATCAATTATTGCCAATTTTTCCGTACAACAAACACCCCTTTGCCTCTTTTTCCAAGCGCATTATTTAAGCCTGTCATCCTTCTCGAAAGGTCTCGATCGATCTCCCTGACTCAAACTTTTCGGTGATTCTCGAAGAGTGGCCAAAAGAGTCGAAATTTTTTTTTCCCTTTACACCCTTTCAGGGGTCTATCCGATAGGAAATTTTCTGCTGATTACGAATATCACGGTCTCTTCTCCAAAGCTCAAAATTGGTCGATAAAGTCTGACAAACGCGTTTATGTACAGTTTCGAGGACTTTTCATGAAAATTTAGGCTTCTGAGGAAACAATGGGCCAAGGTTGTCTGTTGTGACGAGAAATGACTTTCAATAAGCCAGTTGGTCGATTTTCTATCAAACCACTAACTTTTGTTCAGCACAAGAAGGGCGTTTTCATACGCAAACACCTGACCTGTGTATATATATTTCTCTAATCGATAATTCAGAAAGAGAAAGAGGGACCGAGAGAGAGAGAGAAGGAGATATCACGAGAATGTTGCGAGAATGTTGCGAAGCTTAATGCGATGTAAAAAAATGTTATCGATGCTTCACTCTCTTCCCTCCTCGAGCCCCTCCGCCGTCCCGTTTTCATCCCTTCTTTTCCGCTCCAACCCGGGTTGGAAAATCCTATCAACGTACTTTTCCGCGTAACGTATCCTCATTGTATATTTTCCAAGCCCTTTCGTGCACACTCGCCATACTTTCTCGTCTCCTCGTGCCTCAGCCCATCCCTGGCCACTTCTCCTTCCAGCTTGCCGCCCCTCATCGCGCCCTTAACGTTAACATAATGCGGGGTGAAGAAATATCACCGGGAGTACCTGCTAAAATATCCTTCGCAACTCGACCAACTTCGACAAAATTTGCAATACACTCTAACCCTCTTCCCTTTTCCCCTTTGCATTACCCGCTCGCTGCCCTATCGCCCACACTCTGTCTCTCTCGCTCTCTCTTTCTACTTTCATAAATCGCTTAGTGCAGGCTTCCGTGCAAAATCCCTTTGGCATACTGGCGACTGTAAATCCTTGAGAAGCTTGAAATATAATCGCAGCAGGGCTTGCTTCAATTCACCACCCGTGCTCAAACTTCGAAGCATCCGTGTACAGGCTGGCCGAAAAGTGACGCCCAAAAGGAAAATCTACCCAGATAGACACATGTAGCTCATATTGGCATCATATGTAGATCTTATGAGTGTTCCCCTCCAAGTCATATTTGTATCACATGATGATTCACAATAACAAATCCAAATGAAGGAAAGTTGTTCTAACGCAAGTATGCATGCAGTGAACTCATCAGCACTAGCAAAATCGGCTCACGAATATCCAACATTAAGTGAGTGCATATGGGGCTCATATTGGCGGCATGGCATGGCGTAACTATATTGTGCTCATATGGAGCTCATACGGGTGTGATGGAGTGAAAAGTAAACAAATCCAAAAATTTTGAATGAAAAAATATGGTAGTAGTTTTCGTTTCCATATGCTTTATTTATGTTCCTGCCTATATGATAATTGGATTAAAACGTATCGTGCCCCGTACAAAATTTTACCTACCCTGGGGATTTGAACCAACGTCTTCTAATTCTAGAGCTGAACGCGCTACCTACTTAGCCATTTTAACACTTGTGTAAACGTTCTTTGTTTCTTTGCCTATTTTTATTATTCTTGATTTTTATCAATATGCATATCACCATCATATTGCGTTCATCGAATGTATCACTGAGAACATGCATATCGCCATCATGGATGTATCACTGAGAAATATGCATATCGCCGTCATATTGCGCTCATAGAATGTATCACTGATAAATATGCATATCACCATCATAGTGCGCTCATCTGATGTATCACAGAGAACATGCATATCGCGAGCATGGAATGTATCACTGAGAAACATGCATATCGCCGTCATATTGCATTCGTAGGGTGTATCACTGACAAATATACATATCGCCGTCATATTGCGCTCATCGAATGTATCACTTAGAAACATGTATATCGTCGTTATAGGATGTATTACAGAAAAAATACGCATATCGCCGCCATATTGCGCTCATCGAATGTATCACTTAGAAACATGCATATCGCCGTTATAGGATGTATCACTGAAAAAACACGCATATCACCGTCATATTGCGCTCATGGGATGTATCACTGAGAAATATGCATATCACCGTCACATTGCGCTCATTAAATGTATCACGGAGAACATACCTATCGCCGTTATGGAATGTATCATTGAGAAACATGCGTATCGCCGTCATATTGCGCACGTAGGATGTATCACTGACAAATATACATATCTCCGTCATACTGCGCTCATCGAATGTATCACTTAGAAATATGTATATCACCGTTATAGGATGTTCACTGAAAAAACACGCATATCGCCGTCATATTACGCTCATGGGATGTATCACTGAGAAATATGTATATCACCGTCACATTGCGCTCGTTGAATGTATCACTCAGGTCACGCATATCACCGTCATGGAATGTATCACTGAGAAACATGCATATCGCCGTCATATTGCGCTCGTAGGATGTATCAGTGACAAATATATATATTGCCGTCATATTGCGCTCATCGAATGTATCACTTGGAAACATGTATATCGCCGTTACAGGATGTATCACCGAAAAAACACGCATATCGCCGTCATATTGCGCTCATGGGATGTATCACTACGAACTATGCATATGCACTGAGAACATACATATCGCCATCATGGAATGTATCACTGAGAAACATGCATATCGCCGTCATATTGCGCACGTGGAATGTATCACTAACAAATGTACATATCGCCATAATATTGTACTCATCGAATGTATCACTTAGAAATATGTATCACTGAGAAATATGCATATCACCGGCACATTGCGCTCATCGAATGTATCACTGAGAATATACATATCGCCGTCATGGAATGTATCACTGAGAAACATGCATATCGCCGTCATATTGCGCTCATGGAATACCGTCATATTGACAAATATACATATTGCCGTCATATTGCGCTCATCGAATGTATCACTTGGAAACATGTATATCGCCGTTATAGGATGTATCACTGAAAAACACGCATATTGCCGTCATATTGCGCTCATGGGATGTATCACTGAGAAATATGCATATCACCGTCACATTGCACTCATCGAATGTATCACTCAGAATATACATATCGCCGTCATGGAATGTATCACTGAGAAACGTGCATATCCCCGTCATATTGAGCTCGTGGGATGTATCACTGACAAATTTACATATCGCCGTCATATTGCGCTCATCGAATGTATCACTGAGAAACCTGCATATCGCCATCGTATTGCTTGCATGGCATGTCTACTACCAATGCAAACCCAGTGAATATACCAACAAAAATCATTGGTTGACTTCCATATGACATAAATCTGCAAATATTTATAAATAAAAATTTGCCGTCCTATGAATTCATCTTGTAGTCAACGGATGATGCATTTTGAAACGACAAATTTAAGTCACGATGTATCTCGAATTCATCATAATGCATGAGCTCATAAAGTGTCTGTATCAACGTACACGAAATTGCGTTCATGTTAAATACAATTTACGAGAACAATCAATGCTACAATAGTGAATACACGCCAAAATGTCTACACATGACTTTAATGTGACGTAAAATTTGCGGTTATTAATTGCGGACACTTGAGCACAGCGATATGAGTTCGACGGGCTCTTAGCGGACGACGCATTTGTAAACGACACATTGAGATGAAATCGTTTTGAACATTCATGATACTCAATGAGTTCATGTAGTCAATGCATTCATGTAGTCAATGCATCACGACATGTAGTCAATATGCTGTAAAATTTTCTTTATCAATTGTATGCATGGCATGATAATCATGACTGTCTATCTGGGTGTGTACTTTTGACCCTTTTTTTTACTTGCCTTATCAATACTGTTGAGCCCTAGTTCAACGACCACCCGAACTCTAAAGTTGATGCCTTGAATTTTGATCAAAAGATAAAAAATACGTTTGGGAGGATCAGTCACTAAAGTTCAGAAGATGGAAAAAAAAAGTACTTATACGAGTCTCAATGACTCCCAATTGCTTTTGAAAACTTCCAAGCAGAACGTAGGGGATACTGGGGCTGAAAGTTACTGAGGTAAAAAGTTACCGCGGAAATTTCCGATCAAGAAGTGAAGCTACAGAAATGTTAGCAAGAGAGGAAAGATGCGGCAACGTTGCACTTCACGTCACGGCTGCTAGTTGTGCCCCATCTGCAATAAATGCAGATTTCTAACTTTTTTCATGCTTAGTGATTTTCATCTATACCTGTCGTTATTGTGTGTGTGGGAGTGTACAGGGCATTAGGAAGGTCGACATAAAACCGTAAGAGGGTGATACGTTATCTCATTAGGAACGGAGGTTACCTTAGTCCAAAGTTTACGGATTTCGAGTTAGCATGTTAAGTATGGTTTTTTGAAAATTTCCAAAAATTAGGTATTAACTCGTTCATAATATTCAAACCGATAATAATTGGTAACTAAAAACTTATTTGCGTCTTACCTTAACGGAGACTTTGTCGTTGGAGTGCCATATTTCAGGTGTTTACATTTTATTTTTTTTAAAGGAAACGAATAAAGCTTTTTGAGTGCGGTTTTTTTCTTGCTTTTATTCATGATATACAGAACGTTCAAAAAAATTAAAAAAAAAAAAAAAAAAAAAAACCAAATTGGCGGCCGTTGCAGTTCCGCGAAAACAGGTCCTCAAATCGCGGGAGGTAAACGGCTGACATCACTGCCCCCTCTTTGTTGATCTGAAAGACAAATTCAAAGCATATTATCAATCTGTGACCCTTTGATCATGGAATGACGGATGGGTTTTCCGTTTAGTACAAATTTCCGAAAATGGCGGCAATTAAAAAAAATCGAATTTTCGCGTTTTTTTCGCATAAAAAGATAAATAGTAAATGCAAAAATGTATCTATCGTCAAAACGATCCGTCATTCCGTGAAGACATATTTTCTGAGTATGCTCTCCAAATTTCAGATCGATATGTTAATTACAGCGGTCAGAAGAATGTCAGCCATTTTTAAAAACGTGGTTTCGAGAAAAACGCGTTTAAAGTTTTGTAATGTGCTTACACAAATGTGTTTATAATTACCGCTAATCGGCAATGCCTTGTCCATAGAGGCCCCTCCTCTTCTTCTAGCTGCTCATGTTGAGCCGCTAAGATCTTTTTGCAAATTTCAAGGACAAAGTCTCCCTTAATGTGCATTCAATCGACAAATACCAATACAATGATCTGTATCCACACAACGAGCAAAGTGGGACGTGTTAAAAAATGAAAAACTTGGTAAACGAGTTAGTACCTAATTTTTGGAAGTTTTTCACAAATCATACTTACCGTGATAACTCGAAATCCTTAGACTTTGAAGTACGGTAACCTAGGTTAGATATTTTCCCGACGAGGTGACCTATCACCCCCTTAAGGCTTTGCATCGACCTTCCTAACACCCTGTATATACGTATGTATATGTTTATTTATCGCTACTCAGATACATGTATAATGAATGTAATATGTTTTTTTCCCAAACACTGGATCCTGTAATTAAAATTGCCCGAGCGAATATTACTCTAATGCAATGTACATTTATGTAATCATCTCTCACACACGACCACAAATGACGTACGAGGCTCGTGCAACGTGCCCACAACAAATTGCAAATACACACACCGGTACGTTATACGTGAAATAACTAATTTCGATCGAGGCACCAGCGCAGTGTACGCTCGCAATCACAAGGCAATCTCATCCGGGATAATTCAACGGGCAAAAATTGAGCTACGCCCTTACAATTTCCGGCAAAATCCAAAATATAGTGGAATAGCCGCTGGTTGCGGTTACCATCATTCTTTCAATGCAGCACTCAACCCGAATTTCGAAATGTATACGCATGGACAAATCTCAACGCAAATTCAAATGTACTCGTTGTTTCTCTCTCTCTCTCTCTCTCTCTCTCTCTCTCTCTCTCTCTCTCTCTCTCTCTCTCTCTCTCTCTCTCTCTCTCTCTCTCCGTCTCACTCTCTCGCTTTTTAAATGTAGATGAAAATATATTGCAACCGGAATGGGATTAATCACGTAAATACCGGCGCTACATGATCCTCTCTCCCTCTCTCTCTCTCTCTCTCTCTCTCTCTCTCTCTCTCTCTCTCTCTCTCACTCACTCTCGTACGAAATTTAAATCCCAACTCTCCAACTGTGGGCTCCAAATTTTACGGAAAATTCCCATATCGATTGCCCCCCCCCCGCCCCTCTCTATCCATCAAACGCTTAATTAAAAAAATAGAACGTGGCGCGATTGATCTTCCACGCTCGCGTATACATTTCACGTAACGTGTATCGGTATTGAGGACAAAAATTCAAGCCATATTGGAACAAGCGTTTCCCCTGCTACTCGAATCCATATATGTACGATTGAGGCCGAAAAAAAAACACACACACACAAAGGGACTAGTCTAGGGCACGCATAAGGGCTCCTGGCCTTCTCTCATTGTCTCCATCGATAGTTCAATTTCGAGCACCCATATCGACGTACCCGTACACTATATACGTATCCTTTTGTAGCCCGGCAAATGGGCACTTTCGTCGCAATACCGCGCCCGGAGAACACGAAAAAGGGTGTCTCTGGGCGCGAGTAGCATACGGTAGATCCGTGTCGATTACACAATCGGGGCGCACGACGACGAGCCCCGAGCGAGACGAGCAAGCTCGTCAAACACTTTGACGCGTCGTGTACGATGAAATAATTGGACCTGCTTTCGTATAGCCCTCCCAGACTCACCACAGACATCCCTTACGCCCCTCATTCGTTTGATTACATATCCAACCATCAATGTATGTATATGCGGTTGGGTATACCGGTATGACTCTTGTATAGGGGAGTTGTCAATTTTTGGGAGCTTGTACATATATGTATTTGAAGGAAAGCACCGACGCGACAATTACGCATGTACTGGAAAGGAGAGAGAAAGGGGGAGATTATTATATTATGATTATTGAAGTGGATATCATTTTATATGTATACAGTGGCGTGCAAAAGTTACCGGCCACCCGATTTTTTTTCACTAAAGTGATAAACTACTCAATGGATCGTCACGGTGTAACGGGTCGAAAAATGGTTGTTTTTCGCGATTTTTTTTTCAATCGTTAAAATACACTAATCAGTCCGATTTTTTTATGTCAAATCAAAGCATGAAGATTTTTGTTCATGAAGAACAAAAAACAAATTTTTAAGACGGGATACACATTCACAACGATCAAAATATCGATTTCTTTTTTTTTAACGATAGAACTATATATGTAGAATATTTTCCCAAAGTTTCGAAGCGAAATTCGAAAAGATTCAAACGTTACAGCCCGTCAACAGTGTGCCTCACCGCTCGGATTGGAAGCGGGCGTGAACTTCAAACGCGTTTTTCTCAAAACTGTATTATGGAAATGGGCGTGCAGGATTAATAAAAAACTATTAAGGCGATCCTCTAGTTTCTCGGCTGTTTTTTTACGGCTTTTTCAATAATTTTTTACGGGCAAAGCATCGAAATAATCAATCTCATTGTTTTTGCATAATCTTTATTAACATTTAAATAAGCTTTACAAATTTTTTGAAGTCAAAATATATAATAGAATAAAAGTCATAGTGGTCGACAGGAAGACATCAAGTAAAAGAGGTGCTTGACGGTGACCAAGATTGCGGCTGTTCTGCTTAGCTGAAATCAAAAACCCAAACGGCATTTTAATCTTCATATTTAAGACTAGCGATTGAACTAGAGTAAATTCTAAATTACAAAAGTTGACTTTTTTATACACTTTTGAAAATTACATTCTACTTTTTACTCATTTTTTCTTAAGTTTTTCGCTCGTACAAAAAAAAACTATCGAAGCAATCATGATAATCCCAGTTCAATCGCTGGCTTATAACATATTAAAGATGCTGTATAAATTTGAACAAGATCGGTGCAGTAGTTTCTGAAATATCGTGGTCACCGTTTCGAAAAATGGTGTTTCGAGAAAAACGCGTTTGAAAGTTCGCGCATATGATTTATAGTAAAACTTTCATCTCACCGTCAATCTGCTATGCCTGGACCATACAATAGGCATTCCTCTTCTTCTTAGAAGACACGCAGAGCTGCTCCGTCTTCCCTTTTCGCGATTCGGGCCTGTTTTACAACATCACTCGTGCGCCTTTCTGAACGGTCGATCCGAGAGCTATCACGCTGTTGAACATATCCTTTAGCTTGTGGGCCGATTTTCACTCCCATGGTTACCAAGGTCTTCAGGATAGATTTGAATCCTTCGTTGAAGATTATGACAGCGAGAAACATGGCGATTTCAACCACTTTTGGCCCAGAATGAAGGTGCTTCGGAGCAAAAGTCCAGATTGACGAATTGAGTGACTCGTTATTATTTTGAGTTTCCGCTCCCAGGCATCTGCTTAACAATTCTTCTTTGGATAAATCCTCATAAATTGGCTTTATAACTTTTTGAACTGCTTCAGAAAGAGGTGGTTTATTGTGTTTGAATTGCTCAGCCACTCCGAGAAACTCAGCTCTGCGCCATTTGCATCAACTAGATTCGCCTGCAGGGCAATTTTGATGCTGTGGATTGCTGTCTGTGGAAATCTTGTGAAAGAATGTTGCCCAAATTTCCTTTCTCATTTCCTCGATAGAATCTGGATGTCTCCGAATAGCTAATCCATAATACGTTGTTATCTCCACCAATGAATTTATCAGTGAGTTTTCCTGCACCTTTCCCACCAATGCCTTTATTAGATATTTTTGCATTTCGGAGCCGAGTCCCCATCCTCTTTTCAACGTGTCCAACACACTCTTTTTTTACAACAACAATATCTTCTCCATATGGTTCTGCCTTCAAAATACCGTTGAATGTCTTGCTGTCACCATCTCCTATGTATGTCGTATGTCGAACTTGATGTTTATCTACTGAACGAGAAAACATTTTCACAACTGCATCTATTTCCATCTTCCCAAAACTTCCAGTATGATTTCGAGTACAATTTTCTTCATGATCAGCGAGCCATCCTGCATATCCAACTGGATCACTATTTTTTATTTTTCCAAAAATTGCATCCAGCACAAAAACTACTCATTACACACGCATCAACCACGTTACCGGTGTACTTGATAATTAAAGTTGAAACTTCGAATAAAGATGAAAATCCTCTTTTTTTCCATGTGCCATTTCCAGATACGGTGAATTCATTTTCTGCTTTTCCTTGTTCGTGAAGGACTTCCTTTTCTTGATTAGCCGCAATCGACAACACTGTTCCAAAAACGGCCGAAGAAGCTGAGTGAATATTTTCTAATATGGAATAGTACGTGTTCAAAGCAAAACCTTGTCCCATATCCATCCGTCCACAGAAAATTCTATAGCCTTCATAACCGACTCCCAACAAACACATCACGAAAACTAAGCGACGACGTATTTCGTAGGCTTTACCGATTTTTGGGCATGAATCTATTTCTTTTCCTTTCTCGCACTTGCACGCCATAGAAATTTTAAAGCCCAATCCTCGTATATCACGTTGATGGAAAGTCACCGTACTTTTGCACTCTTTACAAATAACAGCCGAAGAAATGGTTGAAAATACGCTCACAAAATTCAAAATACAATACAAAACAGTCTGTTCAACGTTCACTTAAAAAAATTTATTTTGACGAAGTTTCTTCGCTGACGCCGATGTAAACGACTTGTCTTGTTCAAAAGTGTGTCGGTTGCCTGCGAATTTTCGCTTTTTAGGTCGATCGTAACGCGTCTCTACGTCCTTTCTTTAACATTTTGAAAATTATTTTTAAAAAATCAGCTACGTACGACTCGCAAGAGAAAATATAGTACGCTTCGCAACTGCCACAGCAAAACTGAACTAACCGACGCTTCACGGCGTCTTAGTCAATATTCGAAAGCGTCTGTCAACGGTCTCGGCTCCCCTTTATTCGGGCCTAATTCACAAAAGGTTCAGGTAGCAGTTAGATTTAGGAATATCAATACAATGGTTAGCGCCGCTCGGCTTTCGGAGCAGCCCGGCGCGCGCTCCGTATACCTGCTCCGTTCCAGGGCCGTAACTAGCGAGCCACTTCGAATATCGAAAAAATTCTTTGGCACACATTTGCTACACATGTTGTAGATGTGATTTATGAACAAAAAAAAATCGATTTTTTCGACCCGAGAAACTAGAGGACCGCCTTAAGCCGATTGAGTTGAAACTTGGTAGAAATATTGATAATACCCGTGCAGACATTTTGGTAGGGATACAGCTGGATTCTGACTTGTATCCCGGGCTCCCAGTCGGGATCTAGTCCGATATCGGATCAGATTCGAAGACTAAATGTAAGATCCGTAAACTGGATTCCATTAGGGATCCAGAACCGGATCCTTTAATGACTCTTAATAGATTCCCCATGGAATCATTGAGGAATCTGGGAAGGATCACGGGTGAATACAGGCTGAAATACAATGTCAAAAATGGAATTATGACATGTTAAATTTATTATAAAAATAAATAACATTTATAAAGTTTTGGTGCATTAAACTATCAATGAAAAAAATTTGTCCAAAGATTCAAATGGCAGATCGCGCTCATCGCGAGATTTTGATGTGAATTTAAAAAAATTTACATCAAAATCTGTGAATGCAAATGTATTGACAAGAAATTATAAATAAAAAAAAAATCACAAAATTAGTTGTGAATTTTTTCGTATTTAAGACAAATTAAAATCAAATTCAAAATGATTAGATTAAATTTTGCGCCAAAAGTGAGTTCGTACGTATTTTGAGAGAAAACATTGCCTCGAGGCAAAGAAATTTTTGCACATAACTTTTTGTGCGAACATTTCTTTGCCTCAACACAATGTTTTCTCTCAAAATACGTTTACACTTGTGGTGTAAATTTTAATATAACTGTCGTGAATTCGATTTTTATTTTCTTCAACTTGAGGAAATTCACAACTCATTTTGTGATTTTTTTCATATTTATAATGTAATTTTTTAAACTCACAACTTTTTTTGCAAAAATTTCTTTGCCTCGACGAAATGTTTTCTCTCGAAATACGTAAGAACTCACGGTTGGTGTAAATTTTAATCTAATCATTGTGAATTTGATTTTAATTTGTCTTAAATACATGTTTATACCCACCGACATGTCGGTGGGTATAAACAGAGACTTATTCTCCAAAACCGGTATCCCGGTTAGAATCCAACTTGCATCAGTATCGGAATATGTACGACGACGATGGCATAATTTTGAAAATTTTGGCATCACGTGTATTTTCGGTCTTACTATGTAATTCCTATCTATAGATAGGAATTTTATAGATAGGAATCTATAGACAGAAATTCCTATCTATAGATAGGAATTCCATAGTAATGCAGAAAATACACGTGACGCCAAAATTTTAAAAATGATGCCATCGTCTTCGTACATATGCCGATACTAATGCAAGTTGGATTCTAACCGGGATCCGGTTTTGGGGAATCCATGACAAATCCTGATCGGGATTTGGTCGGACATAGGGTATCCCGGTCAAAATTTCTGCACGGGTATTGGTATCGTTTATTCGGAGAAAATTGTTTTTGAAAAATTGGAAAAAAAACGACTTTCTTAATGCACTTTTTATAGAAATGTTGCATGAAATCTTGATTTGTTTGTAAATGCGTGTAATTTTCTCAAATTTGCGATTTCTTCATTTTAATTACCGTCACATAGAAACTATACATGTTCTAACTGAAAAAATGTTTGAATATTTTTGCAAATCCAAGTCTACGGGAAGCTAGACTGCACGCCTGATGAATTAATTAAAAAAAATATTTCGTATACTTAAATATAATAGTAAAGTAAACCTATAGTTTGATAATTGTAGAATAATTATTTCTTAGTTTTAGAAAATCCCTCAACATTGCTTATTTTCTTCCTGTCTAAATGTAGATCCCGCCTTAAAAATTTTTTTTTAAATTTTTAACGGTTCAAAGTGTCTTCGGAAAAAGGAGTCCTCACGGTGTACACGGTTGTGCCCGTAAATATTATCTGCAACGAAATTTGGGGCCGAGTTGAAATTTAAATGCTCCGACTGTTTAAAATCCCCAATTTCAATGTTCTGAAATTCAAGATGGGGCCGGTTGGAAATTCCGATCTTTGAATAATCAGAACGCTCAAAACTCCGAAAGAATACTACCCCACAAAATCAATACTCCGAATGAATTTTACACGACAGACCAAAACTCCGAAAATCTGAACACTGTAAAAATAATTCGGCTATGGAAGTTTTAAAATTTTCAAAATTTTCATTAAATCGATTAACTATTTCAAGATTTTATTTATTTATTAAGAAGTGATTTAACGTAAACTTTGAAATTTGTCTAGACAATGTTATACGTTCTACAACATTTACAGTCAACTGTGTAGTACCGAACTTTGAATGCGCCGACGGTTTAAAACCCCCAATTTTAAGGGCCCCGTCCACTTTGGAGCCACGAAAAAAGCCTATTTTCGCGATTTTTTTTGTGACGATTTGAAAAGATATGAATATAAAAGTTGTTGGGCATGATAAATAAAGGGCACGATTACGATATCTTTGGCGCTTTTATTTGACCCTGGTTTATTGATACTTGGCCCAAAATAAGACTTTTTTCAAGAGTGACAAAAATTGAAATTCGGCGTTTAAGGGGGTGAAACAGGGGGTTGAAAGTCAAAGCCTTATTATGTTTGTGGTTCCCAATTTTGACCATGCAGCGTCCATATTCGATAGAAAATGCGACTTTTTCGCAGGGTAATGAAACTCGAAAATGCGGCTTTAAAGGATTGAAGAGGAGGGTGTTAAAGTTTGGCTGTACATATATTTGAACATCATTTTTTGTTGTATCTTTTATTTTCTCTATGAAAAAATTCCTTTAAAAGTTAGGATAAACTTCCGAAAAACTGTTACCTCCGATTGGCTTCAAATTTGGCACAGACCTTCTTTTTGACGATATAAGAGACCCTATGAAAAGGAATTTTGGCGTAGCGCAATATTTTTTGAGATATTGAATTTTGAAAATCGGTAATTTGCTCAATCATGTATATACAAACATATAATACATACGGTAAACGCCACTACTACCACAAATACACACGTGGGCGTGGAGCACTTTTCATGTGTATGCGTAATCGTTAAGTGAGTTTGGAGCACCTTCGATGTGTGCGTGGAATCGTTGAGTGGGTCTGGAGCACTTTGGATGTGTGTGTGGAATCGTTGGGTGGGGCTGGAGCACCTTCGATGTGTGTGTGGAATCGTTGGGTGGGTCTGGAGCACCTTCGATGTGTGTGTGGAATCGTTGGGTGGGTCTGGAGCACCTTCGATGTGTGCGTGGGGCACGATTACGATATCTCTGGCGCCTTAATTTGATCGTGGATTATTCATATTTGGCGCGAAAGAAACACTTTTTTGAGAATAAAAAAATCGCGATTTTAGCTTTTTTTAGAAGATACAGGACATTTTACGAATTATTCGTTATTAAGCGATTTAACTGGTTTACGTTAATTTAGCTTTCTTCAGAATGCGCTATGTCGAGAAAATAAACACGAACAAACCCAAACAAAGTACGACGTAACAATGTAAAACACGCGGAAAATTCGATTTACATAGAAAATCGGAAAAATACACTGTTTCTCTTCGAAGCGCTGTAAATCCAAAACTAAGCCTCAAAACGAAAAAAGTTATTCTTGTTTTTCGTATTTTTTTCGGCCATATTTCATAATCCAATGCTCAAATTTAGGCGCCAAAAATATCGTAATCTCCCCAAATAAAGTCTTGAAATGCATTAAAAAAAAAAATTAATTCATTTTCATTCATTTTTAAGTGCAAAAACTATAGTTTAACGTAACGCCTCAAGAATAGACGGGCTAGGTAGCTCCATCACAACTCGGCAACGGCTTGTCTGAAACAAAACAAAATCAAAGTCCATTAGATTGAGTGTGACACCAGCTACAAAATGACCCTCGGATATAAAGTTTTATTGAAAAATAAAAAAATGGCAGATGAAAAACGAAAAAAGTAAAAAAAGCTTTTTTTTCGCAAAAAAAGAGTAAAAATCCAAATGATAAATCCATCGAGGGTCATCTTGTTGCGAATCATGTTTACAATATGTGGTTCAAATTTCAAGAGAATCGGTTCATTAGTTTAAGAGATACGATGGAGCCAGATTTTACCTAAACCGAATCGGTAATTCCTGCACCGTACAAAGTTCCTTCTGATTGCTCATCATTGTCGATTTCTTCAAGTATTGCTAGCTTTCGAGTTTTTGAAATTTTTAAAGCGGACTGGCCCCTCAACGTACCGAAATCACAAGTTTCGTCAAGATTGGCCCGCCTTTAAAAATAAATAATAATTCAGGGGTTGATCTGAGACCCATACATGCTTGTATCAATCGACTCAGAATTTCACCCCAACCCCCCCCCCCCCCCCCCCCATTTCAGGGAACGCATACAGTTCTGGGACACCCTGTATATATACCTTCAGGCATAGAGGCAGCGTACGATGTGTGACGAGGATGGCAATTAGTCGCGTCATTATGAAATCAGCCATCGCCGTTTCTAGGGCCATCGACCCGCCATTAACTTAATTGATATTGACTCTTTGACGCCGTTTAGAGAACGAAAGACAAAATGAGAGAGAGAGAGAGAGAGAGAGAGGTGATAAGAAGTTGATAGCAGCGGAGCTAATTGTCACACTTTCATTTCGAGACCTCGGGCGTCGCGAGCTCGCGCCAGCGTTAACTTCGACGTTCAAGGTGTCACAGGCAAACCTTGATGCCTCCTCTAGCTCAAAGAGGAGGCAATGTAAATTCTTTGATCGACGGATATCGATCGCGCGAATTATTCACATTGATGAGAGAATAAAAAAAATATCGTTTTCGTTTTTTGAAATTTGTTTTGCCTTGTTGCAATTAGACTAATTATTTATAGTAAACGTTGACTAATTATCGATAGTGATCTGATTGGAACTTTCCATTGGACCCTCTCGTATGTGTTAATTAGAGCGGAGGGATTTCTTTCACCGTGACTTTCTTTGCAAGGAATTTTCGTTTGAATAAAATTATCATCGCTTGCCTTATCGGACAGTGGGTCCAGCCTCTCTCTCTCTCTCTCTCTCGCTCTCTCTCTCTCTCTCTCTCTCTCTCTCTCTCTCTCTCTCTCTCTCTCTCTCTCTCTCTCTCTCTCTCGGCTTTCGTATGATGAAAGGCAGGAAGATTGGCGTTATAAAATGACGGAAGCTCGACCGAGGGACAAGCACGCAAAGAGCGAAGGGGCGGCGTCGTTCCAACATCCTTTCGTCCACGTCCTCACGGACTGAGAGGAGGAAAGTGGGGCCAAAGGTGGGCTGGAGTGAGAAAGGGGGATTATAGACGTATGCAAAATACTTTTCCTCCCTCGTCGTACATACCCGATGGTATGGAGGGAAGCTAACGTCCGTTTTATGCATCCGCAATGTGCCTTCGAACCGGTAAAATATCGAGCGACTTTATATTACGTATGCGCTATATATATACACACAGGGTGTCCTGGAACTGTCGACAGGTCAGATCATGTCCATATGCTGGAATTTCAGTTTAGTAAAAGTCCCACGGTTTTCGAGATTTCGGGCCTTATGGTTTTTTTGAAAAAAATCATCTGCTTTCGGGTTTTCGCATGACATTTCTACAAATGATATGAATCGATAATAACGAAGCAACTTTTTCAGCCCTTTGCGGCATAGCGCAACACTGGTGGTACACCTAATTCAATTCAAATTTTGAAGATTCAAAAGTGTTTTTTTTTTATTAATTATGGCGGTTGTCAATGCGTTTCAAGTTTCTTAGGAATTCAGTAACTACTAAAACATACCTATTAAATTTTTATTTTTCACGTGCGGGTGTCGTTGATAACGAAAGTGCAAAAAAAACGAACTTTTTACATCATAAGTCTGTTTACGACTAATCTAGCAAGTAAACCATAACCAAAAAGTACACCAACAAGTACATAACCAAAAACAGCGACCCCGAGAATCCCCGAGTACCAACTTTCGCTATCATCAAACAACGTTTTGGATTGATGGCCTGCCATATTGGATCCGCCATCTTGAATTCCCGAATTTTGAGTGCAGATTTATAATCAGCGACCCCGAAAACCCCCAAGTACCAACTTTCGCTATCATGAAACGACGTTTTGCATGTATGGTCCGCCATCTTGAATTCCCGAATTTTGAGTGCAGATTTGTAATCAGCGGCCCCGAAAATCCCCGAGTACCGACCTTCGCTATCATCAAACGACGTTTTGCAATTATGGTCCGCCATATTGGATCCGCCATCTTGAATTCTCGAATTTTGAGTGCAAATTTGTAATCAGCGATCCCGAAAACCCCCGAGTACCAACTTTCGCTATCATCAAACGACGTTTTGCATTTATGGTCCGCCATATTAGATCCGCCATTTTGAATTCCCCAATTTTGAGTGCAGATTTGTAATCAACGACCTCGAAAACCCCAGAGTACCAACTTTCGCTATCATCAAACGACGTTTTGCATTTATGGTCTGCCATATTGGATCCGCCATCTTGAATTCCCGATTTTTGAGTGCAGTTTTGTAAACAGCGACCCCGAAAACCCCCGAGTACCAACCTTCGTTATCATCAAACGACGTTTTGCAATTATGGTCCGCCATATTGAATCCGCTATCTTGAATTCCCGAATTTTGAGTGCAGATTTGTAATCAGCGACCCCGAAAATCCCTGAGTACAAGATTTCAAGCCAATTGCACGTAAAGAAAAATGTATGCTTCAAAGGGTTAAATCATTGGCATGATATGTGTAGTACATTTTTTTACACCGCAGGCTATCAAAGTCAGATATTCGAATTGGTTTGTATGAAAATTCTGCATAAGATCTTTTTTTTACAAAGTTTCCTCAACGTTTAAGGTAAAAAAGAAGACTTTTCTACATAAAACAAGTAACCAAGAGTATTTTTAAAAAACCATGTCAAAAAAGTTGTCTTCTGTAGAAATGGCCTGCAACAAATCAAAATCAGATTATTTTAATCTCGAAAACTGTGGGACTTTTACTGAACTGAAATTCCAGCATATAGGACATGATCTAACCTATCGACATTTGCAGGATTATCCATTTATAACAGGACACCCTGTATATACACACTATCCTTTTATACCATCGGCTCGCTTGCGCGACACGGCACACCACGCCAACATGCCTGCAAATCACTTTTACCATATTCATGCACCTATACACCCACACTCCGAGCACTGGTAACAATTTGGACCAGCATTTTTTTTAATTTCGCCAGCAACATTGTAAATTTCACGGTTATATTTGGTTTTGGTCACTTTTGGTCACTTTTGGTCACAATATAGTTGGTTGGTGGTCACGGTTAAAGAAGAAAGAATCTCATTGGTTGGATTATAAATGATGATATTCAGTCGAGGGAAGCTAA